>CM076575.1:212226560-212499333 GCA_034641835.2 Pinus albicaulis | reverse complement strand
TCGTCTCGCTGTAACAACTACTCTAATTCTACACTATAGAATTCGTCATTTTCTGACCCATCCTTGAACGAAATAACCAGAATTATCACCCTGTCAATGGTTTTTATTGTCTAATAATTGAAACCTCACACAGACTGTTTTGACACCAGCTCAAAAAATAGAAGAAAAGAGATATCAACACCTTAGAACTAAGCCACTTCGAGGGGGCAACCTCCAATACATTACATGAATCAACAATTCTTGGATGATTCAAATTACAAAACCTCCTTTCTATATATAGGAGTCCATGGGGCCACAATGTAATCTTAGTGGGGCCACAATGTAATCCTAGCCGACCTAACAATAATAATTTAAGGGCACAATCGTAACAATATGGGGGTTACAAGGGTACAATAATAACAATAAGGGGTTACACTAACAACAATAAGGGACTATACTAGTAATATAGGGACCTAACATGCCCCTCTCCTTAAAAAAGTGTTGTTCTCAACGCTTGAGTAGCTCTGGGTGCTTTTGTATAAAATTCTCATCCTCCCATGTAGAATCGTCAGTGGGTAAGTTCTTCCACATGATGAGATACTCTGAAATTGATCGATTTCGTAGTTGTCGAGTTCTTGTTTCTGTGACTGCTTCAGGTTCCAATATGATTTTTCCTTCCTCGTCAAGTTCTGGAAATATTGCTTGAACTGGAATATTTTCACCTATAACCTTCTTTAAGCATGAAACATGGAAAACTGGATGCACTCATGAATAAGTAGGAAGCTCCAATTGGTATGCCATAGTATCAATCTTTTGCAACACCTTGTAAGGACCATAGTACTTTGGCGATAATTTATTATCCTTCTTAGCTTGCTTGAGGGACATTTGTTTGTATGGTTGTAGCCGTAAAAATACCCAGTCTCCTACATCAAAACTTATCTCGCTGCGATGTTGATATGCCTGTTATTTCATTCGATTTTGTGCCAAATTCAGGTTATCCTTTAAGAGCTGTAAAACTTCTTTCTGATGCTCGATGTGATCTTCCACTGCTTGAAACTTAAAATTTTCTCTTAAATATGATGTGATGGACGGTGGATGATATCCATAAAGTGCCATAAATGGGGTCATTTTTGTTGCAGTATGGAAGGAAGTGTTATACCACCATTCAATGAGAGGTAACCACCTGACCCATTTTGTTTGTTTATCAGATAAAAAACAACGAAGATATCCTTCCAAACATTTATTTACTATCTCATTTTGACCATCGGATTGAGGATGATAAGATGAGCTATGAGCTAACTGAGTACCCAAACAAGAAAATAACTCCGTCCAAAAATTTCCAGTAAAAATGGGATCTATGTCGCTCACAATAACCCTTGGGTTTCCATGTAGCTTTTGAATTGTGTCCATAAATGTAGTAGCAACTGTACTTGCTTTAATAGGATGAGATAATGCACAAAAGTGTGCATACTTGGTAAGTCTATCAACTACCATGATGATGACACTCTTTCCTTCGGACTTAGGTAAACCTGTGATAAAATCCATTGAAATCTCCTCCCAACGTTGACTTGGAATGGATAAAGGTTGTAGAAAACCCAGGGTCTTAATTGTCTCAACTTTATTCTGCTGGCAAATCAAACATTCCGCCACAAACTTTTGAATATCATATTTAAGGCCATCCCAAAAAAATTCTTTCTTCACCCTGTGGTAAGTTTTTAACAATCCTGAGTGTCCTCCTAAAGGAGAAGTGTGCAATTCCAAAAGAATCTTTTGTTTTAGTTGGGAATTCTTACAAAGATATAAACGATCTTTGTACCATAAGGAATCATTTTTCCAACTAAATGTACTAGATGTACTAGGATATTGCTGCAACTTTTGAATGAGTGTCCACACTTCTTTGTCCTTCTTCTATTCATCCTTTGCTTCGGTTATCCAATCTAGTTGGATAATAGAAATGGCACAAAGCAATGCTTCCACCTCTTCATTCTTTCTTGAGAGTGCATCTGCAACAACATTTAGCTTCCCTTTTTTGTAGATTATTTCAAAGTCATAACCCAACATCTTTGTGACCCATTTTTTCTGCTCTTCTAAAGATAGTTTTTGTTCCAAAAAGTGTTTAAGATTATCATGATTAGTTTTTACCTTGAAGTGTCTTCCCATTAGGTAAGTTCGGCATTTCTTTAGTGCATGCAGTATTGCTAACATTTCTTTCTCATAAATAGCTTTCTATAAATACTTTCCTTTGATTGGACGACTTTCAAAAGCTATTGGTCTTCCTTCTTGCATTAAAACAGCACCAATTCCATTTCCTTAGGCATCACATTCCACAATAAAGGTTTTTGTGAAGTCTGGCGTAGTTAAGACCGGTATTAGGCACATTGACTCTTTAAGATGTTCAAAGGCCTTAGTTTCTTCAGGATTCCATGAAAATCCATCTTTCTTCAATAATGTTGTTAGAGGTGCCACTATTCTCCCATAATTCTTAACAAACTTGCGATAATACCCTGTTAACCCGAGAAATCCTCGCAAATTCTTTGGTTGTGGGGACTTTCCATTCTTTAATGGCTTTAATTTTGTTAGGGTCTACCTTAACACCCTCGTGAGATACAATATGACCCAGATATTCCACCTTTTGTACTCCAAAGATGCATTTGGATTTTTTTGCATATAATTGTTTCTCCTGAAATAGCTTGAGCACCCTGTCAACATGTTGAACATGATCCCTCCAAGACCTGCTATAGATTAGTATATCATCAAAAAATACCAGCACAAATTTTCTAAGGAAGGGTTTGAAAATGGAATTCATCAAGCCTTGAAATGTAGAAGGTGCATTGGTAAGGCAAAAAGGCATGACCAAAAATTCACAATGACCCTCATGAGTTCGAAATGTTGTTTTCGGAATATCTTCAATCTTCATTCTAATTTGATGATATCCTGAACGAATATCCAACATGGTAAAATAAATTTCTCCATGTAATTCATCCAATAATTCATCAATCACAGGAATGGGAAATTTATCTTTAATGGTGAGATTATTGAGCTCCCTATAATATCGACACATGCACCATGATCCATCCTTCTTGTGTACCAATACTAGAGGAGCATAGAAGGAACTTTGACTAGGTTGAATTATACCAGCCTCTAACATTTCTGCAATCATACATTCAATTTCTCTCTTTTGGACATAAGGATATCTGTAAGGCCTGATGTTTGGAGGAACACTTCCTAGAATCAAATGAATAGCATGATCATGATCACGAATAGGTGGGAGTCCTTTGGGAGTTTTAAAAACCTTGGAATGATTGCCCAAGACTTTTTGGAGATCTGCAGAAATAGATGATTTTGATGTTGGAACTTCTAGTGAGCATAATTTTTCAATTACGCCTTGTTATTCTTTCTTTATAAGCTTTGTCATGAAATTAGAGCTTATTATCTTTCCCGGCTTCCCTGCAATACCTCGTAATTTGACTTCCTTTCCTTATGGAAAAAAAATTCAAGAAAAGTTCTTGAAAATTAAAAGCTACCATCCCCAAAGATTGTAACCATTGTACTCCTAGTACAACATCAGCACCTCCCATAGGAATGGAAAGCATTGAACTAGTCAATACATATTCCCCCATGGTTAGCTTGATATTATGGCATTTTCCAGAGCAATTTATAGTTCCTCCATTTGCAACCATCACTTGACATTCTGGTGCTGGGTATAGGTAACAATTCAATTCCTTGGCTACCTTACAATGAATAAAATTATGGGTACTACCTGAATCAATCAACACTATTACCTTTTTCTTCTTGATATGTCCTTCTATCTTGAGAGTTTGAGGAGTGGTAATTCCTGCCAATGCATTACATGATATGTTCAGACTCATTTCTTCCTCTTCAAGGGTTGGTTCCTGGTGTATATCCTCTTCTTGTTCATTTTCTTCTTCCTCTTCACAATCTATGTAAAATAATTTATTCTCAGCACACTTATGACCTTTAGTGTATTTGCTATCACAACTGTATCAAAGCCCTTTTGCTCTTTTTTCTTCCAATTGTTGTGGTTTCAACCTTGTAGGTTGTGGAAATATAGGAGTAGAAACACTTCCCTCTTTATAGAAGTGAGTGGTAGGCTTCCTTGTCGCCATAATTTTACATTCAATTTTTCTTTCCAACCTAAATGCTTTCTCGAATGAATTAGGTTCCAAAACGTGAACTTCATGTTGGATGTTATCCTTTAAAGAACCTATGAAGAGATCAATCCTGTGTTCCTCTAGAATATCAGTTACCCTTATATTCAATTTTTGGAAGTCCTCAATGTGCTCCCCCACTAAACCCTTTTGTTTGAGATTTATCAATTGGCTAAAGAAGGTGTTGCTCTTTGTATCCTCATAATGTGCTATCATTTCCTCCGTAAAAATTGACCAAGTGACAATTTTTTTACTAGAGAAAAACCATCGATACCATTAAAATGTATTTTGTTCTAAATGTAAAGTTGAAACGCGTACCTTTTGTGTGTTTTGCACATTATTGAGATCAAAATATTGCTCCATCTGTAGTATCCATGTTACAGGATCCTTTCCATCAAACTTCCTCATATCCATTTTTGGAATATGGTGGTTCTTCCCGCCAACATTAGATTTTATGAAATCACGATTAACATTTATTTTGTTTTCATCATGAGTTTCCTCTACTATCTTTTCACCATTAGGAAACATTTGTTGTATCAACTTTGTCAAACCTTCTATGTCTGCTTTTAGATCATTCTTCATGTTTTCCATTTTTTCATCGATCTTAGCTTCTATGTCATCCATCTTAGATTCCATGCCAGCTTCCATGCCATCTATCTTAGCTTCCATTCCATTCTTCAAACCATCCATCTTAGATTCCACGCCTTTCTTCAAACCATCCATATTAGTTTCCACGCCTTTCTTCAAAACTTCCATGTCATTTTTTGTTGTTCTTTGTGAGAGCGAAATTTGTTGCACTTACCCTTGTAAATTTGATATGTCATGTTGCCATTCTTCGTCTTCATGAGTCATAATAGAGCCTTCTAAAGGCTTAATGGGTGTTGAGTTATTTTTAGGAGGCATTTCAGAACCCAATACTAAAATATATTCTACAATATTCCCTTGGAATCAATTCAACTTGATTCTTCAAACAAGATTTATGCAATTTGGAAAACAAAATACACACCTTTTACTTGCTTTTGAGGAGCTCGATATTGAAATTGACTTATCTCTATACTTGAAGATCCTCAATATATGAAATTTGGCCCTATAGTAGTCCTCTAAAGCTTCTTTCAAATGCCATAGGTCTGACTTGATTTGGATTCTTCAAGACAACGTTATGTCCAATCTCCCACATTGACCTAATTATGGACTGGTTCAGTAGAGCAAACTTGTACGACTTGCCATGTGTCACTGTTTGATGCTTTGGCTCTAAAATTTATAGACAGGAAACTACATTCTGTTAATTCCAGTCACTTTTTACATAATTCCAATCCGATGCTCAGAGAGATATTTATGAAGCTTTTCCCACAATCACCTCTTTGCGATGAAATTCGAAAGCCTGAAAAAGACC
Organism: Pinus albicaulis; assembly: GCA_034641835.2. Taxonomy (NCBI): domain Eukaryota; kingdom Viridiplantae; phylum Streptophyta; class Pinopsida; order Pinales; family Pinaceae; genus Pinus; species Pinus albicaulis. Next base: position 212,493,792 of record CM076575.1, on the reverse strand, counting down.
TAACTTCCATAGATCATATCTCCGAAAATATTGTGAACCAAGCTCTAAAAATTTTTGAAAATGTTCCTCAGGATTTCGGCTTCGCTCTCTAAAAATTTTAGCTTTTGAACCTTCGTAGAAAAAAAGTTATAGCGAAAATTCTGAAATGACCTTTTTAAGTGAAATTCAGGAGCCTGCAAAAAGCCCTAACTTCAACAAATCATATATCCGAAAATATTGCGAACCAAGCTCTGAAATTTTGCGATGATGTTCCTCCATATTTTAGCTTCGTACTCTAAAAATTTTAGCTTCTACAACTTTGTAGAAAAAAATTTATAGCGAAAATTCCACGATGACCTGTTTGGAGCAGCGAAACCCTAGAATCCAAAGCTCTTATACCAAATGTTGTGAAACCAGCTCCAAAAATAGAAGAAAAGAAATATCAACACCTTAGAAATAAGCCACTTCGAGGGGGCAACCTCCAATACATTACATGAATCAACAATTCTTGTATGATTCAAATTACAAAACCTCCTTTCTATATATAGGAGTCAATGGGGCCACAATGTAATCCTATCCGACCTAACAATAATAATTTAAGGGCACAATAATAACAATATGGGGGTTACAGGGGTACAATAATAACAATAAGGGGTTACACTAACAACAATAAGGGACTATACTAGTAATATAGGGACCTAACACAGACAATAGTTCTTCGAATCAGCGTATCCCTTCCATATTGTAGTCACATCACCCTAGTGAAACTTAACAAATAAACACACACATAAACTGAAAATCAAATGCAAAATCAATCTCTTCTAGAAATTAATTAATAAAAAAAATATTTATAAAGACTTGACCTCATGCTTGGCCTCTACTCACACTCACTCACTCACACCCACATATTCTTCCCATATGTAGGCTTACAATTATAGGAACAATTACATAGTTATGGATCATTCTAGATCCATGATATTCTCCATAGATCTCTCAACTAGTTCCTAAAATCTCTTAATGATCCCTTGAGGATCTCAACAACAATCCTAAAAATCCTCTAAATCCACTTTTAATGCAACTAAATCTTTATTCTATGATCTCATAATCCCTAAGATATTTATGAAACCTTCATGAGGTTAATATCTCTCGTATTCTCAATTATGTGAGAATATTTACATTAAAAACCTCACGCACATATTTCTCACTCAAATCAAAAATTATACAAAATTCATATTAATAAATTAAATTCCTTATGAAACATTGAACCCCCTAAGTCAACCAAAATACAGTGATTTTTTGAGCTGGATGCTCCTGCATCACCTGTTCATGCAACAAAAATGGGCATATTTATGATGAAGGAAATGGAAAAGATGAGTTGAATTCAAAAAGAAAACCTACTTAAGCATTCAAACATAAATCTAACTCGCTATTCTAGACATGTTCATGACACTACAACAACCTAACTATTCTTTCCAAGAAATCATAAACTAAAGAGAAAATTTGGCCCGTGGTGAAGATCTGCCCTCCTCAAGCTCCAGTGAAAGAGATGACAGAGGGAGGTTGGACACATAACTTTCTGATTTTATCAGCTATTCTACCAACATTTATGCAAGCTTAACTAAAACAAAAGACAAATGGAAGCAAACTAAAAACAGTGAATTGAAATGTAAGCAAACTAGCTAAAACGCATAAACAAAAATAGCCACAATGACATAAAAATAAGCATGAATACACAAGAGAGACTAAGGCCAGTGGATTGGGCCCTAACCCACAAGCCTAGCCCTCTGAAACTAAATCAGTGAAGGACAATCTGAATACTCATCTTATTGCATAAAATAGTCTCATTACATAATCATAAAAGTCTCAAAAACCTATTAAAAGAGCTAAGAGTCTATTAGCTTCCTTCAAAGTTCGAATCCTAATGAGCTCTTGCTCAGCCCTATTTAACCTAGAGGGTAGCTACCAACATCTCCCTAAAAATTAGGTGATATTTCCTCTTTGACTGCAAGAGAAGTGGAGCTTTGGTGCAATTGATCTCCCACTTGCTTGGTTGCCTTTGATTTCGAGTTGTTGGAGGGAATCTCGAGGATCCCTTGGTTGCCTCTGGAAGTTAAGGAGGTGGAAAATCCCCCTATACTCTCTCCTTGCTGTCTACTCCAAACTTTAATTGTAAAATCTTCATCAAAAGTGGAATACCTTCGTGATTATCATGCATTTAATCCATATTAGGCTTTCGAAGTATGACAAGCCTTAATCGCCATCTACACTAGAAACATAAGACCATAATATAATTTAAATTTGAGAAAGAGAGACTTATTAAGGCTAAAAAGGTGACAATTAACCCCTCCATTTATACCTAATGATGGAGCTCATCATCACCCCCCTACCAAATGGTTGCTCATCCTCTAAGGAACTTAGTTCTCCTTCTGCATCTCTTTCAGAGCTTTAATGGACCCTCTGACTTCCCATGGAAGAAGTGTGGGAGTCCCTTCAATAGGGTAAAATCCATCATTATTTTCCATTTCCTCCCATTCTCTATTTTTCTCATCTGGGTTTTTCCCATCACTCAGTCCCAACAGCAAGGGTGGACTGAGTTTCAAACCAAGCCACAGAATCTTCCTGGCCTTCATGGCCCTCTTGTATAGTGGTACCCTTCTAGAGCACTTCTCAATCTCTCTGGTGTGTGGTATTCCATGTTTCTAATACTACGAGGTAGGCTATTCCATATCCTTTGACTAGCCATTGTGCATTCATATCCCAAAAACCTAGAAACATCATCAAAATGGGCCATGGCTTATGCTTGTGCGTTGAGGTACTTTTATGCAAGTGCATCATCCTTTCTATCTTCAGATAGTTGTTGACGACTACCCTAGGGCTGAATAGTTCTACCCTAATGTGTAGAGGCTCCATGTTTTCTCTCCTCGTGACCCTCCTTACTTATTGTGCTCTAGCTTCCTCATTAACCATCCAAGAGGCTAATGCCATTAACTGCATGTCTCTCATTCTAGGATTAGGGTCCCATATGTTTAAGTCTATCAACACAAGATTGTGCATGTAGAATTTTTCCATATTTGCCTCGTCTGCCATAATTGACTTGTTGCAAAATTCAATGTATTGTCTACAGTTTTCAAAATGTAGAGATCCATGAGAGGCTAGTGTCCTTATTCGAAATAGGATCCATTGTTCTTTGAGGTAGACTGCATAGGAGTTTGATGGGTATCTATGTTGAATGGACTCCATGAAAAAATCTGCCACAGTGGCCATTTGTTTGTCTTTTTGCTAAAGTTGATCTTGTAATCTTGCATTCTCTGCTTGGTCTTCCTAAATTTTCTCTTTCAACATGGATTATTTGAACCTAACATCAGAAAAATCCCTTCACAACTCAGTCACTTTTTCCTCCATGACCCCTATGTCATGCACACCCTTGGTTGTAGCAATCTTCATCCAATGATGAGTGTGTGACCTCTCCTCTTCCAACTAATAGAATAAAGGTACTGTAAACTTCTAAGGAATCAATATACCCCCTTTAATAAATGTATAGTAGGAGCTAATATTTGGATGAGGGCTAGGGTGTGACATTATTGATACATCTTTGGGAACAAGTTTTGGTGAGGTAGACTCCTCATTGTCATCTTTCTCTTCCTCCCCTTTGGCATCTTTCCCTTCATCTTGCGCTTTTTCCTCAACTTCTTGGGCCTCTTTCCCACCCATAAGTGTCTTTTCTCCTTCATCCAAGGCTTCTTTCTCTGATTCTGGGCCCGCTAGAGTTTCTTGTAGCAAAGATAGAGTTTCATGTAGAAAACTTTGTTTTGCCCGTGGAAAACCCTCTCTTGCTTGTTTTCCCTATTTTCCTATCTTTTGAGGGTATGTGCGAGTTGGTAGATGTGTAGGGGATGCCAACCTTTCTAAATGTCTTCTTATGTAGGTCACAGGGGTCCTCACATGTGAGGTGACCTCTTGAACCTTTCCTTATTCTATCCTTATTTCATCATCCTTCTTGGGTGACTACTCAATGGTAATATGGATTTTAGTTGGAGTATGTGTTTTCCCTTGCCCCACCCTTTGGATCTTCCTAGTCATGAAATACATGGGTGTTTGTTTCTTCCTCTTTGATTTCACTGGTGTGCTCAAAGTGGCTAGGGCAGTGTTGAGATTCAACAAAATGATGAGCTTAGTGAAAAGAGTCGCCTTCACTAAGTGGGCCCGCAGGCTATTTTTGGCGCAAGTCTATTTTTAGACATGACAGTCATATTTTAGAAGTTGCAGGATGCTATTTGTGGATGGTTGATCAAGTTAGAAAAATAGATGAAATTTTATTTTTAGAATATTGGGCGAAGTCTATTTATAGATCGCCAATATAAAACATAGATGCATGTTGATTATTATTAGCTCTTAATAATAATCAGACTCTAAACAGCAACTTATTCTCTTGGAGCACTTCAGTTCAGTGCACAGATGTGGCAAATCAGCTGACAGAAGGAATTACGCAATTCCTAAGGGTTTACTGGAGCTAATGCATGGAGTACTCAGTTAGAACTCAAGTGGCAGAGTTATGACATAATTGGAAGAAGTAGTTATGGAGTTGTATTTAGTTTAACTCAGTTAGACTCAGTTGAGCTAGTTGTATCTAGTCTAATTGATTGATACACTAGTGAGAGTGGAGTGAATTGATTAGTTAATTAATTCACAAATAATAACTCATTAATCAACTGAACAATACAGCAGTTAACTACAGTGCTTGGCAGTTTCAGTGGAGACCAGTGGAGAGATAGGTGAAAGGGCAAGATAGACTATCTGTTGTGACTATAGTGATGCATTGATTGCATCACACACACATTGGATTTTCCAATGAGGATTGCGCAGTCAAGGATGGATTAATTCGAATTCATTCAGAGCTATTCTTCAGCAGAGATTGGGCAGTGGAGGCAGGCTAGCAGGAAGCAAAGATCGGTGCATGGATTTGCAAGATTGGTCTTGATTAGTGTATGACGATTGTACTGTACTGAGAGCTTGTGATAAGCTTTGTATGTTTGTATGAGATTTTCATATGATCTACATGTTACATAATATATAATTTCGTTTTTTAGCTTCAGGCTTTCCTGGTTTAAAACTGTGTTATGTGCGATTGATTATTTTTGTTTATGCTTCACATGTGTGTGCAATTAAATTTTCCGCAAAAGATTAACAAGTGGAATAGATTTAGTATCTTGCATAAATTTAAATAGTGTGAGATTAGGTGGATCTTGGACATATGCATGCTTAGTGCATATAATTTCTACAGGCAGAAGCCAATTCTTGATCTGTTATATCTATTGATATGTTGGTGTGTTGAGCAGAGGTATCACTGCCTAGCATAGGGTACAATATTTCCTTATCCTCTGTCTTCTCTTCCTTCTTCACCTCAGTCTCTTCATTCTTTGTTTCATTTCCCTCTTTTCCTTTTTCTTTCTCTATTTCTAATATCTTTGTGTTTTCTGTCTCAACCTCCATCTCTTCTTCTTCTCCCTCATTTTCAGCCTCCTCTTCATCTTCTTCTACCTCCCTCTCTCTAAGACTAGAGGTAGAGTTTTGTCCTATTTCGGTGGCTATGAAGGCTTCCCTATCTATGTCTATGAATCAGGACCAAGACACAGGGAGGTTTGATCTTCTCAGAGCATTACTCACCATAATTTTGATAAGTCCATGATGAGCCAAATGTTAGTATTTCCTTGCCCTTGCTTTTTTACTCATGTTTTTTTATTGAGTTCAAGAGGAAATGAGGGATGCTCAATATTTGTTCTAGAGGTAGTTCTCCTTGAAATCTAAGTTCATTCAACAACATTAAATTGTACCCTGTTGTAGCCACTACAACACCCTCCGAAATTTGGCACCAGTTTGAAATTTCAGAGCCCTTGTTACTTTTGATAAGGACAAGCTTGTTCTAGCCTCCACCATGAACCTCAAACATCCCACCCTGTATAGGTAGCCTCAACCCAAAATTTGACTTCAAGCTTTCTAACTGAGGTTGCAAAGTCTCAAAATCGCTCCTCTTCCAAACTGAAGATAGTTGTGACTTAGCGACCTTGCGACCTGACCTAAGTCGCCAGGTCGCAAGGTCGTAAATCGCGTTGAAATCTTACCTCTGCGACTACGCAACCCAGCGACCTCTAGGTTGCAGGGTCACATAGGTTGCATTTTACCTATGCTATGGAGCAAAAAAGGCATTTTAAAAGCTTATCAGAGTGTGATTTTTCCCAAGTAAGTCGTTGAAACCTCCTGCGAATCATGTTTATTGGCTGAGGCCCTACCTGCCCCAAATCTGGGTTATGTAAGTACCCCTTAATGGAAATCCTTAACCCTCACTATCACCCCAGCTAGATTTTCCTACCTCACTCTAATCCTATCAGGCCTAAACTCACTTTAACCCCCCCTTTCTCCTCCTGCCACTATGAACACCCCTCCTTGGCCCTCTTGTGAGCCTGTCGGCTCTAATTCACTCTCTCCCTTAGATTTTTCTCCCCCTTTTTTCATATTTTCCCTACGGATCGTGACCGCATGTTTTCCCTCAAAAATCCCTAATGCGACCTTGTAACCTCACGATGTGGTCGCTGAGTCGCAAACTTGCAAATTCCGGACAGTCATGACCTTGCGACCTAGCGACCTGGTCGCTGAGCCTCAAAGCCCTGACAATCGCAACCTTGCGACCTTGCGACCTAGTCACTAAGTCACAGATTGTCAAGGGGCTAATGGGCCAAAGTGTGGTGGTCTACCTTTATGATGTCACTATTTTATCTAAACACAGACATGACCACCTGCACCACCTCAAACAGATCTTTGAGAGGTGGCGAAAATACGGAATCTCGCTGAACCCCAAGAAGAGTATCTTTGCAGTCTCAGAAGGAAAATTGTTGGGCCATATCATAACCTGGGATGGTGTCATGGTGGACCTAGAATGTGATAAAGCCATCACCCAAATCACTCCCCCGAGCAGCAAGAAATCCATGCAGTCGTTCCTCGGGAAAATCAATTTTCTCTGAAAATTCATATCGGACTTTGCACAGATCGTTAAACCACTACAAAATATGATCAAGAAGAACGTGAGTTTCAAATGGAATTGACCCGAGAAGGAAGCATTTGACAATATTAAGAAAGTTATCGCAGAAGCACCTGCCCTACATAGCCCGCATTTCAGCAAAGGCTTTACCTCATATACCTTTGTCTCAGATTTGTCACTTGTGGCCGTCCTAACCTAGAAGGAATGTAGCAACGACGAACAACCCATATCTTTCATGAGCACAGGGTTACAAGGTGTCAAGCTGAACTATCTAGACATCGATAAGCAAGCCTATGTCATGTACAAGGCAGTTAAGAACTTTAGGACGTACATTTTTAAGAACCATGTCACGGTGTACATGCCACGCCAAGTTGTCTGCTCATTATTTATGCAGCAGGATCTGGGTGAGAGACAAGGAAACTAGATGGCATGTCTTCAAGAGTATGACCTAGAGTTCAAACCTGCACGCATGGTTAAAGGGAAATGGTTGTGACAAATGGCTACTGAAGCCACCAACCCGTGCGACAACGATGAGGAGTGTTTGGAACATGAGATAGAGATGTACCAGGCTGATGGCATGCTCTGGCAAGATTCCCTATCATGGTACACTAACCTCCCACAACATCTCGGTCGTGGTATCATGGAACCTACCTTTACGGCCAAACAGAAATGAGCAACAAGGTTGAAGGTTGCATCTTATCAAATTTTACATGGCAAACTATTCTGCAAACATCACAACGGCATCTTACTATGTTGTCTAGAACCCGGCGAAGCCCAACAAGTCTTAAAATAACTACATGACGGCGTGGCTAGGGGACACTACGCAGGAGATGCCACAGCCCACAAGGTCATGCACGTCGGATTTTATTGGCCCACTCTATTTAAGGATGCTCACGCCTATGTCCAAAAGTGCCCAACCTGCCAGAAATTCGCCAATAGAGAACCCTAGCCATCTGCCCCACTACAGTCTGTCTCAGTGGAAGAACCGTTCCAATAGTGGGGCCTGGACGTGATCGGGGAAATATTTCCACACTCCTCCAAGAAACATCGATATATCCTCACGGCCATGGATTATTTCACAAGGTGGGTTGAAGTGATACCGTTACACCAAATCAAATACCAAGAGGTAATAGCTTTCATCACTTAATACATCATGACCAGGTTCGGCGTTCCAACCTCTCTCGTCTTTGATAATGCTACATATTTTTCATCGTTTAAGCTATATTAATTCACTTTATAAAATGGTATCGTTCTCAAACAATCCACCAACTACTACCCCCAAGGGAACAGGTTAGCCGAGTCAACCAACCAGAACCTCATTTGGATCATCAAGAAGACCCTGTTATCCCAACACTGGAACTGGCACAACGACCTCAACGATTCCCTCAGGGTTGATTGAGTCACACCTAAACCTTCCCTTGGAACCTCTCCATTTTTTCTTGTCTACGGGAAAGATTTCATCCTTCCCCCTAACCTCTCACTCCCTGCCCTTCAGTTATCCCAAGAATCAAATGGTACCCCATGCCCCACCTTACAAGCCTGCATAGACACCCTACTAAAACTGGAGGAGGAAAGGCTAAACGCCGGGGAAAAATTCGCCATCCACCAAGGCCGAATAAAACGATGGTTTAATAAGAAATCTATCGGGAACAAGGTCTTCGAATTTTGTGACCTCGTCCTCAAATGGGACAAGGCCCATGAAGACAAGGGAAAATACACCAAATTTCAGGCCCTATGGATGGTCCCGTTCAAAATCAAAGAGAAGGTTGGTGCTTACACGTATGTGCTCCAAACATTAGATCCTCCTAGTAAATGGACACAACCTCAAACAATACTTCACCTGATGACCCCTGGGTTGTCTTCACACCCTGTACCATAGCCTGTTTTCTTTATTTTATTCTATTGTTTTAATAAGTGCCTTACCTCGAGCAAGCTCCCGTAATTTCATTTCCCAGTGCCTCAAGTTGAAGGATCAACGCAGCAATTACTCAATAGGCAAGATGTACCGGAATCCCCGCCTGTGAAGAATCGTCCCTGAAACATAAATTTTCCCAAGCATGTCTGTGATAACCACCTCATGGGGGAAAACGTGACCAAGTCATGGGACTCAAGTGCAAGTAACTCACCCTGCGCACCAACTCGAAAACTGCTAATTGATGGTGAAACGGGTCACTAGATGTAATGGGAAAAGGGCCAACCTCAGACGATGAAAGGGTATTCTGGAAAACCCAAGAGTCCCCAGGTAAAAGAATAGGAGCAACCTTTCTCGCAACTAACATAATTCGGGATCCCTCATCTGCCCAGGCGGTATTCACCACATACAAATAAGTTCCTTGGGCACATACAAATAAGTGCCCTAATCACATTCAAATAATTTTTATCAACACATAAAACAAAGGTAAAGGATCGAGAAAGGCTTCCTGCGTAGATAGGTAATACGACGACTCTGCCAGGGTACTGACCAGGCTCGCTGGCAATGGGGCAACGTTCGTGACTCGTAGGCAGTGACTCTGTCAAGGCCCTTCAGGCTCGCTGGTAGCGGAGCAACACAGGGGACCAAATAAACATACCAAATCCCTCGAAACCTATGAGGTTACTCCAACCCCTCCTGTCTGGTCTCCAGTAATGGAAAGTACGGTGAACAGCTTTCCACGAAATGAAAACGAGTGAAGTGAACACATGAAGGCCAGAGATGAGGCTAGTGAGACCCATAGAAGTGGAAGTAAGGGTCTACTAAGCCCCCCGCCCCCCTCAAAATTAAGCGCAAGAAGAGATTATGGCTTCTACCAATGAATTTCCAATTGTTGTAGCTGCTACAACACCCTCCGAAATTTGGCACCAGTTTGAAATTTCAGAGCCCCTATTACTTCTGATAAGGATAGGCTTGTTCCAGCCTCCACCATGAACCTCAAACAACCCACCTTGTACAGGTAGCCTCAACCCAAAAGTTGAATTCAAGTTTTCTAAGTGAGGTCGCAAAGTCACAAAATCTCTCCTCTTCTAAACTGCAGATAGTTGTGACTTAGCGACCTTGCGACCTGACCTAAGTCGCCAGGTCGCAAGGTTGAAAATTGCATCTAAATCTCACCTCTGCGACTACACGACCTTGCGACCCAGCGACCTCCAGGTCGCAAGGTCGCAAGGTTACATACACACCAAATTGAGCCAGATTTGCGACCTTGCAACCTCCATTAATGACCGCACGTGCTACCCCTTTATAAATAAAATGGTCATGTAGGTTGCATTTGACCTTCGTGAAAAAGAAAAAAAGGCGTCTGAAAAGCCTATCAGAGTGTGATTTTTCCTAGGTAAGTCATCGAAACCTCCTGCAATTCCTGCTCATTGGCTGAGGCCCTACCTGCCCCAAACCTAGGTTATTTAGGTACCCCTTAATGGAAATCCTTAACCCTCACTATCACCCCAGCTAGGTTTTCCTTCCCCTCTCTAATCCTATCAGACCTAAAGTCACTTTAACCCCTCCTTTCTCCTCTTGCCACTCTGAACACCCCTCCATGGCCTTCCTGTGAGCCTACCAACTCTGATTCACTCTCTCCCTTAGAGTTTTCTCCCCCTTTTTTCATCTTTTCCCCGCAGGTCGTGACCGCCTGTTTTCCCTCAGAAAGCCCTAATGCGACCTAGCGACCTTACAACCTAGCAACCTGGTCATTGAGTCACAAAGTCGTAAAGCCCTTACAATCGTGATCTTGCAACCTGGTCGCTAAGTCGCTAAGATGCAAAGTCACAAAATCTGGATTGTTCATAGAGGCGAAACTTTACGACCTTGCGACCTCTTTGCTAGGTCGCAAAGTTGTAGCAATTCCAATCTAGATTTTGATACTGGGACAGGTCTAACGACCAAGCCTAAGCAGCCAAAGCCTTAGTTGGTACAGTCAGTCATTTTTCTTTCAAGTCGTCCATCTTATCGTGGGACTGTTTTTTGAATATGCCAGGGAACATCAAAGCTAAGCTCGAGTGTGTTTCCATTTCTTCAGCCTCAAGCGACATGGGGCCCCGAGTAGTTCGAAGGAGAAACAAGAGCTCAAAGATATAGCCATCAAAGGGAGGCATGCCTCGTCTGTCGCCTCCCATCTATGGAGATACCGCCTATGTCTTTGGGAAAGGTGACAGGATGTCATGGTATCAAGTCTACCAAGAATTTACAAAGAAAGAATTTGAGCAGGACCTAGCAGACTGGCAAGTATACATCTAGGTCAATAGGTCAAAGCTTCATTATGTGGGTGCCCACCCACCAATTTTACTGCGTGTTGAAGTAATCGAGTGGATCCTACAAAATGTGGACTCAAAGTTCTGGGTCATTCGTGATCACGCAGGGAAGCCTTTTTCTAATCTGATTGGGAAGGACACGGAAGTATACTACTCACTCCCAGCTAAGGAAGAATCTTTCAACACACAGTGGGTTGCCATACATGACATACCAGTACAAGATACCTTGAAAGGCTGGTGGGAGGACCCCGAAAATTTTAAGGGGAAGAAGGACCAAGAATACAAAACCAAGAGCCTAAGAAATGTATATAGTCTTGTAGCAATTATGATGTGCAGGATGTATGGAAGAAAGGACGCCACTACTTTTAGTGGAGCATGGGTTATGATCATGTACGCGATCACCTCCTACGGCACCCATTTCAACTAGGCACAACTATTAGTGTTAGCACTAAGAGAAAACATATCAGCAGCCCAGGTGTTAGAGGAGGGATGTGCGTCAGAGTTTTGCATGGCTTCCTGCCTCCTAGATGTAGTGTGTGCGCGATGTAATTTTTATGGTTGGACACACAACTTGGATGCGGCACATGGTGGACCTATCCACAAATATTTAAATGTGTTCTGGGCTACTAGATACAAGCAAGACATTAACCCCATCTCAGACAATTTCATCACTGCACTCTACCAACACCTCTTCAACGAGTATCCTCCCTACATGTCAAAAAGAGCCATGGAGACAGTGATCAAGGTAGCCCATTGGTTCCCCATCATAGAAGGTGCCTTCATTAGAGTCTTTGAATCATTCAATGCACCTCATGCATGCCCAAGTTCGTCACCGACAAACTACTGTTACAAGATTTGTGCTATCAAATGACAAGCAGGTTCTCTAAGATGCTAAGCAAGGGAAAGAAGAAACCATGGCCCACTCTCCTTCTTACTATCAATGCCTATACAGTCAAATACTTCTAAGAAGTGGAAGCGGAAGGAGAAGACATCAAAGGTTTTCACTTTGTGGATTTAGCCTGCAGGTCTTATGACCCTGACAGGATCATCCCCACGCACTACAAACAAGCCAAATTCAACTGGACCTACCAGCACACAGAGTGCCCCATAGAAGAGCAAGTTAAAAACTGGTACAACGCCCACAGGGCAGCAGCCCCCGAAGGACCAGCCAACTTGTATGGAGATCAGGAGGGTCAGTGCTAGGACAATCAAACTCTGCAAGAGAGGGTAGATGCTTTGAAGCGAAAGAACCCCTCAGGAGGAGGATCGAATTCCCAACCCAAAAAATCGAAGAATACTACAAGCAATGATCCTCCCAAGGATCAACAGGAAGGGGGGTACAAAGGGGATGAGGCACAACTAGAGGCCGAGTGTAAGTGAAAAGAGGAAGAACTCAAGAAATCCCAAGATGCCTTAGCATGACAACAGGAAGAAGAGGAACAAAGGAAACTGGCCGAGGAATAACAGAACAAACGGTAGAGAGAAGAACGAAAAAAGAAGCAAGCAGATGAGGCTCGCAAGAATAAGGAAGAATAGGAATGACATAAAAAGGAATTTGAGCATAGGCTAAAACAAGATCAAGACAAAGAAGAAGTGGAGAAGAAGAGAAAGGAAGAACAAGCTCAGAAGCTATGGGCAAATACCTCCAAAGAGACAGAGGGAAGTGGGTCGCAACCCTCGAAAGCTGGGAAGCAAACCAACCTGCCACATATCAATGTGGCCTTCAGCAACTCCCATGACAGGAGGACACCTCCCACTCTCACAACTCAGCTTCCTGGAGGAACATGAGGATGATGTAATGGATCTGACAAGACTTTCTTACGATCAGTACACTCATAAAATCAGGCAAGAAAGGAGAAAATTCCTAGCACGGAATCCAGTCAAGCCTCTCGCAGTGACCACGGAGAAAGACATTTTCTTGGACACCAAGACTAACCCCATAATGATAGCGTCAGCCGAAACCACTTTTGCAGCTGCCACTGAAGGGAATTTCAGCAAGATGAGCAAAGAAATCTTGTTTTTTCATAACAGACTCCATGCATCCGAGCAAAGGGTGGCCCAAGTAGAAACCGAAAGGAGGCCCTAGAATCTGAGAACCAAAGACTCCAACGTGCACTTACTCAGGCCAACGAACTACAAACCACCATTCAAGAAGAGTTGGATATCTTAAGGAGCACCATGACGCAGGTATACGAGGAAATGATAACTATAAAACATACAGTTTATCCTGTGCTTGGGGCCCACATAGAAACAAGGAAAAAGGTTGCACAGCTAAACGAAGTTTCCACGGCACCTGACAACATCCTCGAATGGTCTTAACGGTACCCACAAGCCCTTGATACCCTGCCAAAGAAGGACTATATCCGCACTCAAAACGATAAGGTACAGATACGGATGAAGTTGTAGTCTAGAGACAAACTCATAAAAGATGTAGAGAGAGTAATGTCCGCCTATGAGCATCTCATCAGTGGCATAGATTCGATGGAAGAAGTACACCGCATCCCTTCCTTAGGGACACTGGCCAAGCATAATACGAGGGAAGAGGTAAAGAAGGACATTCAAACATTCTTATAACCCCTCAAACAGGACCTCCCAGGCTTTAAGTAAAAAATCGCCCAGTTCATTGTTGCATCGGTCCGAATTTATACCAAGTTGGCCTCTCTTTCCAATCAGAGCAATACAAATAGGCGTACTTTAGTTCTATATGCTCTAGAATGTTTTCATAGGTTGGGAGAGGACATGCCCCAAATCACTCCAATGGCTGCCCACTACCTAGCTTGGCAAACCTATATTAAGGAGCAGCAACAGGTAGAAACCCTGGCCCTCTCCATCACAAAGTTGCTTCCCTGAAAATACTGGATTTATAGGTAGCAGGAACAGACAGGTCACAGGTCGTAGATGTTTCCTAGTCGCAGGTCGCAACCTCACTTAGGTCGCAAGTCGCAGATCCTCCCAAGTTGTGGATCATGCCAACATTCGGGAAGGTGAAAGGGCAGGGCAGCCCAAGGGTCATTTTTTATTCTATATGTACTCCCTTGGGACATAATGTAAGGGCCTTTTTTCAGACTCTAAAAGGAGAGAGATATAACTATACAGCATTGAATGTATGATTTCGGGAATGAATACAAATGAATGTTTTGGATTCCACTATTGGATCTGATGGAAACTTATGTGTGTCGATTAACTCGTTTTTTTGTTCATACATCATTTATATGTTTAAGCTCTTTGGATATATGAATGATATGTGGATGTTTAGCATAGGGATGTGTTAATGACTTAGTTATTGATATTTCCTTAATCTTTCAGAGACGCGCTTAAGAAATGGAAGGGTGTTTCGATCATAGTGAACTGTTTCTGTTATCATTCATACAAGCCTATGTATGTGCATGGCCCTAATGACGTTTTGCTAACAATGCTTATTTTGGTTGCACGCTTTAAATCTCGCTTTGTTATTCATAATGTTTTATTTTTGGGAAAATTTGCCGCCTATTCATTTTGTATCGTTTGAGTAGCCATTCATCCTCGTGATATTGAAATACATCTCCATCTGAGAAAGGGCATACATCTCATGAACCGAATGGCAGTCAGGCCTACATACCCGATGGGATCCCTATCACAAATAGTTTAGAGTCTAGTTGGGAATTTATACCGGGGAGATCCCCTCACTGTTGGCAAGGCACTTTCTCTCGTCAACATACCCATAGACTACGCTAATTTTGTCTTCAGAGGAGATGAATTTCATGATATGGAAGGCCACTTCATCCCAGGGGTATGGAACTCTTTCTCTCCTCACTCCATTATTTTCCTAAATGAAATCTTATCCTGGCAGAAAGAAGTTTTTATTGGCTATAGTGCTTGGCATCCTTTCCTTAATCCATTTGACTCCTAAGGGAAAAGTGGTGAATTTTTTTATTAGTTCAGGTGAATGTGTGATGGCTAGGCCCCTAACCACAGCAGTGGCTCTCTCCTCTAAGTGTGATTGCAGAGCCACTGCAAACTCTCGAGCTATCTCCTCATCAAAACCCTTCAAAAGCTCGAAGAAACCTAGCCATTGGTGGTTCCTGAAAATCTCCATTACTTGAAGATGTAGCCTTATTATTTTAATATCAGTGGGCTCCCTTCTGTTAAATCTCCCTCCCATTTTTATGGTTGTGATAGGAAGGCGGTAAGATAGTTTTTTTTTAGATTTAATTGTGAAGAGGTCTTGGAGATTATGGTCTCAAAAAAAATTCATATTTTACCATTTAATACCAAAATTATAATTGACTATGTGTAAATTTCATGGAGAAATTGCAATTCTGGAGGGTGGCAACAACTTACCTCTGTCCTCTAATGTTTTTTCTTGGGAGATGGTGGCCATAGGAAATGATTTCACCTAAAGGTGACTCTTTTTTTCTCTTCTTATCCTTGTTGATCTTCCTATGTAGTTTCCTGTAGCACTTCAATGTTTCCTGTAGCATGAGGGTGCATACAAGCTCAGACTTAGCCTTTGACAGTGTTCTTCTCTCTAATGGCTCCTCTGACTTCTTAGGCTCCTACTAATCTCGAAATTCTCGACGACATAGATCTTACCTTTATGGTCTTTTTAACTGAATTTGGAGCAGGGTGCTAACTTGTACTTGGCAAGAGTTTTCCTCTTTGGGACTGTTTGTCCCACTCTAGTTAATCATTGCCCCAGCCTCAAACTCACCTCCTTGTCCTTGTTCACTCCCCCTTGACTGATTTGACTTGCCCAGGTGGCATATACACTTAACTTTTTATTCATTTTAACTTTAAGAAAGTGTGCAAGTTAATTGGCCACCTTTTTTCCTTTTAAGTCTCTAAACCTCATCTTTAAATTATTTTGATCATTACGAGTGCATTGTGAGAGGTGAAGGGCCATACCTGAGCTTACTTGGTGTCGGTGTGTTGTAGACATGATCTGGTGCAAGGAGATGGAGTTTGGTGTTGCAGACATGATCTGGTGTAGGGAGATGGATTTTGGTGTTGCAGATATGATCATTCTCTTGTTTTGTTTTTATTTTTTATTTTATTTTATGAGTAAGCAGCTTGTTTTCTAAATGAGTTGCTTAAATTTTGATTTGTGTTTTCTTCTTGTAGGTGTTGAATGGAGGTCCTCAGGTTCCTTGGCTGGCGTGTTCACTTTCCTGGAGATTGTTGGTGGTCCTATGAAACCATCTTCTTCAACTTATCTTTAAATTTTGTCCTTGTTGGGCCATACACATAATTGCTACAGGAAACTTTCCAACTTCCTGTAGCAACCTTATTTTTTCTTCTTGGGGCTCCATATTGCTTTGGGATAAATTGAAATGGTTGATGGGGGCCAGGGATGGAGTGATGGAATGAGTGGAGTGATGTAGAAGTAAGGGGAGAGGTCTCATGCCAAGGTATAAATGATTTAGTTGCTAGTGGCGTAACATAGGGTTTAGAGAGTGAATCCTTGTGCATGGAGTGAAGTGAGGGTTAGGATCGGTAGGTATAGGCAAAAAATAAATTATCACGCTATTTTTTAAGTTTAGAAACCTTTGGGAGATATTATTTCCTCATAAATAAGTTTCTTGCAAAATTTACAGGATTTCTTGTAGTGCTACTAGAATCTTGTAGCTCCTAGACTTTCTTGTAGCAATTACAGTCAGAGAAAAAAAATCAATTTTTTTTCCTACCTTTGAGGTGAAATGAATGACTGGATGCATTCTCGGGTGGTCCATGGAGTTTGTAAGCATAGGAGATGGAGAAGTGAGGAAAAAATTTTCCTCTCGATCCAAAAACCATATTTGATCAATAACCTGCAAAACAAAAAAACAAGTGTGTATCGGTATCATTTTTTATTTTTGTTTATTTATATTTTCTTCTTTTTTTTAAGGAAGGTGGGCTACCTCCACAGCGTTTTTCAACACACAAGCCTGCCTTGGGCACCTCCAATATTTTTTCACCCAAGGATATTTTATTGTTTGTTCTTCTCCCTTCTTTTTTTTGCTCTAGGATTGCCTCATGGAGGTTTTCAACCCTGGAGTTGGAATTGGATGCCTCAAAGAGGTGTTCACCCATGCCTCTTTATTTTTCTTTTTTATATTTTTTCTAGGAGGGGGAGGTGCTGAAAATTATGGAGTCTACAATGAAATACACCTCCATGTTTATGGAATTTATAAATTCAACCGTAGACAGGGGCATTTTGTATTCCTTGAGCCTATAACCATTGACAAGCAGGGGAATCCCCTCCTCATATATGGTCCTGATATGAACTGCCCCATTATCATAACATTTTTCCACTTTGTAGGGTCCCAGCCATCTTGTCATCAGTTTTCCTTTGAAATCCTTGAACCTTGAGTCATACAACATCGCCCAATCTCCTTCTTGAAAGGTCTTCTCCTTAATGTGCTTGTCATGCCAAACCTTCCTTTGCAGCTGAATCACTTATGTGTGAAGGAGTGCTTGCATCCTGAACTCATACAACCCATTTAATTACAGCAACCTTTCTTGTTGGGCCTTTTTTATATCTAGATCTAACTCCTCAACCATCCTTAAGGTTTTAGGCCTTGGAGTCTTATGCTTTATATTGTGCCTCCTCAGAATATTCTCAATGAGATGAGATGTGAATTGTGCCCCTTGATCAAAACTACTTCTCTAGGGTATCCAAATTTGTAGAGCATATTCTCTCTCAGAAATTTTTCTACCTTCTCCTCGGTTGCTACCTTTACAACTTTTGTTTCAGCCCACTTTTTCAGGTAGTCATTGCAGACTATGATATACTAAAATGCCTAGATAGTGGATCAATGGGTCTAATGAAGTCTATGCCCACTTGTAAAATGTCTTTAAAGCCACCTAAGCATGCAAAGGCATCTCATCTCTCGGTTTAGGTTTCCCCATCCTTTAGCACTGGTCACACCTTCTAGTGTATCTTCTGGCATCCTGGTGAAGAGTAGGGCAGTAGTAACCTACCTGGAAAACTTTGAAGGTTGTCCTTTTTGCAGCAAAGTGGTCTCCAAAAGGGCTATCATGTCATGCAGAGAGGATGTCAAAAAATTCTTGTTCCCTCGCACATCTCCTGAGAATTTGGTCAGGGCCCAGCTTGAAGATATTTCCCACGATCCAGATGAAAGGGGTGCTTTTTCTGATGATCTTACTCTTCTCCTTGGATAAGAGGTTCGGAGGGAACTTTTAAGAAACCTAGTAGTTATCTATGTCGGAAAACCATGGAGAGGGTGCTAAGATAGCAAAGAGGTGTTCATCCGAGAGCTGGTCATCCACCATTCCTTCTTCATCTACAGGTGGAGCTACCCTAGATAAAAAAATCTGCAACAACATTCTCCTTTCCAGGTTTATCGACAATGGTTAGTTCAAACTATTGTAATAATAGAAACCATATAATTATTCTAGAATTAACATCAAGTTCGTTCATTAAATATTTGATGGTTGCATGGTCAGTGTGTACAAAGGTCTGATAACCAGTGATATAATGTCTAAATTTGTTTAAAGCATGGACAATGGCTAACATTTCCTTCTCTGTGATAGTATAATTGAGTTCGGCCTTAAACAAGTTCTTACTGATGAAATAGGTTGCATAAGATAATTTTTAATCTAACTACCCCAAGGCTACCCCCACATCTTTTTATGATGCATCTGTGTGGATGTGGAAAGGAAAACTCCAATTTGGACCTCGGATAATGGGGGCAGTAGTTAACTTTCCCTTAATGAGCTCAAAAACTTCTTGACAAAGACTAGACTAGGTAAACTCGGAGTCTTTGGCCAACAAACCAAATAGTGGCAAATCCAACTTGCTGAAATTTTTGATAAACATTCTATTAGTACCCTATAAATTATAGGATCTCAAGGTGACTGGCTACTTCATATTTCTTCTAAGGTTTTTGAAAGACTTTTCAAATTTCAAATGTTTTCAAATAAAAAGAAAAAAAAATGAAAAAGAAAGAAAAGAGGGTATAAAAATAGAGAAAAAGAAAAAGAGAAAAAATGAAAAGAGGAAAAGGGGGAAAAAGAAAAAGAAAAAAAGGAGAACCCCAAAAAGAAATAAAACTGAAAGCGCTTCAAGTTCAAATGCCACTACTCATCAGATATGTTTGTTCGGTCATACAGTTTAATCATGATTGGACAGTTTTTCAATTTTTGTTGATAGGTTAGAGAATAAAGATTTTCCAAACTGTTTAATCTTGGATTATCAGTAGATAGGTAGGAAATAAAATTGGCTCAACAGTTTAAGTTGGGCCAATGGATGAAATAAGGTAAGGTGTTAGGTTAGAAATTCAAATGAAAAATGAGCTAAGGGTTTGCTAGTCCAAGTGCACCCTGAAAAATAAGAGAAAATGTTAGATGAGTAGCTTTGGGTAGGTAGATAGGTTGAAGAGGAAGAATGTCAGGCAATGTGAAGGCTATTCCACCAAGGCATAGCATCCCAATTTCAATTTTTCCTTGATGCAAGAAGAAAGCCAAGACAGAAATTGCTTATGGCTCAAAAGATGGGAAAGGGGAGATATTTAAAGATTTTGTTTCGATGGCATCCGGGCATACCTTATGTCAAATGTTATCCTAATTCTCGATGTTAAATTCCTTGTATTCCTAAACCCCCCCAAACCGGCATTATTCTTTTATCCTAAGTCCCACCATATCTCGGCGCTCATTCACAGCCTGGCCCCACCATCCCATCACCCAGTCACATCATGCACTAAACATCCCCCACCTTACCCTCCATCTCCGCTCCTCACCCCACATCCGACGACCCTCACTCCATTTCGGCCCCCCCTCAACCGCCGGATGTTAACAAAGGGGGGGTGCGGGGGGTGCGGGGGGTCCAAAATGGGTGGTATATATTACCACCCACTCTGCTATGTGGTGCAACCAGGATTTTTCACAACACCCCCCCCCCCCCCCCCCCCCGCTCTATTACCACTCACCACCTTCGACCGCCTCCAAAAACGGTTTCTGTCGTCAACCAAACCGCCGCTCCATCTGACCGTTACCCATATTGTCGCATCACGTCCTCTGTCCTCTGTCCCCTCCTCCTATCACATCCTTTCCCTCCACTGGCCCGTGGCGCCATGAATGGTCGAGCCGTTATCCAACGAACCCGTGCTAACTCAACGTTCACCCCCAAATACATAATGAAGCCCAAATTCGTCATTGTAGTAGATTTTTCCTTACTTATACTGTTGAATTACTACAAGTGTTGGATTTTTGATATCTACAGAGAAATCACAAACCAACCATTATTGTCGAAGGGTTATTTTGCATCAATGGAGAAATTATCAGTGCTTTGTGAGCCTGATTGTAGTTTTCATTTCGACTCATTCAGTTCCTAATCCCCTTCGGTCTTATCCCTTCCCCAATGCAAATTCATATCGTTTCCCCCTTCTTTGCACCCTTTTCTTACGGCCCATCCTCCATTGCAGGTTGAGGAAGAAAATTCAGAAACAAATCAAGCCTCCCAAGGCAGACCAACGACCTTTCAATCCCATGGTCTATCCTTAGGTAGACTTAGATCATACTCCTCTGGCTGACAGAGATTACAAAATCCATGAGACCGAGTCAGACCTCGACTTGTTTGATGTCTACTGTTGGCTCGAGGATAAGCTCCTTGATGGAGCAGATGATGTCAGCTTGTGGGAGACCAAGCTTCCATATTACATCTTCCCTAAAACCCATAGCTACCTTGAGCTAATCAAAAAATGTCAATCATGCTATGAAATTAACCAGAGAACCATAGTAAACCCTGGAGGAGAGATCTTATTTCACATCAATGCCCATTACATTCGAGAGATGATGCAAGCCCCCATTGCTGAGAACATTGTCTGCCCCTTTTTCATATGAGGCCCTTATATGATTATACCAGGGGTTATATTTTTCTAGCAGGGCCAAAACCTTAGAGATGTTCAGGGCCACAAATGCACCAATGCCTACCACAAATCCCACATATCCATCATCCACCTTCCCGAATAGGACCAAGCACATTATCATTGCTTTATCTTATTTTTTAGGATATCATAATGATCAGTGGGTGGATGAAGCATAATTGGCTTCTTGTCTATCCTTTCCTCAGATGCTAAGCCCACTGTTATGTTCAACTATGCTAAGTTTATTTCCGATGCAATTCATGATCAGTTCCTAAAGTTCCAGACAGAAGGGGTGTTCAAATACACCTCTGTGTTGGTGTACATTTTTTCCTATTTTCAAGCCATCAAGTTCCAATTTTACATGATGAAGCAGCATGATGAGTCTCAAACCAAATCTGTAATTTTCTGGACCACTTTGTGGAGGAAAGAGCATAAAGACTATTCCTACAAGATTTTTGTAGACCTTTTTGTTCACCCAGCAATCAGTGCACTCAACAGTACCACATAGCCAAGGATCAGTGAGGAAATCAAGAATGTGATGCAGTTGACAAAGCAGATCATAACAGAAGATTAGTACCTCTACCAAAACTACACAGAAATCACGTTTTATGGTAGTGAATTGGCCCCTTATAAACTTCCCAATTACCTCTCCATGAGAGTAATTGCACTTGAGTATATTAGACAAATGATAGATTCAGATGAGGTGCATTTCGTCTCCGCCAAGAAGAAGTCCCAATTCAGGATCAAGTCACAAATTAGTCCATTTATTTGCAACAGCATGGCAGTAGGGGAGGAGGCAGATAAGGTGTTAAAAGAGATGAAATTCACACCTAGTTTCACTTAGTCCTATGATCCCATGGGGATCATCTCCAAGAAGAGGGTGGAAAACAAATCCATGCCCTACATTCATACCCACAGATTGGAGATAGAAAATTACATGAACCAAGAAGAATGGGTAGTAGACACACTCCATGAGGTAGAATAGTAGGTCATCACTACTTCGAGAATTCAAACACCAACTCCCCAAGAAAGGAAAGTTTTGGGAGTTGAAGATGACGAAGGAAAGGAGCCTGAAAAGGAGATAGGAGACAAGAGGACCAGGGAGGATCAAATAGACATGGAAATTGATTCCTCAACTAAATAATTCAAAATGAAATACAGGAAGAGGGACAGAATCCACATGGGCCTGGACCAGGGCAATGAGAAGGACTAGAAAAATGTCATCACCATCAGGGACTCACTAAGTTCATCTCTAGCAGGGAGCCAAACAATTTTCTCAACATCCTCTGCCACTGTGCCTTTCCAATAGCAGAAGGTGCAGACTCCAACATCTACGCCCACTATAGAGCAAAAGGAGGAAGATATATATGACACATTTATGGAGATAAAAATAAGGAATGAGGTTCTAAAGACCAACACATACAATCAATTTTGGAAACGAACAAGCATCTCACAGAGTAGACTTATGTCAACCTTTGACTCTGAGAAGGGAAGAATGAAGATGGCATTCCTAGAAGCACAAATTCCTTAGCCCAAAGGTGAAGCAGGCTACAAGAAGACCTATTTTGAGTTTGACACGAAGAACATTCATCCAATAGACCAGATGGATATGCACTAGCAGACAGGGGAAATGATTTCCTCCACGCTAACTAGCACATCCATGAGCCTCTCAAAACTACAGGTGACCTTGTCCAACACACAGTCATAGTTGAAGCTGGAAAAGATCTCTGCCATGGCCAATGACTCAAGGATAAAATCTCTGGAGGATTTAGTGATGCAAGTTGGGTACAATCCATCAAACATAGCAGTGGCATAAACCCTTGTGAGGAAGAAGAATGCAGACATAGCTGCTTTTAAAAGGCAGCTTAAGATGCCAGTGACAGAAGACCCTATGGCCAAGGAGATAGAAGCAACTGAAACACATAAGGAAGAAATGATGCAATTGATTGTTGAACAAACATAACAGATTAAAAAAATGGAGAGTGAGATGGATAAGATGATAAAGGAAATACATAAAGCAATAAGAGTTGCAGTGAAGGAAGCAGCGAAAGAAGCAGCTAAGGCCATGATTCCCCTACAAGCAGTTTCTCTCACAGTGATTCCAGCATCTACAACATCTACAGGTGCATCAGGAGAAGATAATGAGCAATTAGCTAAGGCAATGGAGAACATGTCCCTACAGACAACAGAGATTACAAAGCTGCAATATCAACTCAGTGACCTACAAGAGCAGTTCAAAAGGAAATATTCAGCACATGCCACAGAGCTGCAGATTAGAAAAAAGTTAAATGAAAGTATGTAGAAGTCCCTTCAGGAATCCTCCATTGGAAGCATGGTAGGAAGAGTCAAACATATTATATGGTTGGATATAATTGAATCTGTAAATGGTATATGCCCATCAATTCAGGTGATTTTTGAACAAAGAGATCTAATTGATTTAGTGAAAGTTTCCATTGAGAAAACCAATGAGGAACTTGGGGATAAACCCCAAACCACCAAAAACATCATCAAATTCCTACATTCTAAAAGCAGTCATGAACTGGAGCAAATGGAAGTAGCAGATACAACAGCCACTATACTTGAGGTAAAAAAGGTGTTGAACAAAAAGATCCTAGTTACCCAGCTAAAAAAAGATGCCATCAGTTGGAGATCGGGGTAAGTAGATTTTTCCACAGGATTGAGCCACTGAACAAAAGGGGATTGCCCTCCTTGTTTGTTAGTAATGATAAGTTGATGCCTAGGACTGATTATGTAAAAAGGCTCACAAATATTTCAAATGGCACATCCAAGCACACAAATTTGAAGAACAGTATGACTGGGAAAGCATTTTATAAAGTCATCAGTAATCATGTCTTCATACAGCATGAGATCAAGCATGTTTTTCAGTTAAGGCCAATGTTTGTGAAGTACACTGAGACTGATGAGGTCTACAGAAAGCTGAACATAACTAAGATTTCGTCTCTAGATAGTTGAGATAATTTATGTAGAATCCAGAGAGGATGACAACGTAACACAACGACAAAGAAGGCAACTCAGCGAATTGTCAGTGTCTGCAGATCCAGTGTATCAGAATAGCTCAGCAGTATCAGGTTCGCCAACATGGCAAACCGCCCCAGCCCTGGATAACAGCTTCAAAGGACACTAGGCATATGTTAAGAGGGTTTTTATTCGGAATGATAGCTCCACTGTGACTTCAGACATCTGTTAAAAAATTCTCATGACGCGTCCAAGCAGGAGACGCACAAACCAAGTTTCAGTTACTTTTTGTAGTAAACGAACTGATTTCCCTTCTGATAATGGCAATCCGGTGCAGCTAGTTTAAATGTAACTTTTCATTCAGTAAGAGGGTTGGAAACTGGTTTTGTATGCACTTTTTCATTGCAATTACTTGTAACTTTCAATTTGGAGCATCAATAAAGAGATCAGTCTGCAAGATTCATGTGTTGTGAAATATTGGTGATGTTTTTCCTTGTTCATGTTTAATTTATTTACACTGTTATCTTTCCATGTACACCATTTAAATTGTGATTGTAAAACGGGAAGGTTAAATTAAGATGTACTTCTCAGAGTACCTTATTTCTGACTGTCTTTACAATTTCCATGTTTTCTTCTGATGTATGGTTTAAGAATTCTTAGTTGTTCTTAAGTCATTACTGAAATCACCTTTTCTCCATTTCATAATCCCATTCATTTATAAACACCAGTATTCACAGCTAGCTTGCCTTGCTTATGCTCTAGGATTTGATGCACATACCCAGCCTGTTCTGACTCCATAGCCCAATGGAAAATGTTTAGAGAAAACCCCTTATATCCAAACACAAACAATAAAAAAAACCCCTCAATATTGATTTAACTAACCTAATATCATAAAACTTGAACAAATCCAAATCTTATAGAGATATCCCTCTCTGAGTCTAGGAGGGCTAGATCCTCGGCTTCAAGTGGTTTTGATGTTTTGATTTGTAGTTTAGTCTTTCCAATATTATAAATTATAGATTGATAACACCTTCTATAGTACCCAGCTAAACCTAAGAAACTCCTCACATCTCTCTGCTTTTGAGGAGCACGTACCCTTTTGATGATGGTGATTTTGTTCGGGTCCACCTGTATTCCTGCTTGGGAGATTGAGTGGCCCAATACTACTCCTACTTTTTTCAAGAATTCACACTTTTCTGGGCTCAGGGAGAGATGCATCTCAATGCACCTTATCAACACTTTTCCCAAATTGGAGAGAGATTCTTGGAATTCATCCACATAGGATGTGAATTCTTCCATGTAGATTTCAACCGAGTCATGGACTAGCTCAGAGAAAATGCTCAAGACAACTCTTTAGAAGGTATTTGGGGCATTGCACAACCAAAAGGGTAGGACTCTATAAGCTAAGGTAGCCCAAGTACATTTGAAAGTAATATTGTCTTGGTGTTCAGGGCTAATTTGGATCTAGTTATGCCCATTGAACCCATCTAAGAAATAAAATATCTTCTTTCCTACAAGGCCATCCATGACTTGATCTATAAAGGGAAAAGGGAAATGGTCCTTATTGGTGACTTTGTTGAGTTCCCGATAATCAACATAGACTCACCATTTTCCATTCTTCTTTGGGACTAAGACAAGAGGAGATACCCATTCATTGTCTGATATGTGATAAATAAAACCTGCATCCAACAATTTTTGTAGTTCTTCCTTTACTATGCCTTTTAGAGTTGATTTCATCCGCCTTTGGGGTTGGCGCACAAGCTTGCATCCTTCTTTAATGTAAATATGATGTGTGCACACCGAGGGATGCACCCCTTTCATGTCCTTGTAGTCCCAAGTAAATGAATCTAGGTTTTCTTTCAAAAGCTGGCATAACTGCTCTTCTTCTCTATCTTAGAGTTTTGAGTTAATATTCAGAGATTTAGATGGGCCAAATTCCATAGCCTTGGTGGTTTCAGAGGTTGAATCGACTGAGTGCAGTTCCATCTAAGGGTGGTTTTCATATTCCTTGACTAGGGTTTCAAGTGGGCTTTCAGTGGGGGACTGGTTCTGAATGATTTGGTCGATGAATTCATCTTCATCAAGTTGTCGCCCTCTAAGAACGCTATCTATGGTTCAAATGGGGTAGGGTGTAGTGTTGTATACTTCATATTATTCTTCTTAATCTGTTAGGTCCCTATATTACTAGTATAGTCCCTTATTTTTGTTAGTGTAACCCCCTTATTGTTATTATTGTACCCTTGTAACCCCCATTTTGTTATTATTGTGCCCTTAAATTATTATTGTTAGGTCATAAGCGGATTACATTATGGCCCCATGGACTCCTCTATATAGAAAGGAGGTTTTGTAAATTGTATCATCCAAGAATTGTTCATTTATGTAATGTATTGGAGGTTTCCCCCTCGAAGTGGCTTATTTCTAAGGCGTTCATATCTCTTTTCTTCTATTTTTGGAGCTGGTTACACAACATTTGGTATCAAAGCTTTGGGATTCTAGGGTTTCGCTGCTCCAAACAGGTCATCGTGGAATTTTCGCTATAAATTTTTTTCTACGAAGCTTCAGAAGCTGAAATTTCTAGGGTGCGAAGCTGAAATCTTGAGGAAGGTTGTCTAAAAAATTTCAGATCTTGGTTCGCAATATTTGAGGAGATATCATCTGTGGAAGTTAGGTATCTTTTCAGGCTCATAAACAGGTCATCGTGGCATTTGCGCTATAAAGTTTTTTGTACGAAGGTTCAGAGTCTGAAATTCATATGGTGCGAAGCTGAAATCCTGAGGAAATTCGTCAAAAAATTTCAGAACTTGGTTCGCAATATTTTTGGAGATATGATCTGTGGAAGGTAGTGCTTTTTCAGGCTCCTGAATTGCATCTCAAAGAGGTGATCGTGGGAAAACTTCAATAATTCTCTTTCTGGGCCTCAGATTGAAGTGCCATAAAAATTGGTCGCAAGTACACAGATTGAAGTTTCTGGGCTATCAATTTCAGAGACAAAGGACAAAACAGTGACACGTGGCAAGTCGTACAAGTTCGCTCTACTGAACCAGTCCAGAATTAGGTCATTGTGGGAGATTGGACACAAATTTGTCTTGGAGAATCCAAATCAGGTCAGACCTGTGGAATTCAAAAGATAATTCATAGGGCTACTTCAGTGCTGAATTTCAGATATTGAAAATCTGAAATAACAGAGATAATACAATTTCAATATCGAGCTCCTCAAAGCTAGTAAAAGGTGTGTATTTTTTTCCGAATTGCATAAGTCTTGTTTCAAGAATCAAGTTGAATTGATTCCAAGGGCATCTTGTAGAATAGATATCAATATTGGATTCTAAAATGGCCCCTAAAAAGAATTCAACACCCATCAAGCCTTCCGAAGGCTCTACCATGACTCATGAAGATGAAGAATTGCAACATGATCTATCAAAATTACAAGAACAAGTGCAACCAAATTTCACTCTTGCAAAGAGCAAAGAAAAATGAAATGGAAGTTTTGAAGAAAGGTGTGGAAGTGAAGATGGATGGTTTGAAGAAAGGCATGGAAGCTAAGATGGATGGCGTGGAAGTGAAGATGGAAGGTTTGAAGAAAGGCGTGGAAGATAAGATGGATGGCATGGAAGTGGGCATGGAAGCTAAGATGGATGACATGAAAGACAACATAGAAAACATGAAGAATGATCTAAAAGCACATATGGAAGGCTTGATGACAAGCTTAAAACCGTAAATGATTCCTAATGGCGGAAATATAGGAGAAGAAACTCGTGATGAGAACAAAATAAATGTTAATCGTGATTTCATAAACTCGAATGTTGGTGGGAAGAACCACCATATTCCAAAAATGGATATGAGGAAGTTTGATGGAAAGGATCCCGTAACATGGATACTACAGATGGAGCAATATTTTGATCTCCATAACGTGCAAAACACACAAAAGGTACGCATTGCAACTTTACATTTAGAACAAAATACATTTGTATGGTATCGATGGCTTTGTTCTCGTAAAAAAATTGTCACTTGGTCAATTTTTACTGAGGAAATGATAGCACATTATGAGGATACAAAGAGCAACACCTTCTTTACCCAATTGATAAATCTCAAACAAAAGGGTTTAGTGGGGCAGACACATTGAGGACTTCCAAAAATTGAGTATAAGGGTAACTGATATTTCGCGAGGACCACAGATTGATCTCTTCTTAGGTGCTTTAAAGGATAACATTCAACATGAAGTTCGTGTTCGGAACCCGATTCATTAGAGAAGGCATTCAAAGGTTGGCAAGAAAAGTTGAATGTAAAATTATGGCAACAAGGAAGTCGACTACTCAATTCTATAAAGAAGGAAGTGTGGCTACATCTAGATTTCCACAACCTACAAGGTTGACACCACAACAATTGGAAGAAAAAAGAGCAAAAGGGCTTTGCTACGGCTTGTGATAGCAAATACACTAAAGGTCATAAGTGTGTCGAGAAGAAATTATTTTACATAGATTGTGAAGAGGAAGAAGAAAATGAACAAGAAGAGGATATACACCAGAACTGACACTCTGAAGAGGAAGAAATTAATCCAACCATATCGTGTAATGCACTGCGTAGAATTACCACTCCTCAAACTCTCAAGATAAAAGGACAAATCAAGAAGAGAAAGGTAATAGTGTTGATTGATTCGGTAGCACCCATAATTTTATTCATTGTAAGGTAGCCAAGGAATTAAATTGTTTCCTATACCCAAGCACTCGAATGTCAAGTGATGGTTGCAAATGGAGGAACTATAAATTGCTCCGGAAAATGCAATAACACTCAAGCTAACCATGGGGGAATATGTGTTGACTAGTCCAATGCTTTCCATTCCTATGGGAGGTGGCCGATGTTGTACTAGGAGTACAATGGTTACAATCTTTGGGGATCGTAGCTTTTAATTTTCAAGAACTTTTCTTGAAATTCTTTTCGAAGGAAAGGAAGTCGAATTACGGGGTATTGAAGGGAAGCCGTGAAGGATAATAAGCTCTAATGGCATGACAAAGCTTCTAAAGAAAGAACAACGAGGCGTAATTGCACAATTATGCTCACTAGAAGTTCCAACATCAAAATCATCTATTTCTGCAGATCTCCAACAAGTCTTGGACAATCATTCCAAGGTGTTTGAAACTCCCAAAGGACTCCCACCCTATTCGTGATCATGATCATGCTATTCATTTGATTCCAGAAGTGTTCCTCCAAACATCCGGCCTTATAGATATCCTTACTTCCAAAAGAGTGAAATTGAACGCATGATTGCAGTAAATGTTAGAGGCGGGTATAATTCAACCTAGTCAAAGTTCTTTCTCCGCTCCCGTAGTATTGGTACACAAGAAGGATGGATCATGGCGAATGTGTCCGGATTATAGGGAGCTCAATAAGCTCACCATTAAAGATAAATTTCCCATTCCCTGTGATTGATGAATTATTGGATGAATTACATGGAGCAATTTATTTTACCAAGTTGGATCTTCGTTCGGGATATCATCAAATTAGAATGAAGACCGAAGATATTCCAAAAACAGATTTCGAACTCATGAGGGTCATTATGAATTTTTTGGTCATGCCTTTTGGCCTTACCAATGCACCTTCTACATTTCAAGGGTTGATGAATTCCATTTTCAAACCCTTCCTTAGAAAATTTGTGCTAGTATTTTTTGATGATATACTAATCTATAGCAAGTCTTGGAAGGATCATGTTGAACATGTTGATATGGGTGCTCAAACTATTGCAGGAGAAACAATTATATGCAAAAGCATCCAAATGTTTCTTTGGAGTACAAGAGGTGGAATATCTCGGGTCATATTATATCCCACGAGGGTGTTAAAGTAGACCCTAACAAAATTAAAGCCATTAAGGAATGGAAAGTCCCTAAGACAATAAAGCAGATATGTAGGATTTCTCAAGTTAACAGTGCTATTATCGCAAGTTTGTTAAGAATTATGGAAGAATAGCAAGACCTCTAACAACATTATTGAAGAAAGATGCATTTTCATGGACTCTGAAAGCAACTAAAGGCCTTGAACATCTTAAAGAGGCAATGTGCCTAGCACTGTCTTAGCTACGCCGACTTCACAAAAACCTTTATTGTGGAATGTGATGCCTCGAGAAATGGAATTGGTGCGCTTTTAATGCGTGAAGGAAGACCCATTGCTTTTTGAAAGTCGTCCAATCAAAGGAAAGTATTTACTGAAACCTATTTATGAGAAGGAAATGTTAGCAATACTGCATGCACTAAAGAAATGGCGAACTTACCATCAATGGGAAGACACTTCAAGGTAAAAACCGATCATGATAGTCTTAAACACTTTTTGGAACAAAGACTATCTTCGAAGAGCAAAGAAAATGGGTCACAAAGATGTTGGGTTATGACTTTGAAATAATCTACAAAAAAAGGAAAGCTTAATGTTGTTGCAGATGCACTCTCAAGAAAGAATGAAGAGGTGGAAGCATTGCTTTGTGCCATTTCTATTATCCAATCCGCATTGGATAACCCAGAGCAAGAGATGAATGGAAGAAGGACAAAGATGTATGGACACTCATTCAAAAGTTGCTGCAGAGATCCTAGATACATCCGATACATTTAGTTGGAAAAAATAGATTCCTTATGGTACAAAGATCGCTTATATCTTTCGTAAGAATTCCCAACTAAAACAAAAGATTCTTCCTGGAATTGCACACTTCTCCTTTAGGAGGACACTCGGGATTTTTAAAAACTTACCACAAGGTGAAGAAAGATTTTTTTTTGGATGGCCTTAAATCTGATATTCAAAAGTTTGTGGCAGAATGTTTGGTTTGCCAGCAGAATAAAGTGGAAACAATTAAGACCCCGGGATTTCTACAACCTTTATCCATTCCAAGTCAACATTGGGAGGAGATTTCAATGGATTTTATCACAGGTTTACCTAAGTCTGAAGGAAAGAGTGTCATCATGGTGGTAGTTGATAGACTTACCAAGTATGCACACTTTTGTGCATTATCTCATCCATTTAAAGCAAGCACAGTTGCTACTACATTTGTGGACAGAATTCAAAAGCTACATGGAAGCCCAAGGGTTATTGTGAGCGACAGAGATCCCATTTTTACGGGAAATTTTTGGACAGAGTTATTTTCTTCTTTGGGTACTAATTTAGCTCATAGCTCATCTTATCATCCTCAATCTGATGGTCAAACTGAGATAGTAAATAAATGTTTGGAAGGATATCTTCGTTGTTTTGTATCTGATAAACAAACACAATGGGTCAAGTGGTTACCTCTTGCTGAATGGTGGTATAACACTTCCTTCCATACCGCAGCAAAAATGACCCCATTTATGGCACTTTATGGATATCATCCACCATCCATCACATCATCTTTAAGGGAAAATTCGAAGGTTCAAGCAGTGGAAGATCACATCGAGCATCAGCAAGAAGTTCTCCAACTCTTAAAGGATAACCCGAATTTGGCACAAAATCGAATGAAACAACAGGCAGATCAACATCGCAGCGAGAGAAGTTTTGGTATAGGAGATTGGGTATTTTTACGGCTACAACCATATAAACAAATGTCCCTCAAGCAAGCTAAGAAGGATAATAAATTATCGCCAAAGTACTATAGTCCTTACAAGGTGTTGCAAAAGATTGGTACTATGGCATACAAATTGGAGCTTCCTACTTCTTCGCGAGTACATCCAGTTTTCCATGTTTCATGCTTAAAGAAGGTTATAGGAGAAAATCTTCCAGTTCAAACAATATTGCCAGAACTTGTTGAGGAAGGAAAAATCATATTGGAACCAGAAGCGGTCATGGAAACAAGAACTCGACAACTACGGAATCGATCAATTTCAGAGTATCTCATCAAGTGGAAGAACTTACCCACTGAAGATTCTACATGGGAGGATGAGAATTTTATACAGAAGCACCCAGAGCTACTCAAGCGTTGAGGCCAACACTTTTTTGAAGGAGAGGGGCATGTTAGGTCCCTATATTACTAGTATAGTCCCTTATTTTTGTTAGTGTAACCCCCTTATTGTTATTATTGTACCCTTGTAACCCCCATTTTGTTATTATTGTGCCCTTAAAATATTATCGTTAGGTCGGCTAGGATTACATTATGGCCCCATGGACTCCTATATATAGAAAGGAGGTTTTGTAAATTGTATCATCCAAGAATTGTTCATTCATGTAATGTATTGGAGGTTGCCCCCTCGAAGTGGCTCATTTCTAAGGCGTGAATATCTCTTTTCTTCTCTCTTTAGAGCTGGTTACACAACATAATCCTCCAACCATATAGGTAGGTCATGGTCAATGGAAGGATGGGCTAGAGGATATAATACCAGTTGTTTAAACAAGGGCCCATTCTTAATAGTCATATTTCTGGCCCGAAAGTTGATATAAGCATCGGCAGTGGCTAACCAAGGTCTCCCTAGAATGAGAGGATATCCATTAAACTTATTTTTTGGCTGGAGAACTAGGAAACTTGTAGGATACTACCAAGATTCAATTGAGACCATAACATCCTCAACAATTCCTTCTGGAGTTCATGTGGACCGATCTGCAAGCTGTAGAACCATTGTGGTTTTCCTTAAAGTCCCTTGGAGGTTGAGTTTAAGCATAGTTTCCCTGGTCATTACATTGATGGCAGCACCGAGATCAATCAGAGTATTGGGGACTATGACACCATCTATGTGCACATCTACAACTGGACTACTAGAGTCGAGGTACTTTGGGAAGATCACCCTTCCCAACATTAAGTTGGACATTTGTCCTACTACATTGATGGTGGGGGTATCTTTCTTCTTTCTCCCACTTTTTTTGAAGCACTTTTCCTTTATGAGCCTATTGTAAATAGTGACATCCTTAATGGCCTAGAGAAGGGGTATTTTTACACACAAATTTTTCAATTCTCCCAGAAGTTCTGTCTCCTCTGGGGTGTGTTGACTAGAGTGGATCAAGCACTCAGGAAAAGGAGGTTGTTGGATCTAAGTGTTACTTTCTTCCTTTTCCTCCTCAACCTCTACAGGTGGAGATGGAGGATGGTTGTATGGGAGTACTCTTCCTGACCTGAGATTAATCTTCTGTATCTCCACAACATAAGCTGGATAGGATGTCTCTCCATTGTAAACCTGTTGTGCCTATCTGTTGTTTGGGTGTGGCTTAGGTTGTGTAGGCATCTAGGGCAGCTTGGGTGGAGAAAAATTAGTAAGTTGAGGTTTAGGTTGGGGTGGAGGCATTAGAGCAGGTGGTTGATTATGTTGAGGCCTCCATCCTTGTGATGGGTTGTTCCACTAAGGTGGTTGAGGAAAATACTATTGAAATGCTTGGTTCACTGGTTGAGGATGATATGGAGGGTTGTAAGGGCAAGTAGCAGGTGTAGGCCAGGATGGAGGAGTGGGGATGTACCAATATTGCATAGGTGCATTCTGATTGTTGTGATAATAGGAATAAGGTGCACCTTGCATACCCTGCTGATATGATCGAGGGCCTTGAGGCCTTCTCTGTTTGATGAAACAGAGTTGCTCTAGTCCTACTTCCCCACCTTGATATACAATTTTGAGTCCAAATAAGGAGAGACACCTATATGTGGCATGATTCTCCTCACAACCTGTAGAAATTATACAACATATATGTATATCATGGATTCAAATCGATCTAAAAATGTACTAAATCTAGATACTGAATCACTTCTGCAAATCAATTGCGGAAACTAAACACAATCGCCAATTACATGAAGCAAAGAAAGAATCAAATCAAACCACAACATAGATAATTTCCTGGGGAAAGCTTGTTGTTCAAAACCCCACTATCTTCTATTGTATATTCATCAAGGATACACGAAAGAAATACAATGTCCTCTTCTCACAAGAGTCTCCAACACTCAGCTATCTGTCTCACATTGTCCCGGACAAAACTGGCCAACACTTAGCCAATTCTTAGCCTCTAAACATCCTTCCTTTCTTGCGCAATTCCTAATGAATGCAATCCCTAAAGAATAGGAATTTTGGCCTTCCTAAACTGTGCAAGGATCATGGGAATTCCAATGGGTGTTTGGTTGCATGGGTGCAACCCAATAATCCTACAACTGATAGTTAACATCCCTTTCACCTTAGTCTCAAATGGTTCTCCACTGGAACTGACATGCATGTAGCTAATAATAGTAAATCATCAGTTACATGTGAGATCACTAATTGTGAATTAAATAATATTTAATTCACTTGATCTCTCACTAGTGCAACAAACAGTTACAACTAGCACAACTGGCTTTAACTCACCTAGACTGAGTTAACTGATTACAACATGTATTAACTAATGCACCAACTGTAACTTGGACTCAAAAACTCAGAGAATCACTTTGCATGTCCTACCAACTACCCTCAACTCGAAATTCATGAGCTAACTGATTTTATCACACTCATTTAACCATTACAAGTATTTTTGAGATAAGATTACATTTTATTGTCCATTTTAATTAAGGGATAATTAAAATAGACATGCACCAAATTTAGCCCACACCAGTGTAGGTGATGCTAATACATGTGGTCCCACACTAGTATAGGTTCTGCTTGGACCTCTTGGTCCCACACTAGTGTAGGTGTTGCAATTTCTTGTTGAACTTCAACACTCCCTCTCAACAAGAAAGGGATTATCCTTCAGCGCGATCCTGTCGCTCTGGTATTCGAATTTGCTCCTGGTGAGCGCCTTCGTTAGAATATTTGCATCCTGAACTTTTGTGGGAATGTATTGAACTAACATTATGTGCCTCTTAACACAATCGATATTATGTTGGTACCGGATATCAATGTGCTAGGACCTATCATTAAATACAGTATTAACCAAGATTTTAATGCAACTCTGGTTATCACAATGTATCATTGTCGGATCCATCTGATAACCAAACAAACCAACCAAGATCTTTCTCATCTAGATGGCCTCACATGTAGCTTGACTTCCTGCCATGTACTCTATCTTAGCTAAACTGAGTGCCACGGATTGCTGCTTCCTGCTGTACCAAGAAACTATTGTTGATCCAATGCTAAAGATCCCTCCTGATGTGCTCTTTCTGTCTGATGGACTGCCTGCCCAATCTACATCCGTGAATCCTTGTAGCTTCACTCCCTCTGTTTGTTTGTACCATAAACCATACTCTAATGTGCCTCTGAGACACCTTAATACATTCTTCCCTGCCTTCCAAAAGAGCTTGGTAGGCTTAACCATAGCTTGACTCAGCTAGTTAACTGCATAGCAAATTTCTGGTCTCGTGTTCACCAAATATATTAGTGAATTCACTAACTACCTATAGACAGTAGCATCCACTACTTCTCCTGAAGTATCATCCTCTTTCCTCCAATTTCCTAGAAGAAGAGTCTCCATGGGTTTACATCTCTCCATGTGAAACTTACCCAGTATCTCTTTGGCATACTTTCCTTGAGAAAGAAAAAGTTCACCATCTCGTTGCCATATTTCCAAGCGAAGGAAATGATGAAGGAGTCCCATGTCCTTCATTTCGAATTCTCTTGCAAGGTCCTCTTTGCAAGAAAATATCAGCTACTCATCACCTGTCAGTATTATATCATCTACATAAAGTACAATAATCAAAAGCTTACCATCAACCATAATTTGGTACAGGTTTACATCAGCTTCACTTTTGGTAAAGCCCAACCCGGTGAAATAACTGTCAATTTGAGTGTACCAAGCACGAGGTGATTGCTTCATCCCATACAGTTCTCTCTTGATTCAGCACAGATGCGACCCATTGTCAAATATTTCGAAACCTTCTAGCTACTCTATGTACACTTCCTCCTCAATGACTCCATTGAGAAATGCAGTTTTCACATCCATCTGATGAATGCACCACCCCATCTGCGCTAAGAGTGCAAGGATAGATCTAATGGAGGAATACCTTGCGACTGGTGCAATGGTCTCTTCATAGTCAATCCCCTTAATCTGTGAGAATCCCCAGGCCACAAATCTAGCCTTGTATTTCTCCACATGCCCATCAGCAGCTTGCTTTACCTTGTAGATCCATCTAGATCCAACAACTGATTTGTCAACCAGTCTTGGGACTACCTCCCATGCACTGTTCTTAACAATGGAGTCATACTCCTATACCATAGCATCAAGCCAATTTGGTTTTTGCACTGCTTCCTCAAAGGAATATGGTTTTTTCACAAACACTTGCTCATAAGAGCCATGCGAGTAAACAAGTCAGGAGACACTCTTTGTCTGCGCAGTGAAGTAGGGACTCCTACATTCTCTGTTGCATCAAGTCTCAATCTATCAGCTTCTATGGTGTGCCTTCTTCCATTTCTGATGGATGGCTCTGCATGAGTGTTTTCCTCCACTCCATGATCCTCTGCATGTGGCCGATCTACATCTTGAGGTTCATTCTTCGGAACCAAGAGTTCCTCCTCTACATGCAAGTCCAGCTCCCTCTCAAGGGACAACCACATGGATTTCTCCTCATCAAATTTTATATCCCGTCGCACAACAGTCATTCTGTTGTTTCAAAAATACACCCTATTGTTGTGGGGGGTTTCATTGTACCCCAAAAATATCCCAATCTCAGCTGTTGGTTCAAGCTTCTTCCTGGAGTCTTTGGTCACATGCACATAAACAGATGAGCCAAAAATCTTAAAATGTGAAACATCAAGTTGTTGGAAATACTGAGAGGGGGGGGTGAATCAGTATTCCTTTCAATTAGAGCATTATTTAATCTTCAATTATTATCAGTGTTTGTACAATGATAGTAACAAACAAGAGGAACACAAATGCACACAGTTTTTAAGGTGGAAACCCACTCCGGGACAAAGACCACCTAATGCTTTTCTAATAATTATTTAATATTCAACTCCAATTGAAAATAAAGCTCCAACTTGCTAGAATCTAGAAAAGCATTCTTCTCCAGCTCCCACTGGATGGATGCTCCAACGCCCGAGATTCTTTAGTATTCAACTAAACGGATGCCCCAACACCCAATGAGCTACAACTCACCCTAGCACCACACTACCACCCTATAGAAGAATAAAAGAAGAATGGACTCCTGTACCAGGGAAAATGATCCACTTTACAATGATATAGAATGATGCAGAAGAAGAAGATATACTAGACCATAACCCCAACTTTGACACAACCACCTAATGAGATCCTATACCTCCCAACACTGCCTCTTCAACCCTTGGCAGATAGACACTAGTACAATTTTTACAATAATGTATTTACAACGACTTAGTACAATGATACCTTTACAATGATTGTATGTAGTGTTGCCCACTTGAAGACTTCATATGATGAACTTCTTGCTGCTGTTATGCAACTTGGTTACTGATCTTTTCATGCTACCCTCTGATGCACCTTGCTTTGCTTTGTTGCCGTAGAAATTTTGGTCCTTTGCAACCCTTGACAACACATGATCTAGTTTTTTCTTGCCTTCTAGGAGCTCGATATTGAATCTGGTGTATCCATGTTATTTCAGATCCTCAATATCTGATTTTTGGTCTTGTAGTAGTCCTTTGAGTCTTATTTCCAATGCCACAGGTCTGACCCAATTTGGATTCTTCAAGAGAGAGTTATACCCAATCTCTCACAATGCCCTAATTAGAGACTGTTTCAGCAGAGCGCACTTGCACGGCATGCCACGTGTCATTGTTTCTTCATTTGTCTCTAAAATTGATAGAGAAAAAATTGCAGACTATGCACTATCCACCACTTTTTACGGAATTCCGATCCGATACTCAGAGAGAGAGTTATGATGAATTTACCAAGGTCACTTCTTTGATATGAATTTCAGGAGCCTGCAAAAACCCTGACTTCCACAAATCATATCTCCAAAAAAATTGCGCACCTTGATCTGAAATTTTTATTACAGCTTCTTCAAGATTTCGGCTTCGCCTCATAAAAATTTCAGCTTCTGAACCTTCATAGAAAAAAGGTTAGAGCGAAAATTCCACCATGACCTGTTTCAAATGGTTGAATCCCTTGCCTAAGGAGGAAATGAGGATCACAATTTATATAAATGCTTAAGTTGAGAGGGGCTTCAACAAGTGAACGTGGGATGGATTTTAGGATCTTAAAAAATATTAATTATGACTTTTCAATGACCCATGCCCCAACCCCATGGGGTTTTAGCCCACTAACTAGGGGTACAAACTTCAAACATGAATATCTCTCAAACCGTGAAGAATTACATGGCATGCCATATATCAACGGAAACATCTCGAAAAGTAGAAACCATCAAAAGAATTATTGACCCAGAATATATTAATTTGGTAGGTCAAAATTACCATGCAATATTGGGTTAGCCCCTGGTGCTGCTTGGGTTGACATCAATGACAACCGCTGATCAACTCAAGTTTCTTACCAGTAAAAGCCTCTTCTGGTGTACTCATGCCAAGTATCTGATGAGGACAACGATTCTGCACATATACCGTTGTGTTGCATGCCTCCGCCCACAGATGCACTGGTAGGCCCTGATCACGCAACATCGCTCGTGTTGCACCCACAATCATTTTGTTCTTTCTTTCAGCAACCTCATTCTAATGTGGGTGATAAGGTGTTATCGATTCTCTTCTAATTCCTTATTTGCTGCAGAATTTCTTGAATTCATTAGAGATGTACTCACCACCATTGTCACTCCTAAGAGCCTTCACTTGCTTCCCCATGTCTTTCTACACCAGTGCTTTAAACTCAAGAAACTTTGAGAATGTACGATATTTCTTCTGCATGAAGTAGATCCAGCACTTATAAGAAAATTCATCAACAAATATCACATAGTACTTATGTTTTGTTGTTGAAGCAGTAGAGAATGGTCCACACACGTCTGAGTGGATTCTCTCAAGGATTTCCAAAGCTCGACTCTCCTTCTCATGAAAGGTGGCCTTTGCATACTTCCCCATGGTACACCCCTTGCATGTGTATAACTGAGAAAGTGTTCCCATTGGAAGTCCTGTAGAAATTTGTTGCATGACTTTCAAGGCTTCGTGGTGTAGATGGCCCAATCTCCTGTGCCATAACTCACACTCATCCCGGCTCACCACTTTGTCTGCCTTTCCCATCAATGTTGTGCAGCCATCTACATCAAGTTTATAGAGATTCTTAACTCGAATCCCAATCTTCTTGGCTTGTCCTGTTGTTTTATGTTGCAAGAAAGCTTTACCTTCACTGAAAACAACATCATAGACTCTATCCTCCAACATTGCAACTGAGACTAAATTTTTCTTCAAGCCTGGAACATGCATTACATCTTTTAATTGAAAGGGTTTACCTGAATGTCTCTAAAAGGTAATAGTACCAATCCCAGTAGCATTGTACTGTTCATCATCACCCATTTCGATATGCATATGGAGGTCCTTCTCCTCCAAGCTACTGAAAAGTTCCTTATCTCCCATCATGTGAAAGGAAGCACCATTATCCAAGTACCACACCGAACCCATTTCACTTAATACCATGCATGCAATGAGCGAGAATTCAAGCTCAAATTGTGAGGCCAAAGCCTCACCAGCTGCAGATCTTGGAGCCTTTTTGTTCTTCTTCCTTTGTGGACAATTTTTGGCATAGTGTTCATGCTCGTGAGAGTGAAAACACTTCACTCTAGACATATCACGCTTCTTGCCATCTTTACCAGACTCAGATTTGTGATGAAATTCAATTTCTTTCCCCTTCTTCTCCTTTGCAGCCAAAGCACAATATTCTTCATCTTCATGCTTAGATGAAGATCCATCTCTAGTATTCCGTCTAAACTCTTCTTCCACCAGATCCGACCACAGTCGTTCCCAATATCGCAATTTTTCCCTTCCATTGGCAGAGTCTTCATAACTGTGCCAACTCTTGGGAAGTCATAAAAGAGCTAGGCTTACCAAATCATCATCCGAGATTTTTATTCCAAAGCTCCCCAGCTCAACCCGACATTGGACAAACTTTGTTAGATACTTTGGAATGGTGTCGCCATTTTCCATTTTAATTTTCTTGAGCTTGTCTTTCAGCGCCAATTTCCTATGGTCATTGTTGCTCTGAAATACATCCGTCAAAGCTTTCCACATAGCATATGGTGTCACTTTTCCATGGAGACTTGAGACAATGTGGTCTCATACTCCGTCTAATAGGATCCTCCTCGCCTCTACAACTTTCTTTTGCCAGGCATCAAGATTTACAGCATCTGTCACAGAGAGTTTGGGAATGTCATTGTCAATGAATTCCTTCAAGCCATTGTCTTCGAGTATTGCCTCCATTATATTTTTCCAAGAAATATATTTAGAGCTTCCCACGAGTGCATACTCCAATCTCAAGCCATTGAAATCCATTTCGATCACGAATCACCTGTATCACCAAGAAAGTCTTCTACAAATTCGAATTATATTTAGTCACAAACTCAGCTTCTTCTTTACTGCAGTAATTTCTTGTGCTCTTATACCATGTAGAAATTATACGACATATATGTATAACATGGATTCAAACCGAACTAAAAATGTACTAAAGCTAGATATTGAATCGCTTCTACAAATCAATAGCGGAAATTGAACACAATCACCAATTACATGAAGCAAAGAAAGAATCAAATCAAACCACAATACATATAGTTTCCAGGGGAAAAATTTCTGCTCAAAACCCCACTATCTTATATTGTATATTCAGCATGGATACAAGAAACAAATACAATGTCATCTTCTCACAAGAGTCTCCAACACTCAGCTATCTGTCTCACACTGTCCCAAAAAAAATTGGCCAACACTTAGCCAATTCTCAGCCTCTAAATAGCCTGCCTTTCTTGTGCAATTCCTGATGAATGCAATCCCTAAAGAATAGGAATTTTGGCCTTCCTAAACTGCGCAAGGATCATGGGCAATCCAATGGATGTTTGGTTGCATGGGTGCAACCCAATAATCCTACAACTAATAGTTAACATCCCTTTCACCTTAGTCTCAAATGGGTCTCCACTAGAACTGACATGCATGCAGCTAATAATAGTAAATCATCAGTTGCATGTGAGATCATTGATTGTGAATTAAATAATATTTAATCCACTTGATCTCTCACTATTGCAACAAACAGTTACAACTAGCACAACTGAATTTAACTCACCTAGACTGAGTTAACTGATTACAACATGCATTAACTAATGCACCAACTACAACTTGGACTCAACAACTCAAAGAATCACTCTGCATGTCCTACCAACTACCCTCAACTTGACATTCACGAGCTAATTGAGTTTACCACACTTAGTTAATTATTACAAGTATTTTTTAGATAAGATTACATTTTATTGTCCATTTTAATTAAGGGATAATTAAAATAAACATGCACCAAATTTAGCCCACACTGGTGTAGGTGTTGCTAAGACCTGTGGTCCCACACTAGTGTAGATGTTGCTTGGACATCTTGGTCCCACACTAGTGTAGTTGCTGAAATTTCTTGTTGAACATCAACACAGACTAGGGAAACCTCTATGACATTTAATGAAAATTCATTCTGAGGGTGTTTTCTAGTACATCTAGGGTAGAATATAGCCAAGGCTCTTTTTGCTTCCTCTTGCTTCCTCTTGCTTCCTCTTGATCTGCATTGTGTCCATTTGTGAAGAAAAGGTGTGCAACATCTCACTCTTGAAGTCCTCCAACATATTTACAATCTCATGCTTGATGTATGTGGAAGAGGAAGGGGTATTGGTCATACTTTGGCTAGCTCTTCCTTTCTTCCTAGCTGCCCTAGAATGGTTCCTGAAGATAGTTTTGATTATATCATAAGGCATCTAGTAGATATCTCCTCCTGATAACATATTGAGGGTTTCTATCACCTCCTCCCTGATCCCTCGGATAAGTACTAGTTTAAGTGATCCAGGATCAAGGGTGATGTTAGCTTTTTTATAATTTAACTAGAACCTCTCTTCATAGTCCTCTAGGGATTCATCAGGCCCTAGAGTCATCCTGAATATTTCCTCTTTAGTTTCCTTGGACCTACAGTATTCCATGCACTTTTCATTGAAGGCCTCTTGCATCTGCACCCA
This sequence comes from Pinus albicaulis, assembly GCA_034641835.2. Classification (NCBI taxonomy): domain Eukaryota; kingdom Viridiplantae; phylum Streptophyta; class Pinopsida; order Pinales; family Pinaceae; genus Pinus; species Pinus albicaulis. Next base: position 212,451,758 of record CM076575.1, on the reverse strand, counting down.
GGTAGTGATGTTGTTCCCATGTAGACCCATGAACCAATCCAAGGTTGCATCCTTAAGGGTAGATGGGAATAGCTTCAACTTTTGATCATGTGAGGCATAGTCATAGGTCCTACAGACAACAGCAAATTCAAACATGAATTTGCCAGGGTCTTGAGAGGTAATTCCATGGAAATGTGGAAGGGCTGAGGGGTTGATGTTCTTCCATTTAGTTTCCCCATCTGTCTCTCTAATGGGAAATATTCCCTGGGCTTCAGTATCAACCATGGCTTTAATAGGTGAAGCAGGTTCCTCTGGTGAAACAAGTTCTTATTCTTCTCCAATAGGTTCTTCAAAGATTTCAAAAGGCTCACTCATGGTGTGTTAACCTCACAGTCACTGAAGAAGAGTGAATGGTGACTATGTGGGGATATGGGGGTTTTTGGTAAAAAAATTCCTTGAGTATCCCTACTACTACAAGGCATCAAAATTAGTTTTTTTTTTTTGTATTTATTCAATATTTTTGAAATAACATGTAAAATTAAAGCAGAAAAGAATGCTAAAACAAAATCAAAGCATTTACTAGACACCTCCCCGGAAACGGCGCCAAAAAGTGGTGAGCCCTGGTATTGCACCAAGAATGTTGCAACTCCCAGAGGCTACTCTAATTTAATTTATCAACTCGGGGTTCATAAAAACTTGGAGGTGACAGTGCTATATGCACAACAAATGCATTATACTCATGTCATCCTCTTCTAAGTCCTACGAAAGGGTGTTATTTCTAGGGATTCTAAGTGAAGTCTGTCACACTTCTGGTTTAGACCTAGAACAAGTGTCTCAAAACCATTACTCTATTAACCATAAAATGACTATTATGAAGCAAGAAAATACATCTAGCAATCCTGTAAGGAAATAAATATGTGATTTAAACTATGGCAGGAAATAGAAGCAAACGCGTATCTTCATGAAGTAAATGGTTGAATTGAAATTGCAGAAGGAAGGCTAATCTACTCACACATTGTTGGGCCAAATAGCTAAACACACTCTGTCTACTTCATGCTTTAACTATCATGTTTTTACTCATGCATCTAATCATGACCTACTTATGCTTGTAAATGCATTGTTTGCAGCAAGGAGGAGAAGGCGCTAAGGTGGATTAGGAGGGTTTTGAACTCATGGATGCAGGGTTGAAGGTGTTTTTATGGTTTTGGCAGGTCTAGATGAGATTGATGATGGTTTAAGGGGTTCAGGAGAGTCCCACTGGTGCTGCTAGTGGTTATGCTTTAGGTTTCCTGTAGTGCTACAAGAAAGTCTTGAATTGCTATAGGAAATAGTCTTAAGGAAATCCTAGTTCAAAAATGATAGAGAAAATAATTAGGGAAGTGGAGTGAAGGTGTACTTAGATGAATGTAAGGTGGCCAACCCATTTTCCAAGCTTATAACCCCTTGAGAAGATCGTCTTGCACTTCTAGGGTTGCTCACGGTGTGAAGGTGAAAATCTCAAAAACAGCGTTGAAGGTGATTTGATGGTTTTTCCAGGTCTAGATGAGGTTGATGATGGTTTTTGCACTTAAGGAGAGGCTCACTAGTGTTGCTAGTGGTTCTGCTACAAGTTTCCTGTAGTGTTACAGGAAACAGTCTTAGGGCAATCCGAGGCCAAAAATGATGGAGAAAAGTGTAAGGGAGGTGGATTGAAGGCGTACTTGGATGAATGGAAGGTGGCCAACCTTTTCAAAGCTCAGAACCCCTTGAGAGGCTTGTATTTCACTTCTAGGGTTGCTCACAGTGTGAAGGTGAAAATCTCAAAAATGGGTTTGAAGGTGATTTGATGAGACGAAGGTTGTTTGATGAGTGAGAAATGGAGCTAAGGGTGTTGGTGAAGTCCTCCTTTGTTGTGCTACATGAATCTGCAAGCAAACTAATTGTTCATGCAACAAACATTGGCAAATCTATGATGAAGGAAATGGAAAATATGAGTTGAATTTGGAAAGCAAACCTACTTAAGCATTCAAACATAAATCTAACTAAGTATTCTAGACATGTTCATGACACTACAACAACCTAACTATTCTTTCCAAAAAATCATAAACTAAAGAGAAAATTTGGCCCGTGGTGAAGATCTGCCCTCCTCAAGCTCCAATGAAAGAGATGAGAGAAGAAGGCTGGACACACAGCTTTCTGAGTTTATCATCTATTCTACCAACATTTATGCAAGCTTAACTACATCAAAAGACAAATGGAAGCAAACTAAAAAAAGTTGAATTGAAATGTAAGCAAACTAGCTAAAACTCATAAAGCAAACTAACTACAATGACATAAAAATAAGCATGAATACACAAGAGAGACTAAGGCCAATGGATTGGGCCCTAACCCACAAGCATACCCCTCTAAAACTAAATTAGTGAAGGACAATATGAATACTCATCTTATTGCAGAAAATAGTCTCATTACATAATCATAAAAGTATCAAAAACCTATTATAAGAGCTAATAGTCTATTAGCTTCCTTCAAAGTTTGAATCCTAATGAGCTCTTGCTCAGCCCTATTTAACCTAGAGGGTAGCTACCAACATCTCCCTAAAAAGTAGGTGGTGTGTCCTTGTTGACTGCAAGAGAAGTGGAGCTTTGGTGTACTTGATATCCCACTTGCTTGGCTGCCTTTGATTTCGACCTATTCGAGGGAATCTCGAGGTTCCCTTGGTTGCCTTTGGGAGTTAAGGCGGTGGAAAATCCCCCTAGAATATCTCCTTGTTGTCTACTTCGAGCTTTAATTGCAAAATATTCATCAAAAGTGTAATATCTTCTTGATTATCCTACATTTAACCCATATTAGGCATTTGAATTATGACAAGCCTTAATCACCATCTACACTAGAAACATAACAACCATAATATAATTTAAATGTGAGAAAGAGAGAATTAATAGAGCTAAAAAGGTGACAATTAACCCCCCCCAATTATACCTAATGATGGAGCTCATCACATACATTAAGACTCCACCAAGTCCTCTCTTGCAAGCATCTATATACACCACAAAATCTTTGTCTGGATCTGCAATCTTTAACACTGGAGAATTTTTCAACAACTACATCAATTGTTCAACACTAGTTGCACATTCCTCTGTCCATTCAAATTGCTTACCTTTTCACTACAATGACGTGATAGGATATGCAATGTGAGAGAATTTCATGATGAACATCATGTATAAATTATACAAACAATATGTATTTCATGTATTCAATCCGATCAAGAAATGTACTATAGCAAGATACTGAATACTTTTAAAAATGAATTGCGGAAAATAAACACAATTGCCAATCACGACAATTAAAGAAAGAATCAAGTCAAACCACAACGAAGATAATTTCCCGAGGAAAGCTTGCTGCTCAAAACCCCACTATCTTCTATTATATATTCAGCATGGAATCATGAAACAACACAATGTATTCTTGCTCACGAGAATATCTTGCACTCTGCCTATGGTCTCACATTGTCCCAGACAAAATCGACCAACACTTAGCCAATTCTCAGCCTCTAAATAGCCTACCTTGCTTGCATAATTCCTAATGAATGCAATCCCTATTCCTTAGGAATTTTGGCCTTCCAAAACTGTGCAAGCATCATGGGAAATCCAATAATGCTACAACTTATAGTTAACATCCCTTTAACCTTTGTCTCAACTGGGTCTCCACTGGAACTGACATGCATGCAAATAATAATAGTAAATCATCAGTTGCATGTTAGATCATTGATTGTGAATTATATAATATTTAATTCACTTGATCTCTCACTATTGCAATAATCAGTTACAACTAGCTCAACTGACTTTAACTCACCTAGATTGAGTTAACGGATTTCTCATGCATTAACTAATGGACCAATTGCAATTCGAACTCTAATACAACTAGAATTACTCTATATGCCTCACCAACTACCCTCAACTCAAAATTCATGAGCTAACTGAGTTTATCACACTCAGTTAACTTTTTCAAGTGATTTTGAGATAAGATTACAATTTATTGTCCAAATTAATTAAGGGAAAATTAAATTAGACATTACACCAATTTAATTAATTAAATTGGCCTTCACACTAATGTATCGCTAGGACCTGTTGGTCCCACACTAGTGTGTGCGTTGTAATTTCTTGTTGGACTTCAACACTCCCTCTCAATAAGAAATGGATTATCTGCCACCCTGATCTTGCCTCTATGGTATTCGAATTTTCTCCTGGTGAGCGCTTTCGTCAGAATATCCGCATCCTGGTCCTCCGTGGGAATGTACTGAAGTAACATAATACATCTCTGGACACAATCTCTAAGATGGTGGTATCGAATTTCAATGTGCTTGGACCTATCATGGGATATCGGATTAACCGAGAGTTTAATGCAACTTTGGTTATCACAATGTATCACCTTCGCATCCATCTGAGAACCAAACAAACCAACCAGGATCTTTCTCATCCAGATGGCCTCACATGCAGCTTGACTTGCTGCGATGTATTCTGCCTCAGTTGAACTAAGTGCCATAGGTCGTTGCTTCCTGCTGTACCAAGAAACTATTGTCGATGCTATGCTGAAGATCCTTCCTGATGTGCTCTTTCTATCTGATGGATTGCCTGCCCAATCTGCATCTATGAAGCCTTGAAGCTTCACTCCCTCTATTCGTATGTACCAAAATTCATACTCTGTAGTGCCCCTAAGATATCTTAAGACATGCTTCCCTACCTTCCAAAAGAGCTTGGTCGGCTTAACCATAGCTTGACTCAGCTGGTTAACTGCGTAGCAAATGTCTAGTCTAGTGTTCACCAAGTACATCAGTGAACCCACTAGCTGCCTGTAGACAGTAGCGTCTACTACTTCTGCTGAACTAGCATCCTCTTTACTCCGATTTCCTAGAAGAGGAGTATCCATGGGTTTACAGCTCTCCATGTGAAACTTACCCAGAATATCTTTGGCATACTTGTCTTGAGAAACAAAAATTTCACCATCCCGCGGCCATATTTCCATACCAAGGAAATAGTGAAGGAGTCCCATGTCCTTCATTTCGAACTCTCTTGTAAGATCCTCTTTGCAAGAATGTATCAGCTGCTCATCACCTGTCAAAATTAGATCATCTACATAAAGTATGATAATCAAGAGCTTACCATCAACCACAATCTGGTACAGGTTTGCATCTGCTTCACTTTTAGTGAAGCCCAACACGGTGAAATAGCTGTCAATCCGAGTGTACCAAGCACGAGGTGCTTACTTCAGCCCATACAGTGCTCTCTTGAGTCAGCACACATGCGACTCATTGTTAAATATCTTGAAACCTTCTGGCTGCTCTATGTACACTTCTTCCTCAATAACTCCATTAAGAAACACAATTTTCACATCCATCTAATGAATGTGCCACCCCGTCTGCGTTCAGAGTGCAAGGATAAATATAATGGAAAAGTACCTCGCGACTGGTGCGAAAGTCTCCTCATAGTCAATCCCCTCAACTTGTGAGAATACCTGAGCCACAAATCTGGCCTTGTACTTCTTCACACTCCCATCAACTACTTGCTTCACCTTATAGATCCAACCACTGATTTTTTGACCGGTCTTGAGACAACTTCCCATGGATAGTTCTTGACAATGGAGTCATACTACTCTACCATAATGTCAACTCAAATTGGTTGTTGCACTGCTTCCTCAAAGGAAGATGGTTCTGTCACAATACACTTGCTCATAAGAGCCATGTATCCAGTAAACCTATCTGGAGACTGTCTATGTCTGCTCAGTGAAATAGGTGCTCCTACATTCTCTGTCGAATCGAGTCTCAATCTATCAGCTTCCGTGGTGCGCCTTCTACCATTTCTAGTGGATGGCTCTGCATGAGTGTTTTATGCCACTCCATGATCCTTTGCATGTGGCTTCTCCACATCTTGAGCCTCATCCTTTGGAACCAAGAGTTCCTCCTCTGCATGCAAATTCAGCTCCCTCTCAAGGGACAATCACATGCCTTTCTCCTCATCAAATTTTATATCTCGTCTCACAACATTCATCCTGTTGTTTGGAAAAGCCTCCTCTGGTGTACTCATGCCAAGTATCTGATGAGGACAACGGTTTTGTACAGATACCGTTGTGTTGCATTCCTCCGCCCACAGATGCAATGGTAAGCCCTGATCATGCAACATCGCTCGTGTTGCACCCATAATTGTTCTATTCTTTCTTTCTGCGACCCCATTCTGCTGTGGGTTATGAGGTGGAATCAAATCTCTTTGAATTACTTCTTTGTTGCATAAGTTCTTGAATTCATTTGAGATGTACTCAGCACCATTAAGAGCCTTCACATGCTTCCCCATGTCTTTCTCCACCAGTTCTTTGAACTCAAGGAATTTTGAGAATGTTTGATCTTTATTCTACATCAAGTAGATACATCAATTTCTAGAAAAATCATCAACAAATATCACATAATACTTATTCTTTGTTGTCGAAGCAGTAGAGAATGGTCCATACACGTCTGAGTGGACTCTCAAAAGGATTTCGAGGCTCATTTTTTCTTCTCATGAAAAGTGGCCTTTGCATACTTCCCCATAGTACATCCCTTGAATGTGTCTAACTTTGCAAGAGTACCCGAGGAAAGACTCGTAGAAATCTGTTGCATGGCCTTCAAGGCTCTGTGGTGTAGATGGCCCAATCTCCTGTGCCATAACTCACCCTCATCCCAGCTCACCACTTTGTCCGCCTTACCCATCAATGTTGCGCAACCGTCTACATCAAGTTTATAGAGATTCTTCACACGAATTCTAATCTTCTTGGCTTGTCCTATTGCTTTGTGTCGAAGGAAATTTTTTCCCTCATTGAAAACAACATCATAGCCTCTATCCTCCAACATTGCGACTCAGAACAATTTTTTCTTCAAGCCTGGTACATGCATTACATCTTTTAATAGAAATAGTTTACCTAAATATCTCTAGAAGGTAACTGTACCAATCCCGATAGCATTGTAATGTACTTCATCACCCATTTCTATATGCATCTAGAGGTCATTCTCTTCCAAGCTACTGAAAATTTATTTGTCTCCCGTCATGTGAAAGGAAGCACTACTATCCAAGTACCACACTGATCTCATTGCACTTGATACCATGCATGAAATGAGCGGGAATTCAAGCTTAAATTGTGAGGCCAAAGCCTCACCAACTGCAAATCCTAAAGCCTTCTTGTTCTTCTTCTTTTTTGGACAATTAGTGGCATAATGTCCATGCCTGTGACAGTGAAAACACTTCACTCTGGACATGTCACGCTTCTTGCCATCTTTGCTGGACTCAGATTTGGAATGGAATTTATTTCCTTTCCCCTTATTCTCCTTGGCAGCCAAAGCAAAATCTTCTTCATCATCATTCTTAGATGAAGATCCATCCCTAGTATTCTGCCTGAATTCTTCTTGCACCAAATCCGACCAAAGTCGTTCCCAATCTGGCAATTTTTCCCTTCCATTGACAGAGTCCCAATAACTATGCCAACTCTTGGGAAGTCTTAGACGCTCACCAAGTCATCATCTGCAACAGTAATTCTGACGCTCCCAAGCTCATCCAAAAATTCGACAAACTTTGTTAAATATTTCAAAATGGTGTCGCCTTTCTCCATTTTGATTTTCCTAAGCTTGTCCTTCAATGCCAATTTTCTATGATCACTATTGCTATGAAATAGATCTATCAAAGCTTTACACATTTCATATGGTGTTGCTTTGCCATGGAGACTTGAGACAATGTGGTCTCGTACTCCCTCCATTAAGATCCTCCTCGCCTTTGCAACCTTCTTTTGCCAAGCATCAAGATTTGCGGCATCCGCTGCAGCGGGTTTTGAAATGTCATTGTCGATGAATTATTTCAACCCATTGTCCTCCAGTACTACCTCCATTCTGTCTTTCCATGCAATATAGTTAGAGTTTCCCTCAAGTGCATACTCCAATCTCAAGCCATTGAAAGCCATTTCGATCCTGATCCACCTGTCGCACCATGAATACTTTTGCAAATTCGATTTATATTCAGTCACAAACTCAGCTTCTCCTCCACTATAGTGATTTCCTGTGCTCTGATACCATGTAGAAATTATACAAACAATATGTATTTAATGTATTCAATCCAATCAAGCAATTTACTAAAGCAAGATACTGAATACTTCTATAAATCAATGCGGAAAATAAACACAATCGCCAATCACGACAAGTAAAGAAAGAATCAAATCAAAGCACAACACAGATAATTTCCTAGGGAAAGCTTGTTGCTCAAAACCCCACTATCTTCTATTATATATTAAACATGGAATCATAAAATAATACAATGCATTCTTGATCACAAGAATCTCTTGCACTCTGCCTATGTTCTCACACTGTCCCGGACAAAATCAGCCAACACTTAGCCAATTCTCAGCCTCTAAATAGCCTGCCTTGCTTGCACAATTCCTGATGAATGCAATCCCTATTCTTTAGGAATTTTGGCCTTTAAAAACTACGCAATAATCATGGGAAATCCAATGTATGTTTGGTTTCATGTGTGCAACCCAACTATGCTACAACTAATAGTTAACATCCCTTTAACCTTTGTCTCAACTGGGTCTCCACTTGAACTGACATGCATGAATCTAATAATAGCAAATGATCAGTTGCATGTTAGATCACTGATTGTGAATTGAATAATATTTAATTCACTTGATCTCTCACTAGTACAACAATCAGTTACAACTAGTGTTGGGTCTCAAAATTGTCCTTAAAAGGGCATCCACTTTCACCATCATGTTCATTATATCACCTCCATTTCACCTCCATTTCACTACCATGTCACTACATTCATCTCACTTTCATCATTATTTTGGTTACCCTTGTGTTTTCCAAACATTATTAATTTCTAGTGTTTTTAAGTGAATTTGTGATCAAAAGTTAGGAAATAATATGCATATGCTTATACCTTAAAAGTGGAAAGAGTTTTGTGACATGTGTAGGTTCATTGGAAGCTTCTAAGGCACCCTTATGTGGCCTCCCATGATCAAATTCGAATTTCCTCATGAATATTTGAAGATATGCCATATGGATAAGATCATGCAAGATAAGGTGATGTGTCTTATTGGTTGAGACACTTGTAGATCTATGGAGAAAATAGTGGATCTCCATTATTGAGTTCATTTCTCAAAGCTTGTATAAATAGGAGTACTCTCTCCTATCAAAGGGAGGAGGGGAGAGGGAAGAGAAGGAATCATAGAATGTTTTGTAAACAAGGCTTGAGATGGAAGGGGATGTAAAGTGAAGAGCTATTGATGTAATGAGATTAGGAGTGTAGATCTCGATTGTGTAAAGTTGTGAGCTTATAAATAAAGAAGGTTTTTTTATATCATTGTGTTTTAGAATGTGAGTTTTGTGAGTTGGAATTCTATTGGACAATGGAAGGACCCCCATCAACCATGTGTATCCATTTGTAAATTTGTAAGATTAATTAGTTTGTTTTACTTTGATTCATGCAAATAGTTTAGCTTTCCATTGCAAATGTTATTTTATTTTTCAAGTGTAGATTATTAGTGTTCATTACAATTGATATTTCAATTATGAAAACATAGATTAAGATTTCAGTTACGCAAAGTGTGTTTAGATTAGATTTCAATTACGCAAAGTGTTCTTAGATCATATTTCAATTACGCAAAGTGTGTTTAGATTAGAATTCAGTTACGCAAAGTGTGTTTAGATTATATTTCAATTACGTGAAATGTGCTTAGATCAGATTTCAATTACGCAAGTTGAATAGATTAGGGTAGATTTGATTATGTAGATTTGATTAGATTAGTTTTGAATTTTGCAAGCATATATTACAATTCAATTATGCTATATTAAATGTTAAATTCCTAAATGTAGAATAGATTTTCAAGTTAATATAGGAATGGTGTGATTAGGTTAGTTTTTAGTTTTCATAAACTGATCCCTAGCATATATTTTGCACGTATATCTCACAAGTCCTACGGATCTGGGATTGATAATTTATGTTAGTAATCTAATACAAATTATTTTACTCAACAACTAGCTCAACTGACTTTAAATCACCTAGATTGAGTTAACTTATGTCTCATGCATTAACTGATGCACCAACTGCAATTCGAATTCTAATACTCTAATACAACTAGAATTACTCTACATGCCTCACCAACTACCCTCAACTCGAAATTCATGAGCTAACTAAGTTTATCACACTCAGTTAAATTTTACAAGTGATTTTGAGATAAGATTACAATTTATTGTCCAACTTAATTAAGGGAAAATTAAACTATACACTGCACCAATTTAATTAATTAAATTGGCCTTCACACTAATGTATCGCTAGGACCTGTTGGTCCCACACTAGTGTGTGTGCTGTAATTTCTTGTTGGACTTAGACACCTCATATAGTAACCTAATAACCCCATAAATGACCTTACCTCATCCACATTTCCAAGAGTTTCCCATTCCATGATAACCCTTATCTTCTTTGGATCCACTGCTATACCTTCCTTGGAAACAATGTGTCCCGTGTAATGTACCTTTGTCTGAAAGAAATTGCATTTGCTAATCTTAGCATACAACTGATGCTCTCTCAGCAATCTCAATATTGTTGCTAAGTGCTCAACATGCTCTTCCTCATTTTTAGAATATATCAAGATGTCATCAATGAATATAATAACAAACATGTCCAAATAAGGACACCACACACTATTCATCAAGCACATAAAGGTAGCTAGAGAATTAACCAAACTAAATGAAACTACAACAAACTCATAATGGATGGTCTGGAAAGTTGTCTTGTATATTTCCTCTTCCTCTACGCGTACCTAATGATATTTGAATCTCAAATCAATATTTGAGAACATTGTCGCTCCCTTTAGCTGATCGAACAAGTCATCAATTCTCAGAAATGGATATCTATTCTTGATGGTTACCTTGTTCAACTTCTTGTAGTCAAAGCATGGCCTAAGAGTACCATCCTTCTTCTTCGCAAACAATACTGGTGTGCCCCATGGAAATACACTTGGCCTAATGTATCCTTTATCAAGAATTTCCTTTAATTGCAACTTCAACTATATTAATTATGGAGTGCTCATCCTGTATGGTGACTTCAATGCTCGTGATGCCCCTGGTACTAACTTGATAGAAAAATATACTTCCCAGTCAGGTGAAAAATCTGAAATATTTGTGGGAAATACATCCTGAAACTATTGTAAGATCGAGTATCTACTCAATACCTATACATCCTCATCCTCCTTAACTTTATCACTATAAATATGTACTGCAAATAATGTTGGAATTATTGTCATTGATGGCAAAGGAGCATAAATTCAAGGAGAAGCACAACAAGGCAAGGAACATCAACAAGGTATGCAGGAATAAAGGAACAACAAGCAAAGGAGAATCAAGGGACAAAGGAGCAACAAATACATTGGTGGTTTGGTAGACCATTGATGTTGGCATGTTGATGGCTTGATGCCTATGTTAATGGCATGTTGATGGCTTGATGCTTGGATAACGTTTTAAAGATTCCTATATTGAATAATTTGTTGTGACGTGAAATTGTTGAGTAAGTTGAATTGTTGTGATGCAAAGGAAAGGCTCCAAGGCAAAGACAAAGATTGTTATGATGCATTAATGATAAATATTGTTATTTGATGTTGGCATTAAGTTGATGCATTTAATCATTGCATGTGGTTGAAATTAATATTGGAAGGATTATCTATTTTTGTGTTATAATATTAAAGATATGAAGAGTTTGGAAACGAATGAGTAGAAGGCAAAGAGTCAATCCTATTCACTTCATATTCCTATGTGAAATACAAACAGCCAGCAAGCTATCTTTATAAAAGACGTGATTTTTGAAGGAATGTAGAGGTTAGAGAATGGGAGAATGTGTGAGAGATGGTTGAGATATTATGCATTAGTTACATGGCACATATGAAGCGAATGTGAATTAGATTTGAAGGGGAGAAGAAGCCGAAGTAAAGATGGAGGTATGCAAAATTGATGACCAGGTAAATCAACATATTGTGTTCATTTTGTATGAGGGGAATGTGGTCTCCTTTCAAGTTGTGGCTTGATAAATATATTAAATTGGAGTTGGTTGAGGTAGGAGCCTCCCGTGGGTTGTAGCCTGCAAAAAACATATGGGAGTTGGAGCTTCCTTACATGTTGTAGCTTGAAGAAAATTGAGGTAGCAGCGTCTTGTAGGTTGGAATCTACATAAAATCAGATGTAATAAGGAGTAGGAGCTTATGTTTGCATCACAGCAATAATAAATCGTGGTTTTATCCCTTATGGTTTTCCACTTATATCTTGTGTCCATATGCATCGCTATTATGTGTTGTTGTGATGTATTAGTCTAATTATTACTTGTTTTTCACATATTCAATTTGTTGGTCATTATTTGTAAATCTACTCATGTAATGTTTCAGTTAATGAGTTTAATGAAAATAATTTTAATGTCCACGAATGGACTAAATTGATTCACCCCCCTCTCAGTTTAGTCAAGATTTCATCAATTGGTATCAGAGTTGGTTCTTTTGGTGTAAGTTGAATAGCTTGAAGGTAGATCTGCTTGAGTCATGGACTATCTGAGTGTACCTGTGTTGAGTACAAAAAAATTTCATGAATTGAGATATAAGGTAAAATATGAACTGATAGCTTATGGACCTGGTGTATGGAAGCTTGTGTGTGATGGTTACTACAAATACTCTCCCTCTTTGCAAGAACAACAGTGGAATGCTAAAGAAAAATGTGGTGTGTTTAATAATCTTCATAATAAGGAGCTTGATCTTGTAATACATTTAAATTTTGCAACAAAAATCTAGGGTAGATTGCATCTTATGCATGAAGGAGACACTAGTAGTTGCACTGTCAAGAAGGAGAAGATAAATAGGAAGAAGAAAAGCCCCAGTCAAAAAGAAAAGGTTCAATCAAATGAGGCCTTTGCTAGAGTGAATGGACCTGATTACCATGAAGAAAATATAGTTGAAGAACAAGCCAAGCTTGACATAGCCTTTACTGAAATAAAAAGATTAAATAATGAGAGTAAAGACTATAAGAAATTGTTGCAAATATGTGATGAAGAAGAACACAAATTCAAGTAAGAAATTATTAGTCTGAAGAAACAATTAGAAGAAGTAAGGAGAGCTGAATAAATGGTGAGCATACGACAGAAGAATAAAGAAGAACAACGTAAAAATTTGGAGGCTGAGACTAATTCAGCTATAAGTGAGTTAGAAGAAAAGAAAAAATTGTGCCAAGCAGTTAGAAGAGGAGTTTGTCTCTATGAAAAACTCAGAAAAGTGTGGTAGATCAAAGTCAGCCATAAAATATAATGAAGCTTTCCTAAAAGGACCCATAGGAGAAGGGGCAAGCACCATTATTAATAAAGAAGAAAATAAAAACAATCAACAATATCAAAAGCCAATGAATGAGATGAATAAAGGGTTCACTACAAGAAGATCATTCTCTCCTAAAAATGAGTTGAACAAGTTTCGAAGATCTCAAAGGAGATTCTTTGCTCCAGGCAAATACATTACATGCTTTTCTTTCCATGAACATGGTCATGTGGCAACAGATTGTAAGAACAAACAAACCAAGAATAATCAGCACAATATGCAACAAATGAGAATTCTCCCTCAAGCAATCAAACATAGAATACATTCATTCTTGAGGTACACAAATCATTTCCATGGTTATTGTTATTCGTGTAATGAATTTGGACTTAAACTTGTTAAATGTAAAATATATGCAAAACGAGGCACAAAAAGCCACACACCAGCTCAACCATACCTTGGTAAAACAAGATGTTATTTATGTCACAACCTTGGACACAAAGCCAATGATTGAAAGCTTCCATATACACTAAAGAACTCTAGACGGGTGATGGAACCCAAACAAAATAGACCAATACATGAATCAAAAAGAAATGTAGGCAGTATAAGGCAGCCCAATAAAGTGTGGAAGAGGAAGAAGAAGGAGCATCTTGTTACTTCAATGACATAATGAAGTCATCATGGTTTTAGGGGGAGCTTCTTGAGGAAGCAAGGTAGTCATCCACCTAGTATTAGAAGAGCGACAACATCCCAGGGGGAGAGCAACCCATAAAATGTCTTGAGATGATCACAGACATGGTGAGATCAAATTTGTGTATGAGATCATATTGACATGGGGAACATGAAGCAAACAAAAACATATACAAATAGAGGCAACAATTAAATAGATACTAATGATAAATCCATAGGGGGAGTGGCAATATCATGAGCACAAATTTGTTGCATTATGAATTTTATATATGCCTTTATTGAAAAGCTATAAATAAAAGAGCAATTCCTATTTGCAGGTTCTCTCTTAACTTCAAAGGCCATAAGAGAGTAGCACCAAATATATCTTGGAAGAGATAATCAGTTTAAGAAAAATTGTGCATCGAACTTTCACCTAACACATGACTAGAATAATTAGTACTACAACTATTGAAGAATCATTGCCTTGAAAGCTGAGTTCATTTTCAACAAGCAGGTTGGATCAATAAGGCCAGTCCATCAATCAATCAACAATTAAATGGACCAAATAAAGTATGGTTGATAGAGCTCCTTCACTATATGAGAAAAGAAAAACAAGGAATGTGATTTTGAAGGATGATGATGCATCAAAATTAAAAATAAACGATAAAATACAGATGTATGAAATCTAAGCCAACTTTTAAAGTTATCAATAAGAAGTTGCTCATGGTATTGCCCATGGAAGTAATGAAGAATTTGTCACTGAATGATAGAGTTGCAGCTGCTCAGGGGGAGAGCGGTCCCATCAGCGAGCATTGGAGATATGACAATCAAACATATGTTAATAAAATTTGAGAAAAGCCAAAGCGATCAAAGGAATATGAATTTATTGCTAATACACATGCAATGAAGATGGAAAACAAAGTTAACTTGAAAGTGAAATGGACTCTCTATTAACAATATTACCTTCTGTTAGTATGAATCTTAATCGCAAGTGTACGAAAAAATCTCACTTTAGCTATGCATAACAAACAGCCCTAACATCAAATATGGCTGCCAATTTCTTTAGATATGCAGTTAGTTGACCAAGATAAATGCTACAAAATCTAGATCTATGTAATAAAAGACATTAAGCAGTAAATAAAAGCAAGAATTGTTCCATGCATCCAATAGACAAAACAATATTATTTTTAAAGAATTTTTGTATTTTTGACACCTGGGAAGGAAACATAGAAAAATGTTACCAGTCCCCCTCAATGGGATGGGTTCTTGTATGTCCTCAGCACTTCAGATCTAAGATCTCTCTCTCTCTTGATGATGTAGAAAACTCAGACAAAAAATGAAACTGAAAGGGAGCTCACAAGAAAAATGGTAGCAAAGTATGACAATGATAGAGGATCAAAGTCAGACCAAAAGTATAGATCCAGAGTGATCTTTAGGCAACAAAAGGTAGTGAGTGAATGGAAAAACCCTTCTATTTATAACAAAATATTAAGTTAGTCTAGATATTGGTGCATAATTAAAATATTATTAACCAATTCTAAATCCAACTTTTATGGAATATTTTATTATATTTGTTGGAGGGAAAAGGAATTTGAATTTGGTCAAATCCCTTTATTTGTAAATAATAAATAAATAAATGATTTATTTATTATTTTAAGGATGTGGTTGAGCAATAATCAGATAAATAATGATTTATTCTATTATTTATAAATGATTTAGTCAAATGTAACAAGGAATATTATTTGAATAAGGTTTAAATAATTATTTCTATAAAATAATAAGATAAATAATGATTTATCTAATTAATTTTCTTGTTTTTGGTCAAATATGACCAGGAATATTAATTAAGTTGTTGTTTAACTAATTATTCCTTGAGGAAAATCGAACAAATGTGGATTTATTTAATATTTCCTCATGGGGTTTCCTGTTTAGACCATAAACAACTTAACAAATAAGGATTACTAAATTATTTTTCGTAATGAAAGCAATTTTACTTAGGGTCTTACATGGTGTACTTTGGTCCATCTAATAGTAACAGATTAGATGACCAAAAATTGGTGTAACACCTTCAATGCAGAGAAATCATGTACAGACACAAAGGGTTGGGTCACGATCTGGAATGAGATGCATTGCATGTATTTTGGAGATCATCCATCTACATAAGGGAGATAAATTTAATGTACTTGACAATACAATTAACATATGTTGTTATACATTACTAGATCCATTGATTGCAGGGTTCACATTTGGACAAAATCAAGAAATGAAGATATTGAAAGGATGATGCCTTTGCAAAGGCCGAAACAAACATGGTGCACAACTTTGATAAGGACTACGGGTGTGAAGATAAATTTATCTTGCGTACAACATTGACAGGGAATTTTAGACCATACTGAGAGGTTTTACATGGACCATCCAAAGGAACTAAGCAAATTTGCTAAAATAAAAGCTCAGGTTTCATAGGTGAAAGGAATTATGATGGACAATGTGGAGAAAGTTCTGAAGTGAGGTGAAAAGATTGAATTTCTCGTAGAATACTACAAAAGACTGGTAATTTTCAATGCTAAGAAAGATAGCATAGACGAAAGATAACCCATAACATCTTTTCTTACAATGTTTCAATCAACGTCTTTGAAGTTGTTGTTACAAAAACAAAAGCAAACAAATCATGCACCGACGGACACAAAGGAAGAGGATATTGTAACGATTAGGTAGTAATGAAATACATAGGTGTCAGATATCATACCTGAGATTGATAGAGAGATGTCAGGCAACATAAACCGCATAAATACAAAGACATAAAGACGTTATTGCATGGAAGTTCTTTGGATGAATTCTAGTGAAGTCTATTCATTGAATTGTTGGACTGTTATGATATGACATGTGTTATCACTTATCCGTTTGTTACATATGAATTGTGATATTGGAATGTCGCAGACTTGTATCATATATATATATATATATATATATATATATATATATATATATATATATATATATATATATATATATATATATATATATATATATATATATATTTATATATATATATATATATATGTGTGTGTGTATTATGGTGCATGGCGTGGATAGCAACATGGAGTGGAGTTAATTCTACCAGGAGCATTATCTTTGCAGCTTGCGCAAGTGAACAAATGAGTTACATAGTAATGACAGGGTCGGTGGTGACTATGTTGAGGATGGTGTAAGGTAATGCAAAGGAATGACAGGTAATAATGGAGTTGATTTAACGAAGTGGTATGAGACAAGGCATTTGAATTAATGGTGAGTGTCATTATTATCGTGGAAATGGAGCCGATTTAACGGAATGGTATCATACAAGGCATTTTGAATAAGCGTTGTTATTATCGTGGCAATGGAGCAGTGTTAGCGTAGTACCGTGCATGTATGTTGTTGATCATGTTAGTGCATAAATCACGGAAATAAGATGAGGATTATATATTTATTTCAAAGTCGTCATCCTTCAAATGAAGTGATTGCAATTCCCCGCCCTGCGCAGGGAAAATGCCATAATGGAAGTAAGGAAACAAATAATGTTTCTCTGTGTGATGTCCCGCTGTGTATCGTTAATACAACGGAGCGGATCTGTGGTATCATTGGAGGCGCCGAACAAGTCTAGATATCGGACCGGGTTGGCTTCGTTGTAACACATTGGTGGTATCATATATTATAACGCAGAAAACAGACTACACAATCATACCAAATGGTAATATAGGCATCGGTTAATATAACGTGACATCATTTAATATGATGCAATGAAATGGTATGTTAATATATATAGGCAGTTTTAAGAGGTATCAGTTTATAGAAATAAACACAATATTATAACGCAGACACCAAGAGTATATATAACGTAATGTTAAGAGGTATAATGCAGTGTTAATATATTGGTATTACAATGGTGTTCATATGCGTGCTCTTATTGTCATAATGGATAGCGCTGAGTTGGAATGAGTTGGAATGACAACTGCGTAGATTACAACATCGGTAGTAGCTCTCTGATAGTACGCATGTGAACACATATTGCACCAACTTAGGGTTAATGTTACAACAGATTAATATTGCCTCAATGTATTTTCAACATACGACTTCCAATGTTAATATGGTGGAGATGCAACATGCAACGTTAATATTACAATTGTGCAGCATATCGTATTATAAATATATGTTAACAGTTAAGATTCATGGAACGAACACGCAAACTCTGAAAACGATTATGGGAGGTTGCACCATGCTTAAGTCATCTATGTGAGAACTACATTCAACGACCCATTCAAGTGGGAGATTAACATAACAATCGGAAAAAGGAGGTATGTGCACCAATGTCAGGACTATTTGCTATCGATGCACAGAACCGAGAGGAGCACTCGTTGAAGATAAATATTTTGGTAGAAAGGCATGTTTGAAAAATCCAATGATTGGAATGTTGGTGAGTCACCTAGTTCGGTATTGTGGGGCGAGTTGTGCAGATGATGTTGTGGAGATCAACGTCCCAAACAATCATACCATCTAGAGTTTGATGTGAAGTGTAATGCTTAGCAAAATCAAGGGAGTTAAATAGGGTTCAGTTGAACACTCTTTTAGAAATATGTATGGTGGGCATGATGTATTGCAGCTACAAATTCACAAAAGCATAAATCATTCTCTAACCTCGGTATATCCAACAAAACAAATGAATTGATTCATAAAGAATAATAATAAGCAGTGGGATTCAAGTGTGTTTCTTCCTATTGACATAAGTGGCATGAGAGTGATAATATCAGTCTCTATATTTTTATAGGTTGTTTCCTTGTATTTGTGCTCTATTGTAGTCTGAATTCTAGAAGATGGTAAGGCGCAAAACAAACATTTTCCTTCATTCCAAGCATGTGCTACAACTCCTTGAAAATGGGCACAGAGATTTCGTGGGAGAATTTTGTTGCATTACATTATCACACAATCCATCTCTGAGATGATCTCCTCAAATACATAATTAGTTTGAGATTATGTTTATCAAGATTGGAGGATGAGATTTATTGTTGCGTATCAATTGGAGCAATGTTCTCTTCTATTATCTTCCTAGAGAAACTATTTCTTTTATTACTGGAGCTTCATTCTCCTTTTTATCTTCCTGGAGTAGCATTCAATTTTGCCTCTTTGCAGCAATAAAGCCAAAATAATAGTATTATTATATGCAAAAGGAGCGAAGTTATATGCAACATCAACATTAGTTTATTTGTAGCATCATTTTTTTATGCGGCTTTTGTTTTTGAGAAGCTGGGAATAGCTTTCAACGTTCACATATATCTATATGCAAAGTTCAAAATTTTTAATGTTTTTATTAGGGTTAGTGCCCTAATATTTATTTAATAACCTATATTATAGTCTCTGGAGCTGCATTATTCCTTGTAGAAATTGAATACACTGCTATGAAGTTGCTTGTCTTGGAGATTGAATACATGTGTTATTTATTTTGGAGCTTGAATACGCTGCTATGGAATGCACAAGCAATGGACTATTCTAATCTAGGCTTCAATATCAAAACCCCTTGCCATTGATGTCAAAGGGGGAGGTAAACATAGGTTATGAGTAGCAAGCATAAATCTTTTTTCAGGACAATAGAGGGAGGATCATTGTGTTGCCATCAATGCCAAAGGGGGAGACTGTTGGAATTATTGTCATTGATGGAAAAGGAGAAACAATCCAAGGAGAAGCACAACAAGGCAAGGAACAACAATAAGGTATGCAGGAACAGAGGAACAACAAGCAAAGGAGCAACAATATATGCAGCAACAAGGGACAAAGGAGCAGAAGATACATTTTTGGTTTGGTAGAACATTGATGTTGGCATGTTGATGGCTTGATGCCTCTGTTAATGGTGTGTTGATGTCTTGATGCCTCTGTTAATGGTGTGTTGATGGCTTGATGCATGGATAATGTTGTATATATTTCTATATTGAATATTTTGTTGTGATGCAAAGGCAAGACTCCAAGGAAAATACAAAGATTGTTGTGATGCATTAATGATAAATATTGTTATTTGATGTTGGAATTAAGTTGATGCATTTAATCATTGCATGCGGCTAAAATTAATATTGGAAGGATTATTTATTTTTGTGTTCTAATATTCAAGATGTGAAGAGTTTGGAAATGAACAAGTGGAAGGCAAAGAGTAAGCCTATTCACTTCATATTCCTAGGTGGAATACAAACAACTAGCAAGCTATCTTTATAAAAGATGTGATTTTGGAAGGCATGTAGAGGTTAGAGAATGGGAAAATGTGTGAGAGTTGATTGAGATATTATGCATTAGTTACCTGGCACATGTGAAGCGAGTGTGAAGCAGATTTGAAGGGGAGAATAAGTAGAAGTAAAGATGGAGGTATGCATAATTGATGACCAGGTAAATCAATGTATATTGTTTTCATTTTGTATGAGGGGATTGTGTTCTCCTTTAAAGTCGTGGCCTGATAAATATCCAGTTGGATCTGGTTGAGGTAGGAGCCTCCTGTGGGTTGTAGCCTACAGAAAACACATGGGAGTTGGTGTTGAAAGTCAACAAGAAAATGAAATATACACACTAGTGTGGGATCGTGGGATCATAGGTCCTAGAAATACATTAGTGTGAAAGCCAGTTTATTTAATAAATTGGAAATGTGTCTAACTTAATTTTCCCTTAATTAAATTGGACAATAAATTGTAATCTTATCTCATAATCACTCGTAATAGTTAACTGAGTGTGATAAAATCAGTTAGCTCATGAATTTCGAGTTGAGGGTGGTTGGTGAGGCATGCAGAGTGATTCTATTAGTTATTGAGTCCAACTTGCAGATAGTGCATTAGTTTAATGCATGAGAAATCAGTTAACTCAATCTAGGTGAGTTAAAATCAGTCTAACTAGTTGTAACTGATTGTAGCACTAGTGAGAGGTCAAGTGAATCAAATCAGATTTGATTCACATGCAGTGATCTGTCAAGTGACTGATGATTTACTATTAATAGCTACATGCATGTTAGTTCCACTGGAGACCCAGTTATGACAAAGGTTAAAGGGATGTTAACTATCAATTGTATTATTAGAAAAATGCCCAAATGCAGTTAACACACCACAAGATTTCCCATGATGTTTGCACAATAAAAGCAAGCTGGAATTCCTTGAGAATAGGGATTTCATTCCACATGAATTGTGTGAGCAAGGCAGGCTGAAGACAGGCTGAGAATTGGATAAATTTTGGTCCAATTTTGCCTGGATCAATGTAAGACAATTGTGAGAGTGCAGGAGACTCTTGTGAGAAGAGTGCATTGTAATTGTTTCATGATTCCATGGTTCATTATACAATAGAATATAGAGGGGTTTTGAGCATCAAGCTTTCCCCGGGAAAATATTTGTGTTGTGGTTTTATTTGCTTCTTTCTTTATTCTAGTGATTGGTGATCGTGTTTATTTTCCGCAATTGATTAGTAGAAGGATTCAGTATTTTTCTTTAGCATATTGCATGATCAGATTGAATTCATGATATACATATTGTTTGTATAATTTATACATGGTATCGGAGCACAAGAAATCACTGTAGTGAAGAAGAATTGAGTTTGTGTTGAATAGCATTCGAATTTGCAAAAGTATTCCTTGGTGCGACAGGCGGATCAGGATCGAAATGGATTTCAATGGCTTGATATTGGAGTATTCACTCGAGGGAAGTTCCAATTATATTGCGTGGAAAGACAGGATGGAGGCAGTTTTGGAGGACAAAGGATTGAAAAAATTCATTGATAATGACATTCCCAAACCCGCTGTAGCAGATGCCGCTCTTCTTGATGCTTGGAAAAATAAGGTTGCAAAGGTGAGGAGGATCTTACTGGAGGGAGTATGAGACCACATTGTCTCAAGTCTCCATGGAAAAGCGAATCCATATGCAATGTGGAAGGCTTTTACAGATCTGTTTCAGAGTAGCAGTGATCATAGAAAATTGGCACTGAAGGACAAGCTAAGGAAAATCAAAATGGAGAAAGGCGACACTATTCCAAAATATTTAACCAAGTTTGTCCAATGTCGAGATGAGCTTGGGAGCTTTAGAATTACTGTCGCAGATGATGACTTGGTGAGCCTAGATCTTCTAGGCCTTCCCAAGAGTTGGCATAGTTATCGGGACTTTGTCAATGGGAGGGAAAGATGCCAGATTGGGAGTGACTTTGGTCGGATTTGGTGCAAGAAGAATTCAGGCGGAATACCAGGGATGGATCTTCATCTAAGAAGGGGAAAGGAAATAAATCCTATTCCAAATTTGAGACCGGAAAAGAAGGAAATAAGTGCGACATGTTCAAAGTGAAGTGTTTTCACTGTCACGAGCATGGACAATATGCCACTAATTTTCCACAAAAGAAGAAGAACAAGATGGCTTTAGGATCTGCAGTTGGTGAGGCTTTGGCATCACAATTTGAGTTGGAATTCTCGCTCATCGCATGCATGGTATCAAGTGCAATGGGATCGGTGTGGTACTTGGATAGTGGTGCATCTTTCCACATGACGTGAGACAAAGAACATTTCAGTAGCTTGGAGGAGAAGGAAATCTAGATGCATATCGAAATGGGAGATGACGGGAGGTACAATGCTACCAGTATTGGTATAGTTACCTTCCAGAGACAGTCAGGTAAACCCTTCTTATTAAAATATGTAATGCATGTACCAGGCTTGAAAATGAATTTAGTTTCAGTCACAATGTTGGAGGATAGAGGTTATGATGTGGTTTTCAGTGAAGGGAAAGCTTTCCTTCGACACAAAGCCACATGACAAGCCAAGAAGATTGGGATTCGTGTGAAGAATCTCTACAAACCTAATGTAGATGGTTGCGCAACATTGATGGATAAGGCAGACAAAGTGCTGAGTCGGGATGAGGGTGAGTTATGGCACAAGAGATTGGGCCATCTACACCATGATGCCTTGAAGGTCATGCAACATATTTCTATGGGGCTTCCAAAGGGTACTATTGCGCAGATATATACATGCAAGGGATGTACCATGGGGAACTACACAAAGGCTAATTTTCACTAGAAGGATAACTGAACAACAGAAATCCTTGAGAGAGTTCACTCAGACGTGTGTGGACTGTTATCTACAACTTTTTTGTGAAACCAACTCCAAATATAGAAGAAAAGAGATATCAACGCCTTAGAAATAAGCCACTTCGAGGGGGCAACCTCCAATACATTACATGAATGAACAATTATTGGATGATACAAATTACAAAACCTCCTTTCTATATATAGGAGTCCATGGGGCCACAATGTAATCCTAGCCGACCTAACAGTAATAATTTAAGGGCACAATAATAACAATATGGGGGTTACAGGGGTACAATAATAACAATAAGGGGGTTACACTAACAACAATAAGGGGCTATACTAGTAATATAGGAACCTAACATGCCTCTCTCCTTCCAAAAAGTGTTGTCCTCAACGCTTGAGTAGCTTTGGGTGCTTCTGTATAAAATTCTCATCCTCCCATGTAGAATATTCAGTGGGTAAGTTCTTCCACTTGATGAGATAATCTGAAATTGATCGATTTCGCAACTGTCGAGTTCTTGTTTCCATGACTGCTTTAGGTTCCAATATGATTTTTCCTTCCTCATCAAGTTCTGGAAATATTGTTTGAACTGGAACATTTTCACTTATAACCTTCTTTAAGCATGAAACATGGAAAACTGGATGCACTCGTGAAGAAGAAGGAAGCTCCAATTTGTATGCCATAGTACCAATCTTTTGCAACACCTTGTAACGACCATAATACTTTAGCGATAATTTATTATCCTTCTTAGCTTGCTTGAGGGACATTTGTTTGTATGGTTGTAGTCGTAAAAATACCCAGTCTCCTACATCAAAACTTCTCTCGCTGCGATGTTGATCAGCCTGTTGTTTCATTTGATTTTGTGCCAAATTCAGGTTATCCTTTAAGAGTTGGAGAACTTCTTATTGATGCTCGATGTGATCTTCCACTGCTTGAACCTTTGAATTTTCACTTAAAGATGATGTGATGGATGGTGGATGATATCCATAAACTGCCATAAATGGGGTCATTTTTGCTGCAGTATGGAAGGAAGTTGACAGCAACGAAACTGAAATTCAGCCCATTGCGGAGAGTTGGTCTACTATAGTCGCTCTGTCAGCATTTCCCTCAATTAACTTAGTTTACCTCCACGTGGTCTTCTTCTTTTCCTTGGAATTTTATTTATCAATTTCGAAGAAATTGACAAATAAATATTCAGCAAATTTTGGAGAGTTTAAATATATTTCCGAGCCTTTATCCAACTAAGCCACTTATAACGAACCTTTGGCTCCCTCCAACTTATAATAATAATCGAAAATCTTCGCAAAGGAACACTTTAATATATTCCGGGCCCACACATATAATCAATGGCCCAATCAAATACACGCACCGTACCTTGGTTATCCTTCGCGCTACTTCCGAACGCGATCACCCTTCGATTGGCCTTCCTCTAGATCAACGGTATGATTCAATATCGTGTGGGCTCTGATGTCGATCGTTAGCGTGCGATGAACACACGAAAGGGCAGTTTCTGGGGTCCCACCTTTGCCACATGTCGACCATTCAATGGAATCGCTCCCAATTTGAAAATATCGCTCACTCCAAAAAAGCGGTGCAATATGGGAAGTCCGATTTCGCAAACCCACTCCCGGGTTTTGGAACAGTGATTAACCAAAGTTAATTCAGGGTTACGCTATCCTTCTTATTCATTAACTCATGTCTAACCTCGGGACAGAGACTCTCAGTTCACAGCAAAACAAACATACTTCTCTTTAGGCGGGATTTCACCACCATTAAACAGAGTTCGACGACCACGATTTCTCACCTGCGGGTGGGATTTAATTCACAGAACTTGTCCGAACAATTCATGGGAAAACAATAACCAGAGAAATGTAGAAGTTATGCAACAACCATACTCAACGATTCCACACAGACCAGTGTTCAATCGCCTCACAATTAAACAATTTCTTCACAAATAAGGATTCGAGACAATTCGATGGCCAATGAGCACTGAAATTATTTAACTGGAAACAATTGTTAACACACTGAGTTTTTATTGCAGAAATCTCTCTCTCCTCCCCCTTTTTCAATACATCCGAGGAATACAATTTATATACATTACAATGTGTCTCTTTGGTTCCTCTGCGAGGACCGTTTAGTAAATCAAAAGCCTAATTACAATTATTGAATTAACTGAAACAAGACAGATGGATCGAATCCAAACCTATTCGACTTCAATGGACTCTAACTAATCTAAATGAAACAGTCAGTTGAGGTATTGACACCTAGCTGTTACAATTCAATGATTTTAAACCCTCCTAGCCACAACATGTGGACAAAACCTCCTACATTGCTGACTAGTGTCTAATGCCCCTGCATCAGACTCCCGAGGGCAATTTTCTTCATGGGCTCCTGTCCATGAGCTCTTCCACTGATCTTCCTATCTCCTGCAACCTCCCTTCAGTCATCCAAGTGGCATCTTCCTCTGGCTTGTCCTTCCATTTGATTAAGTACTGGAAGTACTCTTGTCCTCTGGTCTTCCTTAACACTCTTTTGTCCAAAATATTCTCTGGTTATAATGGTTGTGCTGGAGGTAGCTGCTTTTCCCACTCAATCTGTTCCTTGTCTACTGATCTTTCTTCTTCACCATCATCTTCATACTTGTACAAATCTGCAATATTAAAAATAGGAGATATTCCAACATCAGGTGGCAATTCAATCTCATAAGCATTTGTAGAAAAATTTCTAAGTATCTTGCATGGCCCAATCTTTTTGAACTTCAGTTTATTATACTGCTTCTTTGGGAATCTCTCCTTTCTCAAGTGTGCCAAAACCAAATCTCCTACTTCAAAATGAACTTCTTTTCCGCTCAAGTCTTCTCTGTCCTTGTATTTGATGTTGTTGTTTCACTTGTTCATGTATGGCCTGGATCTCTAAAGCAAATTCTTCACCATCAGCACTTCTCATCTCTGCCCTTCCCAGATTTCTTAACTCTGATATTCCCCTGGGGTGCATTCCATAGATAATATGGAATGGGCTCTGCCCTGTGCTCCTGTTTGGTGAGTCATTATATGCATATTATTCCTGGGGAAAAATATGATCCCACTGCTTGGGATGCTCTCCTGCAACACTTCTCAACAAATTTCCCAGACTCCTATTCACTACCTCAGTTTTTCCATCAGTCTGAGGATGATAAGCTGAGCTGAAACTCGGTTTGGTGCCAAGTTTCTTCCATAGTGTCCTCCAAAAATGGCCCAAAAATCTGGTGTCTCTGTCTAAAACAATACTCTTGGGCAACCCATGCAACCTAACCAGTTCCTTGAAAAACAAGTTAGCAACATGGGTGGCATCACTAGTTTTATAGCACGAAATAAAATGTGCCATTTTGGAGAATCTGTCCACTACAACAAAGACTGCATCATTCCCTCTCTGAGTCTTGGTAAATCCTAGAACAAAATCCATACTCACCATGTCCCAAGGCCTGTCTGGAATAGGTAAGGGAGTGTACAATCCTGCATGCTGGCTCCTTCCTTTGGCATATTGACAGATTTTGCAATTCTTTACAAACTTGTCCACTTCTACTCTCATCTTAGGCCAATAATAGAAGTGACTCAGCTGCTCATAAGTTTTATCAGTACCAAAGTGTCCAACACGTCCACCACTATGCTTCTCCTTGATCAAATTTTCTCTCATGGAACATTTTGGTACACATAGTTGGTTTCTCTTGAATAACAAGTCTTCCTGCAAGAAATAATCTAGCCACTGGCTTCTATCTGTTAGAATAGGGTTACAACATGCCTCAAATGCTTCCTTAAAATATGAATTTGTTTTATACAATTCCTTGAGAAAATCAAATCCTACAACTTCAAAATTGGTTTCTTGAACAAGCATGTGCCTCCTACTCAAAGCATCAGCTACTTTATTTGCTTGGCCACTTATGTGTTTCAAAACAAAGTTAAAACCTTGGAGATACTCAACCCATTTGGCATGCTTCAGATTCAACTTGGGCCGCTGTACAATATACTGCAAAGCATGATTATCAGAATATAATACAAATTCTTTGGACATCAAATAATGTCTCCACTTTTTCAATGCCTGAACAATTGCATAGAATTCCTTCTCATAAGAGGAATACTTTCTTCTGGCGTCATTCAAATTTTCACTAAAATAGGCTACAGGCCTATCATCCTGACTCAACACAGCTCCAATTGCCTCTCCACTAGCTTCACACTTCACTTGAAATGGTTTATTAAAATCAGGCAGAATCAAAACATGCTTTTCAATTATCTTTTGCTTCAAAAGTTTAAAGTTTCTTTCTGCTTCAGCAGTCCACTTAAATGGTTGTTTGCTCTTCTTTATTGTCTCAATGATGGGTGCATTAATCTCACTGAAGTTTCTTATAAACTTTTTGTAAAAACTGGCAAGTCCATGGAAACTCCTTACCTCAAAGACATTCCTGGGTGAAGGCCACTCCACAATTGCCTTAACCTTCTCTGGGTCCATCTTCAATCCCTCTGCAGAAACAACAAAACCCAAATACACCAACTCTTCCTTCATGAATGAGCATTTCTTTAAGTTTATCAGTAGTTTCTCTTGGTGCAGCTTCTTCAAGACATAATTAAGATGCCTTAAATGTTCTTCTTTAGTTTTGCTGAAAACTAATATATCATCCAGATACACTATCACAAATTTACCAATGAATTCCTTCAACACTTCATTCATAAGTCTCATAAAAGTGCTAGGTGCATTTGACAACCCAAAAGGCATTACCATCCATTCATACAGTCCTTCATTCGTTTTAAAGGCAGTTTTCCACTCATCACCCTCTCTTATTCTAATCTGATGATATCCACTTTTTAAATCTATCTTTGAAAAATATTTAGCACCACTCAAAAAATCCATTAAATCCTCAACTCTGGGCAAAGGGAATCTGTACCTTATTGTTATCTTATTGATTGCTCTGGAATCAGTACACATCCTCCAGCCTCCATCTTTCCTTGGGCTCAACACTGCTGGTACTGCACATGGACTCAAACTTTCTCTGATCAGTCCCTTGTCCACCAATTCCTATACTTGTCTCCTGATTTCCTCATTTTCTGTGGGAGTCATTCTGTAGGCTGCCTTATTTGGCAGATTTGAACCAGGGATAAAATCTATCCGATGGCTGATCTTTCTCACAGGTGGCAGCTCATCAGGTAAATCATCCACAACAATGTCACAATAATTGTCTAACATCTCTTGGATTTCTATTGGAAAATCAGAAATCTTTGTAGAAGTAAGAACTACCTTAGGTTTGCAAACTAAAGCAAAGCTTACCTCTTCTTCTTCTATCTGCTGCAGATATTCCTTCCCTCTCAGCAACAAGGTCTTTGGATCAATCACTCTACTGGATGGCTCTCCTTCTTCCATGGGTATCAATGTATGGTGTACCCCATCTTTGAAGAACTTGTAAGTGTTCTTCTTGCCATCATGCACTGCTGCTCTGTCAAACTGCCAAGGTCTACCCAGCAGTATATGACACACATCCATGGGCATTACATCACATAGGACCTTATCTTTGTATTTTCCCATTTGCAACTCTATCTCACATTGTTCTTTTACAACCAGCTGGTGCCCTTTATGCAGCCAGGACACCCTGTAGGGAGTTGGATGCTCCCTTGTCTTCAGCTTCAACTTTTCTATTACCTCAGTGGAAACCAGATTGTCTGTGCTGCCACTATCAATGACTAGCTGGCAGCATTTCCCTTGGACTTTGCATATGCTCCTAAACAAAGTCTTCCTTTGTGCAGGTTCAGTGACCTCTTTGGTTTGCTTCAATAGGACCTTATTAACCACCAAGGACTCTCCCCTTTCTGGTAGAATTTCTTCTTCAATTTCTGCCTCTTCTCCAGCCTAGGCAACAACAGCATTTCTTGGACCAGCACCCACATTCTCTGGACACTCATAGTGCTTATGTCCCACTTCCCAACATCTATAGCACGTCAATTCTCTACCTCTACCTCTGTCTCTGCCTCCTCTTCCTCTTCCTCTGTAAGAACCCCTTCTGCCCCTTGCATCATCCTCTGTAGATGCATTCTGAGGTGAGCTACTGTTGGCTCCATCCCTGGGTGTAGTAGACTTTCCTCTACCACCCTGACTTCCCTTTCCACGGAAAGTACCTCTCCCTTTGGCAGACTGCTTCCTTAGGAGTTTCTCCTCTGCTTTCGAGGCCATCTGATAGGCCTCTTCAACTGTCTTAGGAAACAGAAGACCAATCTCATCTTGGATCTCCAGCTTGAGACCATTCACATATCTGGCAGTCTTCTCTAGTGTGTCTTGAAATTGCCCAGCTCTTATGCTTACTCTATAGAATTCCTCTGTGTATTCTTTTACTGTCAGTAACCTCTGTGTATTCTTTTACTGTCAGCTGATAATCACTAGGCAAGAATTTACCTTTTAACTTAGCCATCATTCTGGTCTAGCTCTTGATAGGCTGCTTGCCAACTCTCCTTCTTTCTGCCTGCACTCCATCCCACCAGAGTGCAGCATGTCCTTTCAGCTTTGTCACTGCAAACTTAACCTTTTTATCCTCGCTCATTTCTTCATAATCGAAGCACTTGTTCATTTCATTAATCCATTCTACTAGCTCTTCTGGATTCAATCCCCCTGCAAAACTCGACACTTCAATTCTGGGCTTAACTGCAGACCCCAGAACAGTTCTGAGGAGCCTCATGTCAGGAGGAATCTCAACATTTTCTTCCGCTTCTTCTAATTCAGGTTCACTGATGTCTTCAGGATCTTTGGGATGTCTTCGCTCCGTGGCATCCATTATGGCCTCAAACCTCTGCAAAATTCCCAACACTTCTGCATTGGCAACAGGTTCGCCTCTCCTTCTGCCAGCACCTCTACCCACTCGGATTGCCATGTTAATTCTCTGCAAAAACAACTCTAAAACGCTTTGATACCACAAATGACAGCAACAAAACTGAAAGTCAGCCCCTTGCGGAGAGCTGGTCTACTATAGTCGCTTTGTCAGCATTTCCCTCAATTAACTTAGTTTACCTCCACATGGTCTTCTTCTTTTCCTTGGAATTTTATTTATCAATTTCGAAGAAATTGAAAAATAAATATTCAGCAAATTTTGGAGAGTTTAAATATATTTCCGAGCCTTTATCCAACTAAGCCACTTATAACGAACCTTTGGCTCCCTCCAACTTATAATAATAATCGAAAATCTTCGCAAAGGAACACCTTAATATATTTCGGGCCCAAACATATACTCAATGTCCCAATCAAATACATGCATCGTACCTTGGTTATCCTTCGTGCTACTTCCGAACGCGATCACCGTTCAATTGGCCTTCCTCCAGATCGACGGTATGCTTCAATATCGCGCGGGCTCCGATGTCGATCGTTAGCGTGTGATGAGCACGCGAAAGGGTGGTTTCCGGGGTCCCACCTTTGCCGCGTGTCGACCATTCAATGGAATCGCTCCCAATTTGAAAATACCGCTCACTCCACAAAAGCGGTGCGATATGGGCAATCCAGTTTCGCAAACCCACTCCCAGGTTTTGGAACATTGATTAACCAAAGTTAATTCGGGGTTACGCTATCCTTCTTATTCATTAACCCATGTCTAACCTCGGGACAGAGACTCTCAGTTCACAGCAAAACAAACATACTTCTCTTTAGAAGGGATTTCACCACCATTAAACAGAGTTCGACGACCACGATTTCTCGCCTGTGGGTGGGATTTAATTCACAGAACTTGTCCGAACAATTCACGGGAAAAAAATAACCAGAGAAATTCATAAGTTATGCAACAACCATACTCAACGATTCCACACAGACCAGTGTTCAATCGCCTCACAATTAAACAATTTCTTCACAAATAAGGATTCGAGACAATTCGATGGCCAATGAGCACTGAAATTATTTAACTGGAAACAATTGTTAACACACAGAGTTTTTATTGCAAAAATCTCTCTCTCCTCCCCCTTTTTCAATACATCCGAGGAATACAATTTATATACATTACAATGTGTCTCTTCGATTCCTCTGCGAGGACCGTTTAGTAAATCAAAAGCCTAATTACAATTATTCAATTAACTGAAACAAGACAGATGGATCGAATCCAAACCTATTCGACTTCTATGGACTCTAACTAATCTAAATGAAACAGTCAGCTAAGGTATTGACACCTAGCTTTTACAATTCAATGATTTTGAACCCTCCTAGCCACAACATGTGGACAAAACCTCCTACATTGCTGGCTAGTGTCTAATGCCCCTGCATCAGACTCCCGAGGGAAATTTTATTCATGGGCTCTTGTCCATGAGCTCTTCCACTGATCTGCCTATCTCCTGCAACCTCCCTTCAGTCATCCAAGTGGCATCTTCCTCTGGCTTGTCATTCCATCTGATTAAGTACTGAAAGTACTCTTGTCCTCTGATCTTCCTGAACACTCTTTTGTCCAATATCTTCTCTGGTTGTAATGGTTTTACTGGAGGTAGCTGCTTTTCCCACTCAATCTGTTCCTTGTCTGCTGATCTTTCTTCTTCACCATCATCTTCATACTTGTACAAATCTGCAACATTAAAAATGGGAGATATTCCAACATCAGGTGGCAATTCAATCTCATAAGCATTTGCAGAAAACTTTCCAAGTATCTTGCATGGCCCAATATTTTTGAACTTCAGTTTATTATACTGCTTATTTGGGAATCTCTCCTTTCTCAAGTGTACCAAAACCATATCTCCTACTTCAAAATGAACTTCTTTTCTGCTCAAGTATGCTCTGCCCTTGTATTTGGTGTTGTTGTTTCACTTGTTCATGTATGGCCTGGATCTCTGAAGCAAATTCTTCACCATCAGCACTTCTCTTCTCTGCCCTTCCCAGATTTCTTAACTCTGATATTCCCCTGGGGTGCATTCCATAGATAATATGGAATGGGCTCTGCCATGTGCTCCTGTTTGGTAAGTCATTATATGCATATTCTGCCTGGGGCAAAATATGATTCCACTTCTTGGGATGCTCTCCTACAAGACTTCTCAACAAATTTCCCAGACTCCTATTCACTACCTCTGTTTGTCCATCAGTCTGAGGATGATAAGCTAAGCTGAAACTCGGTTTGGTACCAATTTTCTTCCATATTGTCCTCTAAAAATGGCCCACAAATCTAGTGTCTCTGTCTGAAACAATACTCTTGGGCAACCCATGAAACCTAACAACTTCTTTGAAAAACAAGTTAGCAACATGGGTGGCATCACTAGTTTTATAGCATGGAATAAAATGTGCCATTTTGGAGAATCTATCCACTACAACAAAGACTACATCATTCCCTCTCTGAGTCTTGGGAAATCCTAGAACAAAATCCATACTCACCATGTCCCAAGGCCTGTCTGGAATAGGCAAGGGAGTGTACAATCCTGCATTCTGGCTCCTTCCTTTGGCATGTTGACAGATTTTGCAATTCTTCACAAACTTTTCCACTTATGTTCTCATCTTGGGCCAGTAATAAAAGTGACTCAGCTTCTCATAAGTTTTATCAATACCAAAGTGTCCAGCAATTCCACCGCTATGCTTCTCCTTAATCAAATTTTCTCTCATGGAACATTTTGGTACACACAGTTGGTTTCTTCTGAATAGTAATTCCTCCTGCAAGAAATAATCCAGCCACTGGCTTCTATCTGTTAGAACATGATTACAACATGCCTCAAATGCTTCCTTAAAATCAGGATCTGTTTTATACAGTTCTTTGAGAAAATCAAATCCTAAAACTTCAAAATTAGTTTCTTGAACAAGCATGTGCCTCCTACTCAAAGCATCAGCTACTTTATTTGCTTGGCCACTTATGTGTTTCAAAACAAAGTTAAAAACTTAGAGATACTCAACCCATTTGGCATGCTTCTGAATCAACTTGGGCTGTTGTACAATATACTGCAAAGCATGATTATCAGAATATAATACAAATTCTTTGGACATCAAATAATGTCTCCACTTTTTCAATGCCTAAACAATTGCATAGAATTCCTTCTCATAAGAGGAATACTTCCTTCTGGTGTCATTCATTTTTTCACTGAAATAGGCTACAGGCCTATCATCCTGACTGAGAACAGCTCCAATGGCCTCTCCACTGGCATCACACTTCACTTGAAATGGTTTAGTAAAATCAGGCAGAATCAAAACAGGCTTTTCAGTTATCTTTTGCTTCAAAAGTTTAAAGTTTCTTTTTGCTTCAGCAGTCCACTTAAATCGCTGTTTGCTCTTCTTTATTGTCTCAATGATGGGTGCATTAATCTTACTGGAGTTTCTTATAAACTTTCTGTAAAAACTGGCAAGTCCATGGAAACTTCTTACCTCAAAGACATTCCTGGGTGAAGGCCACTCCACAATTGCCTTAACCTTCTCTAGGACCATCTTCAACCCTTCTTCAGAAACAAAAAAACCCAAATACACCAACTCTTCCTTCATGAATGAGCATTTCTTTAAGTTTATCAGCAGTTTCTCCTGGTGCAGCTTCTTCAAGACATAATCAAGATGCCTTAAATGTTCTTCTTTAGTTTTGTTGAAAACTAATATATCATCCAGATACATTATCACAAATTTACCAATGAATTATTTCAACACTTCATTCATAAGTCTCATAAAAGTTCTAGGTGCATTTGACAACCCAAAAGGCATTACCATCCATTCATACAGTCCTTCATTCGTTTTAAAGGCAGTTTTCCACTCATCACCCTCTCTTATTCTGATATGATGATATCCACTTTTTAAATATATCTTTGAAAAATATTTAGCACCACTCAAACAATCCATTAAATCCTCAATTCTGGGCAAAGGGAATCTGTACCTGATTTTTATCTTATTGATTGCTCTGGAATCAGTACACATCCTCCAGCCTCCATCTTTCTTTGGGCTCAATACTGCTGGTACTGCACATGGACTCAAACTTTCTCTGATCAGTCCCTTGTCCACCAATTCCTGTACTTGTCTCCTGATTTCCTCATTTTCTGTCGGAGTCATTATGTAGGCTGCCTTATTTGGTAGATTTGAACCAGGGATAAAATATATTTGATGGCTGATCTTCCTCACAGGTGGCAGCTCATCAAGTAAATCATCCACAAAAATGTCACAATAATTGTCTAACATCTCTTGGATGTCTATTGGAAAATCAATAATCTTTGTAGAAGTAAGAACTACTTTAGTTTTGCAAACTAAAGCAAAACTTACCTCTTCTTCTTCTATCTACTCCAGATATTCCTTCCCGCTCAGCAACAGGGTCTTTGGATCAATCACTCTGCTGGATGGCTCTCCTTCTTCCATGGGTATCAATGTATGATGTACCCCATCCTTGAAGAACTTGTAAGTGTTCTTCTTGCCATCACGCACCGCTGCTCTGTCAAACTACCAAGGTCTACCCAGCAGTATATGACACACATTCATGGGCATTACATCACACAGGACCTTATCCTTGTATTTTCCCATTTGCAGCTCTATCTCACACTGTTCTTTTACAACCAGCTGGTGCCATTTATGCAGCCAGGACACCCTGTAGGGAGTTGGATGCTCCCTTGTCTTTAGCTTCAACTTTTCTATTACCTCAGTGGAAACCAGATTGTCTGTGTTGCCACTATCAATGACTAGCTGGCAGCATTTCCCTTGTACTTTGCATATGCTCCTAAACAAAGTCTTCCTTTGTGTAGGTTCAGTGACCTCTTTGGTTTGCTTCAACAGGACCTTATTAACCACCAAGGACTCTCCCCTTTCTGGTAGAATTTCTTCTTAAATTTCTGCCTCTTCTCTAGCCTGGGCAACAACAGCATTTCTTGGACCAGCACCCACATTCTCTAGACACTCATAGTGCTTATGTCCCACTTCCCGACATCTATAGCACCTCAATTCTCTACCTCTGCCTCTGTCTCTGCCTCCTCTTCCTCTTCCTCTGTAAGAACACCTTCTGCCCCTTGCATCATCCTCTGTAGATGCATTCTGAGGTGAGCTACTGTTAGCTCCATCCCTGGGTGTAGTAGGCTTTCCTCTACCACCCTGACTTCCCTTTCCACGGAAAGTACCTCTCCCTTTGGCAGAATACTTCCTCAGGAGTTTCTCCTCTGCTTTCAAGGCCATCTGATAGGCCTCTTCAACTGTCTTAGGAGACAGAAGACCAATCTCATCTTGGATCTCTAGCTTGATACCATTCACATATCTGGCAGTCTTCTCTGGTGTGTCTTGAAATTTCCCAGCTCTTATGCTTACTCTATAGAATTCCTCTTTGTATTCTTTTATTGTCAGTAACCTCTGTCTTAGGTTCTGCATTTGCCTAAACAATGTCAGTTGATAATCACTAGGCAAGAATTTACCTTTTAACTTAGCCATCATTCTAGTCCATCTCTTGATAGGTTGCTTGCCAACTCTCCTTCTTTCTGCCTGCACTCCATCCCACCAGAGTGCAGCATGTCCTTTCAGCTTTTTCACTGCAAACTTAACCTTTTTATCCTCACTCATTTCTTCATAATCGAAGCACTTGTTCATTTCATTAATCTAGTCTAATAGCTCTTCTGGATTCAATCCCCCTGCAAAACTCGACACTTCAATTCTGGGCTTAACTGCAGACCCCAGAACAATTCTGAGGAGCCTCATGTCAGGAGGAATCTCAACATTTTCTTCCGCTTCTTCTAATGCAGGTTCATTGATGTCTTCAGGATCTCTGGGCTGTCTTCGCTCCGTGGCATCCATTCTGGCCTCGAACCTCTGCAAAATTCCCAACACTTCTGCATTAGCAACAGGTCCGCCTCTCCTTCTGCCAGCACCTCTACCCACTCGTATTTCCATGTTAATTCTCTGCAAAAACAACTCGAAAACGCTCTGATACCACAAATGACAGCAACAAAACTGAAAGTCGGCCCCTTGTGGAGATCTGGTCTACTATAGTCGCTCTGTCAACGTTTCCCTCAATTAACTTAGTTTACCTCCACGTGGTCTTCTTCTTTTCCTTGGAATTTTATTTATCAATTTCGAAGAAATTGACAAATAAATATTCAGTAAATTTTTGAAAGTTTAAATACATTTCTGAGCCTTTATCCAACTAATCCACTTATAATGAACCTTTGGCTCCCTCCAACTTATAATAATAATCGAAAATCTTCGCAAATAACACTTTAATATATTCCAGGCCCACACATATAATCAATGGCCCAATCAAATACACGCACCGTACCTTATTTATCCTTCGCGCTACTTCCGAACGCGATCGTCGTTTGATTGGCCTTCCTCCAAATCGACGGTATGCTTCAATATCGCGCGGGCTCCGATGTCGATCGTTAGCGTGCGATGAGCACGCGAAAGGGCGGTTTCCGGGGTCCCACCTTTACCGTGTGTCTACCATTCAATGGAATCGCTCCCAATTTGAAAATACAGCTCACTCCACAAAAGCGGTGCGATATGGGCAGTCCAGTTTCGCAAACCCACTCCCAGGTTTTGGAACAGTGATTAACCAAAGTTAATTCGGGGTTACGTTATCCTTTTTATTCATTAACTGATGTCTAACCTCAGGACAGAAACTCTCAGTTCACAGCAAAACAAACATACTTCTCTTTAGGTGGGATTTCACCACCATTAAACAGAGTTCGACGACCACGATTTCTCGCCTACGGGTGGGATTTAATTCACAGAACTTGTCCCAACAATTCACGGGAAAACAATAACCAGAGAAATGTAGAAGCTATGCAATAACCATACTCAACGATTCCACACAGACCAGTGTTCAATCGCCTCACAATTAAACAATTTCTTCACAAATAAGGATTCGAGACAATTCGATGGCCAATGAGCACTGAAATTATTTAACTGGAAACAATTGTTAACACACAGAGTTTTTATTGCAGAAATCTCTCTCTCCTCCCCCTTTTTCAATACATCCGAGGAATACAATTTATATACATTACAATGTGTCTCTTCGGTTCCTCTGCGAGGACCGTTTAGTAAATCAAAAGCCTAATTACAATTATTCAATTAACTGAAACAAGACAGATGGATCGAATCCAAACCTATTCGACTTCTATGGACTCTAACTAATCTAAATGAAATAGTCAGCTGAGGTATTGACACCTAGCTATTACAATTCAATGATTTTGAACCCTCCTAGCCACAACATGTGGACAAAACCTCCTACATTGCTGGCTAGTGTCTAATGCCCCTGCATCAGAAGTGTTATACCACCATTCCGCGAGAGGTAACCACTTGACCCATTGTGTTTGTTTATCAGATACAAAACAACTAAGATATCCTTCCAAACATTTATTTACTGTCTCAGTTTGACCATCGGATTGAGGATGATAAGATGAGATATGAGCTAATTGAGTACCCAAACAAGAAAATAACTCCATCCTAAAATTTCCAGTAAAAATGGGATCTTTGTCGCTCACAATAACCTTTGGGTTTCCATGTAGCTTTTGAATTGTGTCCATAAATGTAGTAGCAACTGTACTTGCTTTAAATGGATGAGATAATGCACAAAAGTGTGTATACTTGGTAAGTCTATCAACTACCACCATGATGACACTCTTTCCTTTGGACTTAGGTAAACCTGTGATAAAATCCATTGAAATCTCCTCCAAACGTTGACTTGGAATGGATAAAGGTTGTAGAAGTCCTGGGGTCTTAATTGTTTCCACTTTATTCTGCTGGCAAACCAAACATTCCGCCACAAACTTTCGAATATCAGATTTAAGGCCATCCCAAAAAAATTCTTTCTTCACCCCGTGGTAAGTTTTTAAAAATCCTGAGTGTCCTCCTAAAGGAGAAGTGTGCAATTCCAGAAGAATCTTTTGTGTTAGTTGGGAATTCTTACAAAGATATAAGCGATCTTTGTACCATAAGGAATCATTTTTCCAACTAAATGTATCAGATGTACTAGGATCTTGCTGCAACTTTTGAATGAGTGTCCATACTTATTTGTCCTTCTTCCATTCATCTCTTGCTTCGGTTATCCAATCTGGTTGGATAATAGAAATGGCACAAAGCAATGCTTCCACCTCTTCATTCTTTCTTGAGAGTGCATCTGCAACAACATTAAGCTTTCCTTTTTTTTAGATTATTTCAAAGTCATAACCCAACATCTTTGTGACCCATTTTTGTTGCTCTTCCGAAGATAGTCTTTGTTCCAAAAAGTGTTTAAGACTATCATGATCAGTTTTTACCTTGAAGTGTCTTCCCATTAGGTAAGTTTTCCATTTATTTAGTGCATGCACTGTTACTAACATTTCATTCTCATAAATAGGTTTTTGTAAATACTTTCCTTTGATTGGACGACTTTCAAAAGCAATGGGTCTTCCATCTTGCATTAAAACAGCACCAATTCCATTTCCTAAGGCATCACATTCCACAATAAAGGTTTTGTGAAGTCTGGCGTAGCTAAGACCGGTGCTAGGCACATTTCCTCTTTAAGATGTTCAAAGGCCTTAGTTGCTTCAGGAGTCCATGAAAATGCATCTTTCTTCAATAATGTTGTTAGAGGTGCTGCTATTCTCCCATAATTCTTAACAAACTTGCGATAATACCATGTTAACCTGAGAAATCCTCACAACTGCTTTATGGTTATGGGGAATTTCCATTCCTTAATGGCTTTAATTTTGTTAGGGTCTACCTTAACACCCTCGTGAGATACAATATGACCCAGATATTCCACCTCTTGTACTCCAAAGAAACATTTGGATGTTTTTGCATATAATTGTTTCTCCTGCAACAGCTTGAGCACCCTGTCAACATGTTGAACATGATCCTTCCAAGACCTTTTGTAGATTAGTATATCATCAAAAAATACGAGCACAAATTTTCTAAGGAAGGGTTTGAAAATGGAATTCATCAACCTTTGAAATGTAGAAGGTGCATTGGTAAGGCCGAACGGCATGACCAAAAAATTCATAGTGACCCTCATGAGTTCGAAATGTTGTTTTCGAAATATCTTCAGTCTTCATTCTAATTTGATGATATCTTGAACAAAGATCCAACTTGGTAAAATAAATTTCTCCATGTAATTCATCCAATAATTCATCAATCATAGGAATGGGAAATTTATCTTTAATGGTGAGCTTATTGAGCTCCCTATAATCTGGACACATGCTCCATGATCCATCCTTCTTGTGCACCAATACTACTGGAGCAGAGAAAGAACTTTGACTAAATTGAATTATACCAGCCTCTAACATCTTTGCAATCATACGTTCAAATTCGCTCTTTTGGACATAAGAATATCTATAAGGCCTGATTTTTGGAGAACAATTCCTAGAATCAAATGAATAGCATGATCATGATCACGAATAGGTGGGAGTCCTTTGGGAGTTTCAAACACCTTGGAATGATTGTCCAAGACTTTTTGGAGATCTGCAGAAATAGATGATTTTGATGTTGGAACTTCTAGTGAGCATAATTGTGCAATTACCTCGTTGTTCTTTCTTTAGAAGCTTTGTCATGACATTAGAGCTTATTATCTTTCCCGGCTTCCCTGCAATACCCCGTAATTCGACTTCCTTTCCTTCTGAAAAAAATTTCTTGAAAATTTCTTGAAAATTAAAAGCTACCGTCCCCAAAGATTGTAACCATTGTACTCCTAGTACAACATCAACACCTCCCATAGGAATGGAAAGCATTGGAATATTCAATACATATTCCCCCATGGTTAGCTTGATATTATGGCATTTTCCAGAGCAATTTATAGTTCCTCCATTTGCAACTATCACTTGACATTCTGGTGCTGGGTATAGGAAACAATTCAATTCCTTGGCTACCTTACAATGAATAAAATTATGGGTACTACCTGAATCAATCAACACTATTACCTTTTTCTTCTTGATATGTCCTTCTATCTTGAGAGTTTGAGGAGTGGAAATTCCTGCCAATGCATTACACGATATGGTCGAACTCATTTCTTCCTCTTCTAGGGCTGGTTCCTGGTGTATATCCTCTTCTTGTTCATTTTCTTCTTCCTCTTCACAATCTATGTAAAATAATTTCTTCTCAGCACACTTATGACCTTTAGTGTATTTTCTATCACAACTGTAGCAAAGCCCTTTTTCTCCTTTTTCTTCCAATTTTTGTGGTGTCAACCTTGTAGGTTGTGGAAATCTAGGAGTAGCAACACTTCCCTCTTTATAGAAGTGAGTGGTAGGCTTCCTTGTCGCCATAATTTTACATTCGATTTTTCTTGCCAACCTGAATGTCTTCTCCAATGAATCATGTTCCAAAACATGAACTTCATGTTGGATGTTATCATTTAAAGTACCTATGAAGAGATCAATCCTGTGTTCCTCTAGAATATCAGTTACCCTTATATTCAATTTTTGGAAGTCCTCAATGTGCTAAAGAAGGTGTTTCTCTTTGTATCCTCATAATGTGCTATCATTTCCTCCGTAAAAATTGACCAAGTGACAATTTTGTTACGAGAGCAAAGCCATCGATACCATACAAATGTATTTTGTTCTAAATGTAAAGTTGCAATGTGTACCTTTTGTGTGTTTTTCACATTATTGAGATCAAAATATTGCTCCATTTGTAGTATCCATGTAAAAGGATCCTTTCCATCAAACTTCCTCATATCCATTTTTGGAATATGGTGGTTCTTCCTTCCAACATTAGAGTTTATGAAATCACAATTAACATTTATTTTGTTCTCATCATGAGTTTCCTCTACTATATTTTCACCATTAGGAAACATTTCTTATATCAACTTTGCCAAACCTTCCTGTCTGCTTTTAGATCATTCTTCATGTTTTCCATTTTCTCATCGATCTTAGCTTCCATGTCATCCATCTTAGATTCCATGCCATCCATATTAGCTTCCATGCCATTCTTCAAACCATCCATCTTAGATTCCATGCCCTTCTTCAAACCATCCATTTTAGTTTCCACGCCTTTCTTCAAAACTTCCATGTCATTTTTTGTTGCTCTTTGCGAGAGCGAAATTTGTTGCACTTTCTCTTGTAATTTTGATATGTCATGTTGCCATTTTGCGTCTTCATGAGTCATACTAGAGCCTTCTAAAGGCTTAATGGGTGTTGAATTCTTTTTAGGGGCCATTTGAGAATCCAATACTGATATCTATTCTACATTATGCCCTTGGAATCAATTCAACTTGATTCTTCAAACAATTCGAAAAAAATAATAATAATAAATAAATAAAAAATAAAAATAAAAAAATACATACCTTTTACTTGATTTTGAGGAGCTTGATATTGAAATTGAATTATCTATATAATTGCAGATCCTAAATATCTGAAATCTGGCCCTGTAGTATACCTCTGAAGCTTCTTTCAAATGCCACAGGTCTTACCTGATTTGGATTCTTCAAGTCAAAGTTATGTCCAATCTCCCACAATGACCTAATTATGGACTGGTTCAGTACATATGACTTGCCAAGTGTAACTCTTTCCTCATTTGGCTCTGAAATCTATAGACAGGAAACTACAGTCTGTGTACTTGCAGCCATTTTTTACAAAATTCCAATCCGATGCTCAGAGAGAGAGATATGAAGATTTTCCCACAATCACCTCTTTGAGATGAAATTTGGGAGCCTGAAAAAGCCCTAACTTCCACAAACCATATCTCCAACACTATTGTGAACCAAGCTCTGAAATTTTGCGACAATGTTAGGAATTCAGCTTCACGCTCTAAAAATTTCAGCTTTTTAACCTTTGTAGAAAAAAACCTTATAGCGAAAATTCCACGATGACCTATTTAGGTTAAATTCCGGAGCCTGCAAAAAGCCCTAACTTACACAGATCATATCTCCGAAAATATTGCGAACCAAGCTCTGAAATTTTGTGACGATGTTCCTCAAGATTTCGGCTTCACACTCTAAAAATTTCAACTTCTGAACCTTCGTATAAAAAAGGTTATAGTGAAAATTCCACGATGACCTGTTAAGAGCAGCGAAACCCTAGAATCGAAAGCTCTAAGACCAAATGTTGTGAAACCAGCTCCAAAAATAGAAGAAAAGAGATATCAACGCCTTAGAAATAAGCCACTTCGAGGGGGAAACCTCCAATACATTACATGAATGAAAAATTCTTGGATGATACAAATTACAAAACCTCCTTCCTATATATAGGAGTTCATGGGGCCACAATGTAATCCTAGTGGGGTCACAATGTAATCCTAGCCGACCTAAAAATAATAATCTAAGGGCACAATAATAATAATATGGGGGTTACATGGGTACAATAATAACAATAAGGGGGTTACACTAACATCAATAAGGGACTATACTAGTAATATAGGGACCTAACAAACTTCGACAGCAAAGCACAGGTATTATGTGATATTTGTTGATGATTTCTCTAGAAAGTGTTGGATCTACTTCATGAAGAAGAAAGATCAGTTGTTCTCAAAATTTTGTGAGTTCAAACCACTAGTTCAGAAAGACACGGGGAAGCATGCGAAGGCTCTGAGGAGCGACAATGGTGGAGAGTACATCTCTAATGAATTCAAGAATTTTTGTAGCAAAGAAGGAATTCATAGATAGTTGATTGCACCTCATAGCCCACAACATAATGGGGTTGCAAAAAGAAAGAATAGAACAATTGTGGGTGCGACATGAGTGATGTTGCATGATCAGGGCCTACCATTGCATCTGTGGGTGGAGGCATG
Organism: Pinus albicaulis; assembly: GCA_034641835.2. Taxonomy (NCBI): domain Eukaryota; kingdom Viridiplantae; phylum Streptophyta; class Pinopsida; order Pinales; family Pinaceae; genus Pinus; species Pinus albicaulis. The sequence continues at coordinate 212,409,124 of CM076575.1, read as the reverse complement.
CAACACAACGATATTTGTGCAAAACCATAGTCCTCATCGGATACTTGGCATGATTACACCAGAGGAGGTTTTTTCTGGTAAGAAACCTGATGTCTCATATTTTAAATTTTTTGGCTCATTTGTCTATTGCAATGTGGCCAAAGATTCCAGGAAGAAGCTATAACCAACAATTTAGATTGGAATATTTTCGGGGTACACTGATACTCCCCACAACTATCAGGTGTATTTGCCAAACATCAGGATGAATGTTGTGAGATGGATATAAAATTTGATGAGGAGAAAGCGATGCGATTGTCCCTTGAGAGGGAGCCTGATTTGCATGCAGATGAGGAAATCTTGGTTCCAAAGGGTGAACCTCAAGATGTGGAGCAGCCACATGCGGAGGATCATGGAGTCGCAGAAAACACTCATGCAGATCCATCCACCAGACATGGTAGAAGGCACACCACGGAAGCTGATAGATTGAGACTTGATGCAACAGAACATGTAGGAACACCTACTTTAGTGCACAGACAAAGACAGTGTCTAGACAGGTTTACTAGATACATGGCTCTTATGAGCAAATGTATTGTGACAGAACCATCCTCCTTTGAGGAAGCAGTGCAGCAACCAACTTGGGTTGACGCCATGGTGAGGAGTATGACTCCATCGTCAAGAACAGTGCATGGGAATTTGTCCCAAGGCCAGTCAGAAAATCAGCGGTTGGATCTAGATGGATCTATAAGGTGAAACAGACAACGGATGTGAGTGTGGAGAAGTAAAAGGCTAGATTTGTAGCCCGGGGATTATCACAACTTGAGGGGATTGATAATGAGGATATTTTCACATCAATTGGGAGATACTCATCTATTAGATCTATGCTTGCTCTCTCAGTGCAGATGGGGTGGAAGATACATCAGATTGATGTGAAGACTCCATTTCTCAATGGATTTATTGAGGAAGAAGTGTACATAGAGCATCGAGAAGGTTTTGTGACCTTTGACAGGGAGTCACATGTGTGCAGACTCAAGAGAGCATTGTATGGGCTGAAGCAAGCACCTTGTGCTTAGTACACCAGGATTGACAGCTATTTCACTGGGTGGGCTTCACAAAGAGTGAAGTAGATGCAAACCTGTACCAGATTGTGGTTGAGGGTAAGCTTTTGATTATCTTACTTTATGTTAATGATCTTATTTTGACAAGTGATGAGAAACTCATAAATTCTTGCAAAGAAGACCTTACAAGAGAGTTTGGGATGAAGGACATGGGACTCCTTCATTATTTCCTTGGTTTGGAGATATGGCAGCAGGATGGTGAGATATTTTTTTCTCAAGGAAAGTATGACAAAGAGATTATGAATAAGTTTCACATGGATATTTTTAAACCCATGGAGACTCCTCTTCCAAGAAACTGGAGGAAGGAGGATGTTACTTCAGGTGAAGTAGTGAACGTTATTGTTTACAGGAAACTTGTGGGTTCACTTATGTACTTGGTGAACACCATACCAGACATTTGCTACGCAGTTAACCAGCTAAGTCAAGCTATGGTTAAGCCAACCAAACTCTTTTGGAAGGCAGGGAAGCATGTCTTAAGATATCTCAGGGGCACTACAAAGTATGGATTATGATACAGATGGACAGAGGGAGTGAATCTTCAAGGCTTCACCGATGCAGATTGGGCAGGCAGTCCATAAGACAAAAAGAGCACATCAGGAGGGATCTTCAGCATAGTATCGAAGTAGTTTCTTGGTACAGTAGGAAGCAGAGATTTGTGGTACTCAGTTTAGCCGAGGCAGAGTACATGGTAGCAATTCTAGCTGCATGTGAGGCCATCTGAATGAGGAAGATTCTGGTTGGTTTGTTCAGTCATCAGATGGATCCGACGGTGATACATTGTGATAACCAAAGTTGCATTAAACTCTTGTTTAATCTGGTATTCCATGATAGGTCCGAGCATATAGACATCTGATACCACCATCTTAGAGATTGTGTTCAGAGATGCATTATGTTACTTCCGTACATTCCCATGGAGGATCAGGATGCGAATATTCTGACAAAGGCGCTCGCCAGGAGAAAATTCGAATACCACAGAGGCAGGATTGAGTAGCAGATAATCCCTTTCTCATTGAGAGGGAGTGTTGAAAGTCAACAAGAAAATTCAACACACACACTAGTGTGGGATCATGGGATCATAGGTCCTAGCAATACATTAGTGTGAAAGCCAATTTATTTAATAAATTGGAAATGTGTGTAACTTAATTTTCTCATAATTAAATTGGACAACAAATTGTAATCTTATCTCATAATCACCTGTAATAAATAACTGAGTGATAAACTCAGTTATCTCATTAATTTCGAGTTGAGGGTGGTTGGTGAGGCATGCAGAGTGATTCTATTAGTTATTGAGTCCAAGTTGTTGTTAGTGTATTAGTTTAATGCATGAGAAATCGGTTAACTCGGCCTAGGTGAGTTAAAGTCAGTCTAACTAGTTGTAACTGATTGTAGCACTAGTGAGAGGTCAAGTGAATGAAATCAGATTTGGTTCACATGCAGTGATCTATCAAAGTGACTAATGATTTACTATTAATAGCTACATGCATGTCATTTCTATTGGAGACCCAATTGAGACAAAGGTTAAAGGGATGTTAACTATGAGTTGTATTATTAGCAAACTGCCCAGATGGAGTTAACACACCACAGGATTTCCCAAGATGTTTGCACAGTCAAAGCAGGCTGGAATTCCTTGATAATAGGGATTACATTCGACATTAATTGTGTGAGCAAGGCAGGATGAAGACATGCTGAGAATTGGCTAAGTGTTGGTCCAATTTTTCCTGGATCAGTGTGAGACAATTGTGAGAGTGCAGGATACTATTGTGAGAAGAGTGCATTGTAATTTTTTCATGATTCCTTGGTTCATTATACAATAGAAGATAGAGGGGTTTTGAGCAACAAGCTTTCCCCGAGAAAATATATGTGTTGTGGTTTGATTTGCTTCTTTATTTACTTGTTGTGATTGGCGATCGTGTTTATTTTCTGCAAATGATTTGTAGAAGGATTATGTATCTTGCTTTAGCATATAGCATGATCGGATTGAATTCATGATATATGTATTGTTTGTATAATTTCTACAGTTGGAGCTGCCTTGTATGTTGTAGCTTGCAGAAAATTGAGGTAGCAGCCTCCTATAGGTTGGAGCCTACATAAAATCAGATGTAATAAGGAGTAGGAGCTTGCCTTTGCATCAAAACAATAATAAATCGTGGTTTTCTCCCTTATGGGTTTCCACTTATATCTGGTGTCCATATGCATTGTTATTATGTGATGATGTGATGTATTAGTCTGCTTATTAGTTGTTGTTCACATATTCAATTTGGTCATTATTTGTTAAGATGCTCATATAATGTTTCGGTTAATGAGTCTAATGAAAATAAATTTAATGTCCATGAATGGACTAAAATGATTCACCCCCCCTCTAATTTTAGTCAATATTTCATCAAATAACACACACCCTTTTTTACGACTGCGCTTTGCCTGCATAGCTGTCACCATCCTAACTGATGTTGCTTTCTTCTTACCCCACAAGATTCTTTATTCTTCACTATCATCCAAACACTCGATAGATTTTTCATAATAGTGCACCTTAGTCCTATGAAGATACAACTAGTCCATACCCAAAAGCATAATATATGATCCCAATGGAAATATATTCAAATTTGTTGATGTATACATACCATTCGACTCGAATGCACAAGCTCTTACCCAATGATGAACTCACTTCTTTATACCTATATCCAAATGCACTAAATAATATTATGCATGCCCTTCTTTATTCAAACCACACTCATCCACCAAGTAAGAGTTAACATAACTATAATTACATTCATGGTCAATCAAAATGGAAACAACTTGATCACAAAGCTTACTGTCCATCTCAATGATAGATGCTTAATGATCTGTCTACCTATTATCCAGTGCTGCATAGATATGAGGAATGCTTTACCCAACATCCCCAACAGTGTGTGCCTCCTATCCACTATAAATTTGCGGTCTACCACCCTGATGTTGCAGACAATCACTCCTAAGATGCTCCTTACCACATGTCCAACATTACAACCATCCTGTATTTTGTTGTTGTGGCCCATGTCCCTGTCGAGCTATGTTGGACTTCTTGTATGGTGCAACATTCTCTTTCTCCTCTGCATGATGTGGCCTTATTCTTTTCAGTTTCCATTTACCTTTACATTTATCTTTCCCTTTCCATCCTTGCTAATATTTTATCTTACACTTTGATTGTTCATATCAATGTTTCAATTTCCCAATAACTTCCTTAAGTGACCGAGGTTCATCATACTCAATCTAATCTCTAAATGTTAATGGAAATCCACTAGCAAATATCTGAACTTTAGCTTTCTCATCTTTAAGGTATTCTACATACCTCATAAGCTCCAAGAACTTGGTCGTATACTCCTCATCTGTCATCGATCTCATTTTAAGCTCATATAATTCCTTGGCTTTGTTGTCATAGTACCTTTTTGACAAGTATTTCTTCTCGGAGAGTCTCTTGAATTCATGCCAACTCAAGTTTGTTGTCCTGATGTCCCTGGCCCGTCTTAAATCTTCCCACCAGATGTTTGTCCTCCCTTTGAGGCTGAAGATAGCTACTTTGGCCTTCATATTTTATGTGTACTCATGCAACTCAAAGAACTCCTTCATCCCAAGTAACCAAGCCTCTACATCCTTCGGCTTCTTCAAGTCTCCATCAAAAGTGGGTGGCCTAGATTTATTAAACTCATCCAGCAAATACCCCTTGCCACTCCTCCTATAAGGGTGATAAAGATGAATATCATAGTGCCTATCAGAACCAAAACTAGAATAGTACCTGTGTCCAGCACCTATCCTATTCGGAGTGTCCAAGAAACTGTCATCTCTAACCGTGTCCTCCTTATCCGACTTGTGCCCACCATGAGACCTACTTCCATATGCCCCATTTGTTCCGTCCTCCTGCCCATGGCTAATCCGAAGTGCTCTATGTCTCTGCAATTTTGACAAACACTGAAGGATTACTGCATTGACTTCTGCTTGTTTCTCTTGTGCCTACATGATTCTGTCATTATCGGCCTTGCAACTTCTTAATTATTCCTTCAAACTTCTAAATGTGTCTGCTAAGTCAGAAGAATGTCCGACACCATGTTGCTCATCTGATCCATAGGGATAATCTCGGGAACTATAGTATACCATCTTGCTAGTCATCTTTGATCTCTTTCCTGAAAGTCATATTATGTCAGCTAAACCAAAATATAAACATAATCGACATACCTCAGTATAGTTCGAGGGGGAATATCTCATCTGCAAGATCAACTAGATTAGCGCAATACATGTATAATCATAATCATAACAAGATATAGATATCATACTAACCATAGTACAGTCATCAATGTATTACCATATCAACCACACATCATGACCTCATGCATGACAATTACAACCATGTCAATCTATGCTTAACAACATGTAAACATTGACATGCATAAAAAATGCACAACCAGTCATACACTCGTGATGACACCTTCCACAACGACACCATCAACTTTCACATGGAGACACCACTGCAACCATGACAACCATCATGCATATGCAACAAGCACATAGACCATAATTATAAGGAACACATATGTAACCGACATGAATGCATGACTGTTGTGCAGGTAAATCCCCTCTATAGACAGAGGTGATCCCTCTAGCCCTGGAGTGGGTCTACCAACAAGGGAACATGCTAATCGTTCAGACTCCTAGCTTATGAATGAAAATGAGTTGGGATTGATGACCTACCTTGGTCCAATGCTCTTTTCATAGCTTATAACAACAATCTCCTGATCTTCGTCTTCACACGTCGCGGTCCTTCAGCGGTAATATCTGTGTACCTGCACAAATGGTGACAGCATACGAAAACGTATTTGCATTCATAACTATTTGATTGGTCAAGGATAATCAAACATATCGCATAAGATTAAACATATCAAATGCAAAATGGGAATAAAAAAACCAGTCATGTATTAATAAGTAGAGAAAAAGAGTTTACAACCTTGAAGCCTTGATGTTGTAGGCCTCCTTCGAAGGGTTCAATCAAACGCGTCTCAAGCATTTGTCGGCGATCGGACTTGGTGAAGCAACGGGCCTAAACTCTCTCTTGACAACGGATTCCTCTCTACCTTGTTCTTCACCCCAGCTATAGTAAAGATTGTTCAGCTAGCTGAAACTATGTGAGAAGGATGTATTTATAGGAGAGGAGTTGGTTTGGGATCCCTCATAAGGTGGAAGGGAGGCCTTATCCTTTGGGAAGTTGCTAAAATTTAGGAAACAAGAAGCCAAAGGGAGGAATTCGACATTATTCAGTTGAACAAACCATGATGACTCCGCTCACGAAGTAGTTAGGAATGGAAACTTCGTTTCTATTTTTAAAAACTTTCCAAAAAAAGCTCGGCACGGTCAGTCCACTGAGACAGAATGCCAATGGGAAAGAGGCTCAGTGTTAATTTCTCTATGGGCGCGAGGCCATAACTTCCTACCAACGCTGACCCAAATTCATGTGTTTTTGAGAGCCTGCTTCAGGGATGATCAACAAAATAAATGTTCTTCACATGCCAAGGGATGCAATGACACTTTTTGCAAGGTATGACAACACACAAAATTCACTGAAATGGTCATGCAATGTGCAGGATGGGGATTGCAGGGACGGTGGAAAAATATTGTATAACATATGCCCCCTAAAGCATGAGGTCCGAGAGAGAGGGAGGAGGGAAATGCTTTACGAGAACGTGATAAAACCAAACACCACTGCCGGAAGACCTTCAAGTACAAGCTGATATCTCTGATACATGAATACATGGCATGGGCGCAGCCATCCATAATAGAGTACTTATAAAGACAATATTCAAAGAGGTATGGACGCAGCCATCTAGCAAGAACGATCAATAAATAGACTCAGGTATGGTCGCAGCCATCCAATTAGAAGAGTCATGTGTATAGTCATGATAAACCAAATCGTCTTGCAACCTAGATTTTATCAGACGAAACCCAGGGTCTTGCGCTCCATCTCGACCCGAACAAGTACCCATTAAAGCATGCGAATAAGAGTTGAAGTTGAACATGCAAGAAATTCACCTGATTACCAGCTAATGATGAAAGTTGTTAACAGGCGCGAGATAAACCACCAATAATGACAATGACTCTCAAGGTACAACTAGTACAATCTGCGAAATGTGAATAGTGAGCTGGCATCAAACATTCACAGAATCACTCGATCATAGACCAATAATGAGGACCTATCATCGAATGCAAAGAACTTTCCATTGAGGCATGCAAGCTCCAAGGTACCGATTAGATCAGCTTCCCAGATAATGAGTTGATGTCGACAGGAAGTGACCTGGTCGAAGGAGGATGATAATGTTTCCCACATCATCGACACAAGACAAAGGAACAAGATGATAGTGAATCAAGACCAAACAGAGGATCAGTGGTTGGAAACTGCAAAAAGAAACTTCTCTTGAACATATTAGCAACACGACTCCAGAATTTGGTAGTATTTGACATCAAGGAATCTGAGGTCATGATGACGTGGCATAAAGTAGATGAGAGGTCAAAACAGATAACCCAAACCTGTGGAGGCAAAAAATGGCGAAATGGGATGTCCCCAACCCGACACGAATGCAGACGAGTGTCATGTTCAAGAGCGACATACTGCCGACATGACTAAGAATTGGTTCTATTTTCCCCCACCATTGCTGGCGAGTATCCCAATTATTTTTGGAAACAAACTTGAAGTGGATAACATATTCTTGTCATATAAGTTTGTCCTTCGGACAAATCCATCCTAGTACATTTTACGAGCCCTAGGAAGGAGGAACTCGATTACGTCATGGTGACAATTTCCGATGTCATTTAAATTTTAATGAGTTTGACAAAGGAAGAACTCGACATTTTTTCATGTTTAGAGAATTTGAAAAGAAGCGAAAAAGAAAACTCCACCAGGTCCCTTTTTGTAGGTAGTCCCACAGATCCGAAAAGGTAGAAAACCATATCTGAGAGAACCTCTTAGTCGTGATAGGCTAAGGTATTCCTTTTCGTAAATAATCTATCCCAGCCTGAAAAAGGGATAAACGTATACTGGGTAGATATCGTTTCAGAGACTCCTAGTTTCTATCTGAGATATTTAAAAGAATCACATGGAAGTGGCTTTGTAATTATATCTGCAACTTGTTCCTTTGAAGGAATATATTCCTGTTTGACCTTTTGTTAAACCACCTGTTCTCTCATAAAGTGATATTTGATTGGATGGAAACCCTAGCGATGGTGGCTGTGGGTTATCTCTGGTTCTTGATGGTGGCATGGGACAGTTAGTATTCAGACAATGAACTCCTGCTGGCTACTTTCAGCTCCCTATCTTTCGGCTAAGTTTTGGTTACTTGCGGTCTGGCGGTTCGCTCTTATCGAGCTTCCCAAACGAAGCTATACCGCCTTTTGGTCTAGCCTTCACGGGTTTCACCATTCACTATCTGGGCACCTGTGCACCTGTGGCGACAGGGAACGCACTGAATCTACATATTTTATCTCTACAACTCATTGGTATCCGGTTTGATATCAGGCGGGCCCCTGCAATGGGATTCGTATTATTTGTTTTTGTCAGCTAAGTTTTTGGGGCCTCCTCAGACCTGGGTCGATCTCTATTCAACCTTTCACGGAAAGGATGAGCGCTTACGAAGAGGAGGTCGATTATTCTAATGACCCTTTGGTGGGAGTGGACATTTGGGGGCATAATGACGGGGCGGGGGGCGAGGAGATGGTTGATATGGTCCCCGCACCGATTAATCTAGACCATATTAGTGCACCACAGGTCACTACGGTTTGTTGTTAATCATATATTGGAGAGGAACTAGACCCCCTTATTTTCTCTACCCCGTCGCCCACTGTCAACATTCTACGGGGTTCTCAGACTCCATTTTTACCTTACAGTCCCGAGTTAGGCTTGGTGACCTCGGCGCCTATCGTGTATGATGCACTGACATTCATTGGCGCGGCGACACAAAATTTTAAACAGCTTAACATTGGTGAATTTGTGCCTACTTTCTCTACTGGGGGGAGTGTCTCGTTACCTTCCTCTGGAGTATTCGTTAACGTACCTACTGACGCACGGGTTGGGGACTCTTTCATTGCTACTTCCGAATTGGAGGATTCTGGTGATCTTGATCCTGCACAGGGTAATCTGCATAAGGGGAGGAAGCAACGCTTGACAAAAAACAAACACAGCAGAAATTCAAATTTTGGGCGCTATAGAGGTATGGACAATCTGGAGCAAACTGCGGCCACAATGTTAGTTGGAAAGGTCCGGGGCCGCAAGTATACCATCGCGCGACTCAAGCACTGGACAGCAGATATTTTGGGCGGGGTGCTGGAGACTCTCCCAGATGTATCAATTCTTACCAAGGGTTGGTTTACTCTCTCCTTTACATTACCGACTCAGGTTGACTGGGTACTCAACCAGTATTGGCATATTGAGATGCACCCAGTACTCCTGAAAAGATGGTCTCCACTATTTGATCCAAACAAGGAGAATGCTGGGGCTGGACCCATTTGGATGCGCCTACCTAGTCTACCTGTTCAGTTTTGGAATGATATAGCCCTGCGCAACATTGGAGAGAATTTTGGTAATTACTTGGACCATGATAAATCCTACCTTGTTACTGGAAATAAGTTTGTGGCTCACATCCTTATTTTTCTAGACACACGCGACGGACTGCATGACAACTACAACATGTTTTTTGAAGGTATGGTGTGGAAACAGATGTTGGAATATGAGGGTGTCCCGTTCAGATGTAGGAAACGTCACGAGATGGGGCACCTGTCTAAATAATGCCCACTCATGGGAGTTGTTATCTCGTGCAAAAAGACGGTAACTCATGCTACTACTCATACTGACCCTATTTCTCCCATGGTGCAGACCGAGGAAGGGCCACACGGTGATGCGGAGATGCAGACAGAGCTGGTGCTTCCAAACTGGCCGATTACTCAGGCTAGGACTCATCTTGCATCGGCACCTTCCCCTCCGATCCGATCCTTGACGGTGCTGGGTACCTCTCTTACCCCTGTCTCCCTGCATGTTTCGATTACTCATTTTTCGTCTCCTTCTGCATTGCAATATGAGTATATTTACCCCTCTCTTAGTTGTACCATTGCATCTTCTACCCCATCCATCCAGCCCACCATTCCCCATACCTTTGCGAATCAGTCTTGTAACACCTCTTATCCCTCCTCTAACACATCCTCATCTAGACACTCTTATTTCCTTCGATCTATATCTCATACGACCCCCCTTACTGCACTGGGTATTGGCTCGGGACCATGCACAAATCCTTCTAGGGCTCGCGGCAGACCATCGGAGTTGGCTAAGGCCATCAAACGGGCAAACTTAGAGGTGGCAGCGGGCACTCAATCCTCCATCATCATGGTTCTTAGAGCAAGAAAACCCAAATGTGGGGTACCCAATGATTTGTCTCACTTTTAATTACAGGGGTCTCGCCAACCCCGTTAAAAGACTGGTGCTGAAGGACCTTCTCCTCAAATCTCTGATTGATGCACTTTTCCTACAAGAGACTTTGGGGGAGGGCACAGCCATACTCACTATTCTTGTTGCAATTTTTCCCAATTGGACTTTCGTTACCTTGGATGCGTGGGGAAGATCCGGGGGCTGTGCGCTGGGCATTAACAATCGCACTACCTAGATGATCAGTTGTTGGGGCAGAGAGGGTACTATTGGTATGGAGATCCAATTTGGGGAACTAGTGTTCCCTATAACTTTGATCAATGTTTATGGGCCATGCGCTAAGAGAGAAGTGTTTTGGAATGCTCTGATGAGTATTTCGATCCTAAATGACCCGCATATCATTATGGGCGGTGACCTAAATTTCTCGATGGGCTTATCTGAATCCTGGGGTGCACATGTTGTCCCGGACCCGCTATCTAAATATTTTGCCTCTCTATTGGAATCAGCTGACCTCATGGACCTCCATATGCCCAAGCTTCAACCCACCTGGAGGAATAGAAGAACGGGTGTTGCGGGTTTGGCTCGTAGGCTAGACAGGTTCATTATTAAACAACAACTTCTTAATCAGATGGATACCACCAGACAATGGGTTGGTAAGGGTGGAATATCGGATCATTCACTTGTCTACTTGGAATTTGTGGTTGGCTCCCTACGATCTCGCCCTCCCTTCAAGTTTAACTCCAGATGGCTCCTAGAACAGGATTATCACGACTTGGTCACCCAGGAGTGGCAACATTGTCACCAACAGCCTGACCGGGAACTAGCCAGGGTTATAAACGATAACCTCACTCGAATTAAGGCCTTGACAATCAAATGGGCAAAAAGGAAAAAGAGGCTGGAAGAAGAGGAGTTGCGTAGAATTGAGCTGGAAATATCTCAACTAAATGATTCTAATCTACTGGGGTACTTCTCTGCAGCTACCAAGGATCATCTCATCACTCCTGAAGCAACCAGATCTAAGCTGCTTCGCCAAAAGGAAGAGGACTGGAGATTACGTAGCCGTGCTATTTGGCTACAAGTCGGTTATGAGAACACTAAATTTTTTCAACACTAAGCAAATGGACGACGGATTAACAACACCATTTGGGAACTATTGGACCATAATGGATTTATGGCTCGAACCTACCCACATCTCCTAGATATGGGTATTCAGCATTTTTCCAGACAGTACAGAGCCCCACTCCATTATGACTTGCCGGAGATCATGAACATAGCCAAATCTTTCAACAAGTTTGTGGATCAGGAACAGGTGGAGGATCTCAATGCACCGATTACCGTGGAGGAGATTGAAGGAGTCCTCAAATGGTTCAAAAAGGATAAAAGTCCTGGACCAGATGGTTGGCCTATTGAATTATACATACATTTTTTTGAGCTACTTGGTAGAGACCTTCTCCTTACCTTCGAAGATAGCAGAAAACATGGAAGGGTCTATGACGTCTTCAATTCTACATTCATTGTGCTTATTCCTAAAATTGATCACCCTAAATATTTTCATGACTACATACCTATTTCTCTTTGCAACTGTATTTACAAGATTATCTCCAAAATTATTGCAAACCACATAAAGCCCATCTTATCTGCCCACATCGCCAAAGAACAATTTTCCTTTCTCCACCATAGGCAGATCCATGAAGCCATAGGCACCGCTCAAGAAGCTCTGCACTCTATCAAGACCAAGAACCTCAAGTGTACCATCCTGAAAATCGATCTTGAAAAAGCTTTTGATCACGTCAATTGGAATTATCTCCATCTCATTCTTATACAAACTGGTTTTCCCCCTTTATTCATTAACTGGATTACGGGTTGTATCAGACATGCATCCTTCAGCATTCTCCTGAATGGCACTGCGTCATATTTTTTCATGCGGGGAGGGGATTGCATCAAGGGTGTCCACTCTCTCCCCTACTATTTGTTATTGTTATGGAGGGACTCTTGGTCCTCATTAAAAGGGATAAAGATGCAGGGGAGATTCATGGACTTCATATTAATGATATTTTGCACCTGACTCACCTATTATTTGTTGATGATGTACTTATTTTCCTGGATGCCTCCTGTCAGGACTCACTACATTTTGAAAGAATTATTCAAAGGTTCTGTAAAGCGACGGGAATGACCCCTAATAATAGCAAATCTACTATCATCATGACTAATTGTTCTGCACAATAACTTGGCAGAGCTTTGGCTTATTTTCCTTATGTTCATCACAACACTGGGGATGGATTGAAATACCTGGGGTTTCACTTAAAGCCAAATGATTATCAAATCAAGGACTGGAATTGGATGATTGCCAAAGTGGAACGACGCATCAACCACTGGCACCATCGGTGGCTCTCCAGGGCAGAACGACCAGTACTTATTAAATATGTTCTTGAGGCCATTCCATTCTACTGGATGTCCCTCACTTGGCTTCCAAAGGGTGTCACCAATTGTATACAAAATATTTGTAGGAAATTCTTGTGGTGAAATCCGAAGAATGACAGTAATTATGCTTGGATTGCATGGGATCGCATCAACCAACCGAAATAGTGGGGAGGGTGGGGCATAAAGGATCTTCATCTATTTGCTACTACCCTTGCTGCAAAATTGTGTTGGCATATGATCTCTGGACAGAGCCTTTGGAGTGATGTCACCACATCTAAATACATTGCTCCTAGAAACTCAATTGACTGGATTCGTGGCAATATACTCCCCTATCCCGGATCATCCATTATCTGGAAAGCCATCACTAAGGCCTCTCACTTGATTCAAAAAGGGCTCACCTGGCACATTGGATCAGGCCTCTCTATCAGAATCGGTACTGATTCATGGTCTGGGAGCGATGAATATTATATATTAACGAATTGGATCATTGAGCATTTGGCAAATGAGGGATACCATCACCTCGCCCAGATTGTTGACTCGGAGCGCACAAATTGGCTATCTCAGGCTTGGTTGACTGCACATGATCTCCAGATTCCCCGGGCAGGTTATTTGGATTGGGAAAATTATATTAGAGCACTCCAGGCAGCACATATCAGGCTTACTGAACAAGAGGACATGTTGATTTGAGCACTTGCACCTAATGGAATTTACTCACCCAAAATTGGCTACACAACACTTTGTCACCTCAAGGAGCCACATGAGAAGATTTGGTGGTGGCAGGCTATCTGGAAATTGAAAGCACCGCACAAGAACAGACTTCTAATGTGGTGTATCCTTAACAACTGCATTCCCACAATGGACAACCTACATAGGCGGGCCATTCATGGCCCCTCAAGGTGTTGTTTCTTTTTGGCTCATGACGAATCAGCCCATCACATATTCCTGGATTGCGAAGCCATTCAAAATATTTGGTACTCTGTCACCCATGGACTTGGGTGCCCATACCTTTGGCGGGGACCTACTATCTCTGATGCGTGGACAGACTGGTGGCGGGTGACTGCTACCAACACAAAGCTATGAAATCTTCCTTTAATCGTGGCTTGCTATCTGTGGACGAGCCGCAATAGAAATATTTTTGAAAACTGTCGAGTAATTGGGGAGTACATAGCCTCCTCCACCATTGCTACCTATTGTCTTATACCTGACTACGTGACTCTGCCCCAAGAGAGGATTATTACTCCCGAGATCATTGACCATTCCAGACCATGGGCTTATTTTGACAGTGCTGCAAACCGGAATGGGTGTGGGGGTGGAGTTGTGTTGTATCTATCCAACAATCATTATTTTCATCTTAAAATGGGTTTGGGGCCTGGTTCTAACAACTATGCTGAGCTACTTTTCCTTAAACTCCTCCTCCTATTTTCTTGTGAAAAAAATTGCAACAACATTTAGATTTTTGGAGATTCACTTGTTGTTATTAACTGGTTCAACTCTCTTGCACAGTGTTACACTCACCAACTCACTGCAATACTGCAGGAAGTACTACATCTCAAATCTTATTTTGACTCTATATCTGTCACTCATATTTACAGGCAAAGGAACAAAGTGGCAGATAAATTATCCAAAGAAGTCGCGGAGCTAGAGTGGGGAAGATGGCTCATCACTGAATATGATGGCGCACAGGTGTACAAATATTTTCACAAACCATTCATTGATGGCTTATAGGTTTTGGAGGCAGTTGATACATAACTGCTTACTTTTTGTCAGCACTACTTATGGGGGACTCACTTATTTTTGATACGATCACATAGTACAGACTACCGGTAGCTATTATGATATGTATATATGTATTAATTCTATTTTGCTTTGTAAGTTTCATGCACCAGAACTTACACCAGACACTGTTTATACAGCATGCACCGATAAGATAAGCTTTTGTGTATTAAGGACAACTTTTGCTATGTATTGAACCATACTGGACAGTATGCCGTAAAATGTAACATGTAATTTTTCTACATCAATGAAATATTACGAATTTTTCCCTGTGAAAAAAAAAGATATTGTTTCGCAGCCTTTACCGTGTTCAAAATGACAAGAGTCTTGGAAATCTTTTCAATTTTCGAGAGTCAGAAAAGAGCTAAAAGATGACTCCAGAGGCTGACTTTTTCTTGTTTTTACCAAGTTCGAAAAAAAGTATAAAATACAACTCGTCACTTCATCATCATCACGCTGAGGACCTGTTGCTACATAAGAAGCGCACGTAAAACCCATTTTTTGAGATAAAATACTAAAATAATCGAAAAACATGCTCAAAAACCTAATTAGGGTTCTGAAAAGTTTATAAAATGCCAAAAATAGTAAAATAAATTACTTTTCACTTTGACCTCTTGTGAGCAATTTTTACCCTTTTTCGCTGTGATTTTGTGGAGCTGACAATGGACAATCCAGGAGGCCAATCGCGAATCCGTCTTCTCCAGGTAAGAGCTCATGTCCTTGCCCACATTTGATGTAATTTTCATTACCTGCAATCTATTTTTTCACATTTGTAAGGGAATTTTGTCTAATTTAGGGCATGGCAGTCGGTGCGAGTTTCAGGCACGGACTCACGCCAACCCGCCTAAAATCCAAACGGGGGCGCTCCAGTCAGCGCAACTATTTCTAAAAAAATTGCGCCAACCCGCGGCCACAAATTTTCATAAAAAATCAATTGTTTAGCCCGTTTTAAACACTTCAATGGCAAATAATGTGACTAATGATGGCCTCATTCATGTTTTTGCAGGTGTGTGAGAGAAAAATGGTGATTGAATGGAAAGAAAGAGAACATGGGGATGAGGATGAGGAATCCACGGGAAATTTAAGATGCATGGATGCTCTCAGGGACTGCGGAAATCTAAAATTCTTCATGGCGCCATGTCTCCGAGCTCAACTGGAGTTATTATAGTACTTGATCAGTGTATGGGCATTGATCAGGAAAGATTCATAATTCACGATAAGGAGTTAGAGATTGATGTCTCTGACATATACTTTATCACTGGATTATGAAGGAGGGGATCAGCACCAATCCTGACAAGCACCTGACCTACGATGGAAAATATGAGCATGCTCATAGACAAGGTGTGTTCAGGGGCATGAAAAGAATCGAAGAGTGGTAAGATAGACATCCAAACCATTCCCGATTTGGCACTAAAAGTAGTGATGCACACCATCACTCGAGCTGTTGGATTGCAGGCTCCACATGAAGCCACAAAGACACAGTTACTTCTTGTTGTAGATTGTATGGCACCAACTCTTTACAATTGGGTAGAGGCAGTAACAATCAATATGAAATTCCAATTACAAAAATTCAAGAATAATAAGCTGAAACAGTTCGGCTATGGGTCCATCTTGGTACCATTCATCCTGGAATGGTTACCAATCTTTCAGCGTTAGGAAGTGATATTTCCTACACCACCAGCCTAAGAGCCATGGATGGTCCATTGGGCAGCTTTGATGCCGAGATCAGGGGGCGGTCAACAGATGTCCTGGAGACTGGAATTTTTTTATTAGCTCTGACGACAACTCATTGTCGTGGAAGACTGGCCTTATTCTGGCACAGATTTTACAAGTGATCTAGATCTACCACTCCCAACAGGAGAGGATAGGGATGAAGCATTGGGTAAGATTCATTTTTTTATTTTGAAGAGTATTATGATTTTTTATTATATATGTTCTGATGTTAATCCATGTATTTGCAGACATTGGCCCAGAAAGACCTGCAGGAATGTCTCCAATAGCATGGAGAGTTCCTCGTGATTTTGATATAGCCCCTCATGGTGAGGGCAGCGAGGAGGAGGAAATCATACGCAACATGGAGGGACTCACTAGTAGAATCCCAGATTATGTGAGACGATGATGTTCCTCACGGGTACCAGAGGCACACTGCAGGGGTATCGAACCATGTTCACCACCTATTGAGGCGGCTTGTACGAGCAGTGACATGTTACCATGAGTATAATGCCAACTAGACACCTAGGATTTTATTTCTGCATATTTTTTTAGAGACATGATGTCTCAGGATGTAACCAAAACATAGATATTTTTTAAACTTATGATGCACATGCATGCAAACACTCAATATATATATGCCTATTTTCCTGTATGAACCTTGTTATGTGATGATGATGTGCTTTTTTCTTTTTTTTTCCTTTTTTCTTTTTTACAAATTACACAAATGTCTATCTAATACAATATTAGCTACTGTATCAGTTAATGCATTCATTCGTCTAGGAATATGTTGACATGTGATGTAATCAAAATTCCTTTCTAATAAACGAACACGTAAAAACAACCTTAATATTTGAGGATTTCTAACAGAATAATGCCCATTCAGCGAAAGAACAACAAGTTGAGAATCTAGGTTAACAAGTAATGCACGAATCTCGAGAGCAATGGCCTCAGTTAAGAGTTCAATGACAACGCTATATTCAACGACATTATTCGTGGTTCATCCTAGACAAATACCTTGAAGATCTATCAACTCATCATTAGGATTATAAATCACCCAGGCTGCAAAGGACAGGTTATGGGTACTATGGGAGGCACTATCCGCGAAACCAACATAAGGAGTACCAGACATCTACACAAT
This sequence comes from Pinus albicaulis, assembly GCA_034641835.2. Lineage (NCBI taxonomy): Eukaryota > Viridiplantae > Streptophyta > Pinopsida > Pinales > Pinaceae > Pinus > Pinus albicaulis. Next base: position 212,391,561 of record CM076575.1, on the reverse strand, counting down.
AAGAAACAACATAATAAGCAGGAAAAACTGCTCACGAAGTACACCAAGCCAAAAATGTACAAAAATGAAAAAACACCTATGTACAAAAGAAACATGCACGAGGAACTCATGTATAGTATTTTTTGAGATACAACCCATTTCTGGGTTGATCCAAAGGATAACCTTCATAACCAATTAGCTCATAAGCCCCGTTCTGCAAAATGTGCTTAACAATATAGGGCCCATGCCACATGGGTTGGAATTTTCCTGCCCCCAGCTTATCGTGAGCATGGTCATACAAGAGGACAAGGTCTCCTTCTACAAAGGAACGAGGAGAAACCGACTGGTCAAAAGGAGCTTTGACCCGCTTTTTATGTGCTTCTATGACAAGAGCAGCAAAGTGGCGAGTTTCATCAAGCCTCTCTAAATATAGAAGACGCTCTTCTTCTGGGGAAGTGTTGGGCAGTAATTCAACAGCTATCTTGAGAGAAGGGATTTCACATTCAATTGGAAGGGTATCTTCCAGACCATAGACAAGCTGGAATGGGGTGAATCCGGTCGCATCCTTCATTGAGGTTCGGTAAGCCCAGAGAGCTAAAAACAACATGAGATTTCATTTGGACTTGTGCATCCCAATCGTATGCTGAAGCATAGTGACTAGAACTTTGTTCACGGCTTCAACCTAGCCATTGGCCTGAGGGTAGTATGGCGTTAAGTTTTCGTGACGCAGACCCAACTTAGAAGTCAACTCAGCCATCATGTAATGACGAAAATGAGAACCATGATCGGTAGCAATGGCTTGAGGGACACCAAACCTAATAATGACATGATTGAACAGAAATTGTGTGGTTGTCTTACCGTCAGCCATAAGTATAGGCATTGCTTCGGCCCATTTCATGATTTAATCGACGGAAACAATAATATAAGCCTTCCCCTCGACCGAGTGAGGGTTACACATCATAAAATCGATGCCCCACTTTGCAAAGGGACCAACGGTAATGACAGGATGAAGGTGTGTGGGTGCCGCGTGCATCTTGCGCTAGTAAATCTGGAAATCATGACACTTGCGGACATCAACTATGTAGTATTTAAAGATGGTAAGCCAGAAATATCCCGCACGTAGAATCTTCTGTGTAGTCTCATATCCAGACATGTGACCGCCACAGGTGCCAAAGTGGCAATCATTGAGAACCTTTTCAGCCTCCTCGAGATTCAAACACCGACGGAGAACAGAATCAGCGCTGATGCAGTAGAGAGTATCTATGACTATGCGATAAGTTTGCGAATTATGGCGGATGCGTCTACAAGCATCCTTCGTCAACTCTGATCGGAAGGTGGAAGTCTGAAGATATACGATGATATCACCGTACCAAGGATCGAGGGTGCTAATGAGAAAAAAGTGTGTCATCTGGAATGCATTCCTCGAAACCAGATGGAGCAGAATCATAAGAGAGAGAACAAATCAAATCGACAAAAACCAATGATTTATTCTATTTGGCAGTAGTAAACTCCAAATCGAACTCTTGGATGATAACGATCCATTTTGAGTATTTTCCCCCCAGCAATTGATGAGACAATATGTAGGTCATAGGGTTGCAATCAGAATTCACAGCCACTGTGCGCAACAAAATATAATGGCGAAAATGTTGAATATCTTGAACAGCAGCCAACGCCAACTTCTCGACATGTTCATAACGTCTTTCAGTATCGAGAAGATTGCGACTCATATAGTAAAAGACGTGCTTGTCACCATCATCGTCGTCTTGCACCAGAACCATGGAAATAGTACTGAATGTGACAACCAAATAGAGGGAATAATCGCAATGATAATCAAGAGGATGCAACAGAGGAGCATTGATGAGAAATGTCTTCAGTGCATCGAAGGATTTTTGGGCGATTTAATCCCAGAGGAATGGGACGTCTTGCTTAAGTAATCTGTGAAACCTTTGGCTACTTCAACATAGTTCGGTATAAAATGGCACAGGAAATTAGTTTTCCCTTGTAAAATTTGCAGTTGATTTAAAGAGGAAGGGGAGGGGAGATTGATAATAGCTTCAACCTTGAGAGGATCAAGACGAATCCCATCTTTAGAGATGATAAACCCTAAGAGTCTACCGGAATCAATGCAGAAGATGCACTTATGCGGATTCAGCCGAATGTTATAGCATCTACAACGAAGAGATATTTGACAAAGATGATCTGAATGGTCTTTACGTTTAGAAGAATGAGCCGGAAAGTCATCCAGATAAGGTTGAACAATGTGCTTGATGTCATGGAAAGCATATGACATTTCTCTTTGAAATGGAGCCCCAACATTTTTCAAACAGAAAGGGAGCTTATTATAGGCGAAAGTACCGCAAGGATAGATGAAGGCAGACTTATGTTGATCGGCTGAAACAATATTGATCTGGTTGTAATAAGAAAACCCGTCCATAATAGAAAATATCTCACTCCCAGCACAGTCATCAATGATCTGGTCAATAAAAGGAGTGGGATAATTATACTTAGGGCAAGCACAGTTGATATCATGATAATCAACACAGACACGAATAATACCTTATTTCATATCCATAGGAACAATATTAGAAACCCATTCTGTCAAGGGAATTGGATAAATGAAACCATCTTTAAGAAGTTTTTCAACTTCACCCATAATAGCGACCACCTTTCTAGGGTGCACGGGACGAAGATGTTGGCGAACAGGCTTCGCACCAAGATAGGTAGGAATCTCATGCACCACTATACTCAGATCGATGCCGGGCATTTCTTTGTGAGACCAAGCAAAAACGTCGTGAAACTCACGGAAGATACTAGCATAGACCTCTATCTCATCAGGAGAACAGGTCACCCTAATGTGAATTTTCTCGACAACCCCGAGTTTGACAAAGATGTCGATAGGCATCGTTTGCGTAATTTTCCCCAAGTTACCTTTCATGAAGACTTCATGTGTCAGGATCGGCGTTTGAAGCGGATGAGAATGAACTTGGAAAGTGAAATTATCAAGACAAGTAGACATGGCCCCAAGACCAGGAATGAAAGAGGAACGACGATGGTTATCGTCCCAAGGAGGATCCTCAAGAGACATAGTTTCCAAGATGGCCTCATCAGTAGGAAAGATCTCATTTAAGGGATCTGGCGAATCTGAAGTACCAAGCCAAGGGGATTGTGAATAAGTGTCAAGAGACATACTCAAAGGAGCATGATTAGAGGGAGGAGGAGCCGAAGCCGAAATAAGTTCACAATAATCAATTTCTATTGGGCTTAACGGCATTGAGTCACCAAACGAATCAATCTGCTCGGGCGACGGGATCCATGGATCAGAAGACCTAGAAATCATATTAACCTTAGTAGTGTTGGGTGGAGGAAGAGAAAAAATACCCATAAGGGCAGGATCTTTGAAAATACCCGGTCCTTTACTCTCATAAGGCATAGGAATACGATCCACATATGGAAAGTTGCTCTCGGAAGACGAAGAAGTGAAAAAGGTCAACTGATCAATAATAATGATCTTTCCTTCGTGTGGGAATCGAATAACATGAAAGAGAGTGGACGGGATGCACAACATGGTGTGAGTCCAACTGCGACCGAGGAGAAGATTTTAATTGAGCTTGACGTCAACGACTTTAACCTCGACGTTAATTTTTTTCCCCTCTATCGTGATGGGTAAACTAGTGAGAACACCAAGAGGGCGAGATTATCTTCCATCAAAAGCTTCTCAAGCATTTGGAGACGAATTGAGGACTGAAGAACCGATGGATTTCCAGCAAGTAGAAGACATGACGCACATAGATGCACCCTCATCCATGACCGTTCAGTGGATATTATTTCTGTTAATCCCAACTTGAATGATCAGTGCAAGCTGGTGAGGGAGACGTGGGATGAAATCTTCCACATCGAAAGTGATAAGGCTAGAATCGGCAGGATCAACCCCTCCAATAGTAGATAACAAGGCCTTACGTTGTGACGGACAGCTCTGAAGTACTTCCAATGCAGACATCGTAGATAGCGCCTGAGCCAAATCCTCAACAATAATGTAATGTTGAGCGGCACGGGCGTTAGGATTGTAGGAAGACTTACGGAGTACACCTTTGGAATGTGGTCATAAAACGAGCTCAGTACTAGGCCTTTCAATCTAAAGAGGGCCAGAAGTGAGGTGGGGTGGGGAGGACCATCAGTGATCTCCTTCCCCGCTACCTGACGTGGTTTGGTATAATCTTTAGATTGGGTAGTGATAAAGACTGATGCAGGACCGTTCATCATGAAAACTTGAGAGCCAAATGGGACGGAGGACTGAGGTTGCTCCACAAACTGCATTTGTTGTGATGGGAAGGGTTCTTTAAGAACGGTTGGAGTACCTTGGGTACCTTTGAGTAGTCGATTCACTTCGACCCGTCGTGGGTAGTCCTTGGTGTAATTCCCTTCATCACAAATCAAACAAGGGTACTTCGATTTCTGTTGTGAACCATCATCAGTACGAGGTTTCTGATAATCATGTTTCGGGGTATCGGCTTTGGCCTTACCTTTACCCTTCTTCTTGCCCTTGGAAGTCCTATCTGCCGGATTGGACTGGACAGCATTCACTTCCACGGTTTTACTAGAATTCTGAGGTGACTGAGAAGAAATATCATCGGAAGGAGTAGATTTTTTCTTCGCAGGATTTGGAGAAGACTTCCAAGAAGTCTGAGACACAGAACCGATAATACCATTGATGGATGGCATCGCCGGTGCTTTGGAAATTCCAAATCGAAGGGCATAAGGCAAGATTTAGTACAATGTGCCAGATTGAGACTACACAAGATCAAAGTACTGGGCATGAGCAATGTCTTGTTCCTCAGTAACACATGCCCCCATAGCAATGTCCTTAGCAATCGGAGCAATGAAGGAGGTAGTGAACCAATTAGTTAGAAGCTTATCAGGAATCTCAAACTTGATCAAGCGACGACGTCGCCTCCACTCATGAATATGATTAGAGATATGAGTAGCTCAATCATGTTTCAAGGATGTGAGGATGTGTGTCCCAGTTTCATACTGAATAGGTAACTGAAAGTGCGTGAGAAACACCATGGCTAAAGAGTTGAAATATTGGAAAACGTCGTGGGAGAGTTCAATGTACCACTTGGCAGCAGCACCAGTAAGAGTCCTTTGGAAAAGACGAAGTTGAATGGAATCGTCAACCCAAGATTTAGAGGAGCATCAAAGATGGTATGTCATAACATGCGCATGGGGGTCTTCTCTGGACTTGCCCTCAAATTTGGGACAATCGCTAGGGATTTTAGTCGGAACTGGGGGCTAATATGGATTATGAAGGATAGGATCGTTTGTCAACTTCGACACATCGCGCAGTTCAACGGTAGCAAGGAAAGGTAATTGTGGATTGAAAGGCATTGCAGGTCATTGATAAAGACCAGTATTAGGATTCCAACCAGGTTGGGAGAAATTTTGCCCCCATATGTTTTGTCCAGGAGGAGTTTGTCCATAGGGGTTATAAGCCCGATAATTTTTCCCATACACTGGTTGAGGACCAGGATATTGATTATGAGCGAACCATTGAGGCCCTGTCTAAGTAACATATGGTTTTTGTTGCGGAATGTAAGTAGTGCCATGAGGTATATATGCAGTGCCTTGAGGCTCACAGTATACCATTTGGGATTGACCTTGAGGAATGTAAGAAACGCCTTGGGGTGCACTATATACAATCTAGGATTGACCTTGAGGAATTTCAGTGACGCCTTGAGGCCGAATGGGTTTCCCTTGGAATGCGAGTTGACTTAGATGTTGTGGTTACACAGGCTGTCCCTATGGAGCAGGTTGACTTGAATACTGTGAGCCATCGGGTTGCCCTTGTGGAAGAGATTGGCCCGATGGTTGGGATGGGCCAGGTTGCCCCTAAAGACCAGGGTGAACCTGTTGAGCAATAGAGGGTTGGCCATGTTGTACAAAAGTTGGGCCTTGCTGAACGTAAGGTTGGTGTTGTTGCACAAAAGGTTGTCCCTGTGACAAATAAATTTTCCCCTGAGGAATATAAGATACTCCCGGTTGAATATAAGGTTGACCAACAAGACCATAGGGTTTTCCTTGTTGAACCAAAGGTTGTCCCTAAGGACCATAGGGTTGTTCCTGTTGGACTGAAGGTTGTCCCTATAAGGGTTGTCCCTGTTGGACCGAAGGTTGTCCTTATAAGGGTTGTCTTTGTAGACCAGAGGATTGTCCGTGTTGGTATGTGAACTGATTGGAGGCAAATAGATAGGATTTACATACTCGTCATAATGATGTGGAGGATTAACAGAAGTTTGTGGCTATTGAGAACCCTGAGGGGTGAAATTCTGTTGTTGAATGGCCAACAGGTATTGATTGAATGTCAAACCTCCAGGAATGGAAGTAGAAGCAATGGGTGCACTACCAGTAGGTTGGATTCACGAAACGTGAGGCTGTGATCCACTCACGGTGGACCTAATGGGTATTGTGGGATCGATAAAAATTGACCTACGAACAACAGAAGATGATGACTGAGTTGAACTAACAGTCGGTGCGGATGAGGCCACATAGACAGTGGGCTGGACTAGGATAGACGTAACAATCGTCGATGAGATGGGAGTCGAGGGTGATGCTCCCGATACGGTGATAGACGAGCTTCCTGAGGGAGTCGGTGTTCTTGACTGTTTCGGGTTCTGATACATTGATGCAACACCAAAAATGATCTGACCCAAAGTGTGATAATCGAGTGGAAGAGATACCGGCTACAAGGAAGATTGACTCGAGACATACGGAAAATTCTCAGGGAAGAGTTGATAATCCCCTGTAGAAACATAAATATCTTCACTACTGATGGGACTCGAAGAATCCATGTTAGATGAAGCCATGGTATCGTCGAAAAGATGACGAGCAGTGGAAAGTAAAGCGGTGGAAAGTAAAGAAGGTTTTGAAGTAAGCGGAGGAAACTCTTCTTCATTTCCAAATCGAGCCCAAGCCTCCGAAGGTTTCCAATTGATATCAAATGGATCCTTAGGAGGAGATAGAGTAGCAAGGGGTAAGATACTCAGAATAAGAGCATGCCAGTAATCAAAACGCCTAGTAGGTCGGGCTATCCCTGAAGAAACTTCAGGAGAAGGATCTCCACTAGGAGTTGATGAAGGAGACGATGAAACGGGTGGTTCCGCCACCGTGACTTTGTCTCAAACCAGGAGAGAAACGAGATGACTAATTTGAGGCTTCAAGACCAAACACTAAGGAATTAATTAAGAACAAGCCAATAAAATATCTTTAATGGGCATATGATCGTAGGCAATTAATTTTATGACAATCAAATAGAACTTTGCCTTTTCATATTTTAAGAGTCAAGAAAATAAGAAAAAGATGACTCTAGTCACTTTCAGGTTGAAACGAGCGCGAAAGGACAAGTGCTCGATGATATTTTGAATTTTAGAGTCACAAAAAGACCAAAATGACTACTCAAGAAATCTAAGCAAGAGGGTGTACCAATTTTTCATGAACTGCAATATACACCTTGGTGATCAAATGATAGAGAAATGGCCAAGGACTTAACGTACATGCAAGAAATCTCCCCGAATGTTCTGTTCGGTGTATCATGGTTACACGGCAGAAGACTCGGCTTCCTATGGATAAAGGATTGCAAACTATGAGGGTCTCCCTTTATATACTCGACGGTACGGGGAGCACAAGTCCGTGCTAGTGTTGTCTAGTGCTAGTTGGCAAACGACAACTACTAGGTTTAATGAAGCCGGAACATGTCACTAGCCTAGAACTCTAAAATGTGCGCGTTAGGTTTCAATGCCTCCTTAGATTGATTGAATTGATTTTAAATTTTATCTTGAATTAATGTTGCAATTTCAAGGCCTTACCGAATGTAATCTCAAATTCTTAATGCACAACTATATGCAAAAGAAAATCATTCCAATTCGATGAATGTTAGCTAAGAGAGGTATAATAGATCATAACGAAGTAGCAATCAATCAAATACAAGAATAAATTTCTCCAATGCATCTAACACAAACGAAGCAGAAAACAAAAAGGTCTTTCCTTGTTCACTAAAAGCTACTAATGCAAAAGAACATTTTCCATTTTCAAATTAAGAGGAAGAATGAAAATTTTGTCATTTCATATGAATGAGAAGTAGAAAATGCACTATGAAACTAAAGGATAAAAAGAGACTAATTTTGAGCAATTCGAATGAAATGATCTAAAGCAATGAGATCAATCCAACGCGAACATCAAACACACCCAAAACAAGATGCACTCTTCGAGGCAAACAGGGCTCTCAAACTGGTTCAGTGAGCAAAGTGATCTAAGTTCAAGGTGATAGAGGGAGATTTGAAAGAAATCCAAGATGATCATTCAACAACCCAAAGACACAAAGAACCGGAAGAAAAGCTAAAACAACCAGTCAACAAACTGAAACAATAACGATCAAACTGACTCAAACTCAACTCAGAAGGTTCAGTGAAGAGTTAGCCGGTCAAATGACAAACGACACCAAGAAACCCTAGGGTGAAAAACTCCACTGATTAGATGAGGGACAAACATCTGAGTAGGACTAGACAAAAGAGTCAAAACAATTCCAGCGGACCAATTAAAAGATGAAAATCCAAACCAAAGGCAAGAGAAACTGACAAAACTTAGGAAATGGCTTAAAATTTTAACCTACAAGATTCAACGCGTCTGTGAGGCTGTAATCAACGCCAAACAGAGGATGGCGCGCATGTGACAAAGGCAACAAGTGCCAATCAACGTGACTATTCAAGCAATAGTAGCGCCGAGCCAAAAAACCATGGAAAAAATAAAAATAAAAACCATTGAGCAAAGGTTAGACTTGAAACTCTGAGACTGCATGTGATGGCTGAAAACAGTTAAACATGTAGAGAAAAGCAAGAAGACAATCAGACGACCAAATTCGAACAAATAAGAAAAACACTAGATGGACAACAAGAGATGGCAAACACACTGATCCCTAGTATGGTCATAAACTTTTTGTGCAGGTAAATCCCCTCTGCAGACAGAGGTGATCCTTCTAGCCCTGAAGTGGGTCTACCAACAAGGGAACATGATAATCTTTCAGACCCCTAGCTTATGAATGAAAATTAGTTGGGATAGATGACCTACCTTGGTCCAACACTCTTTTCGTAGCTTGTAACAACGATCTCCTGATCTTTGTCTTCACACGTCGCGGTCCTTCGACGGTAATATCTGTGTACCTGCACAAGGATCAAAGAATAGTGACAGTAAACAAAAACATATTTGCATTCATAACTATTTGATTGGTCAAGTATAATTAAACATATCACATAAGATTAAACATATCAAACGCAAAACGGGAATCAAAAAACCAATCATGTATTAATAAGTAGAGAATAGGAGTTTACAACCTTGAAGCCTTGACGTTATGGGCCTCCTTCGAAGGGTTCAGTCAAACGCGTCTCAAGCATCTGTTGGGGATTGGACTTGGTGAAACAACGGGCCTAAACTCTCTCTTGACAATGGATTCCTCTCTACATTGTTCTTCACCCCAGCTATAGTAAGGACTAGTTAGCTAGTTGAAACTATGTGAGAAGGATGTATTTATAGGAGAGGAGGAGGTGGTTTGGGATCCCTCATAAGGTCAAAGGGAGGCCTTATCCTTTGGGAAGTTGCTAAAATGTAGGAAACAAGAAGCCAAAGGGAGGAATTCGACATTATTCAGTCAAACAAACCATAATGAATCCGCTCATGAAGTAGTTAGGAATGGAAACTTCGCTTCTATTTTAAAAAAAATTCCAAAAACAGCTCGACGTGGTCAGTCCATTGAGACAAAGCACCAATGGGCGCGAGGCTCAGTGTTGATTTCTCTATGGGCACGAGGCCATAACTTCCTACCAACATTGACCCAAATTCATGTGTTTTTGAGAGCCTGCTTCAGGAATGATCAACAGAAGAAATGTTCTTCACATGCCAAGGGATGCAATGACACTTTTTGCAAGGTATGACAACACACAGAAGTCACTGAAATGGTCATGCAATGTGCGGGATGGGGATTGCAAGGACAGTGGAAAAATACTGTGTAACAATGACCAACACACTTCCCATCTAGTCCGATGAGTGAACCATGCTATGATACCACTCTATAACACCCTCCTCCCACATTTTCCCAATTTAATCGCTCAGTTCGGTAAACATGTGATGAGAGGATACTATGACCTGATTCAACTCCCCATGTACAATTAAGGAAGTGAAACCAACACGAAACAACCAATATGAACTTACACATATGCTACAAGACCTTCAGGAGACAACCCACCCTTCCATGTGACCAACTCCTGAGGAACTCAACATTTTATTGACCTAAAGCCCCATTCGCTCCCTTACCAAGCCTCCAAGTGACTGAGAGCCCTAGTCACTCCCATGAGCCTATCTGAGTGCGATTGTAGTTGTTTTTGCGAGTGCCATGCCAGCAACTACAATATTTAAGGCTACTTTCCAGGGCTAGGACCCAATCGCTGCCCATAATCTCATGAAATCTCCAAAACTCACAACAAACATGAAGACAATGTTTTTGATAACAAACTTGATCAAGGATTTGACTGGACCCCTACTAGTCATGACATACATTTCATCAAACATGTCACAAGTATGCATTCTATAGGTTATAACAACGTATATGAGCATAGATAATTCATACTTACCTGAGAATCGCTAAGAAACATTGATTCCTTGTCACATTAATTGCATTATCATCTATTAGGTCATATATTCATTGTTCATTCAGTTATTGTAATAGACACTGAAAAAAGATTTATGTAATGAAATTTAATAAAGACAAAACAAGACCACAGTTAAGGGACACTTGTTCCAAGTTGAATGTTGGGCAAAGAGATCCTAGTGGGCATCACTGGATATGTGTTTATGGCTAAGGAAAATTGGCAAAGGCAATGGTTAAGGCATTAAAGAGGCACAGAGTATTTTTGACAAATTTATTTATGAAAATAAATGAAAATAGGAGAAAGGGAAGGTAAAAAGTCATTGTTTGCATGTGAGGAGGAAAATGAAGGAAAATAATGTAAAATGAAGAAAACAGAGGCCTAATTGATAAAAATTCTTTTGAGGATAAGTTCGTACCTTTTGTTAGTGTAACCTTTTGTCAATTCAATTTCGGAACTCTCTCAATATTCTCTCTCTCTCTCACACTCTTGGATACTTAGAGTTTTCTTGGAGCAAATCAACATTGAGCCAAGAAGGAGGAAAGCAAGCAAAGAAAGGACAAGGAAAGGAAAGGAAATATCAAGCAAGGAATAACAGGATCTAGCAGCTTCAACATGAATACTTGCAGGTAAAATATTGCATGTGTGATTTCCTAGTTGGTTTGGACATGCATGGATTATGCATGGTGGTAGTTAGTTCTCTTGTTGTCGGTGGCATGGTTTTGCCGAGTTTTTACTTTGGTCTTCAACCTTGCTGTTATCACCAAAATTGTACCTAATTGGCTGCTAATCAGACAACTTCAATGTAACTATTTCAAACCAATCTTGTGACTGAGGCTTAGCCTCCTCAGCCTGAGCGGGCTCTCTCAAGGGTTAATGATATTGATTAATGATAAATATATATGGCTAACTCTATGAATTATGTCTTGGTTTTGTATGTTTATAGGTTGAAAAGATGAAGGCTTGCTATCATTGGGCTATGGAGTCAGTGACAGGGATAAAGATGACAAAGGGTCTCCTTGTGGAAGTTGAGGCTTGTATATACTTCAATGAAAGAATAACACATTCAAGAAAATCCCAATAAATTGAGGTTCAAAGGAAGTCAGATCATGTAGCACACGAATTCTGAGTAATGAGACATCAAGGTATTGAAAGTAAAAATACTGAAAGAGATTTCACCATAGCTAAATACTTAAAGGAAGTCAGAGCATGAACAGTCATGAATTTTGAGTAATAAGCACTTAAAATATGGAAGAAAAACACTTCAAAAGATAGGACATAAACTAATTGAAATACACTAAGAATCTCAGGTGAAGGAAAGTGGTATTGTTACTGTATATATCAGAACACCCCAAAGGCTTTACAATAAAATAGTCTGCTGAGATCACATTTTCCAACCTATAGCTTTAAAATAATATCAATATGTAGCCATTGAGCTTATGGAGTCAAAATTTCAGTGATCCAGTGAGTTTACTTGACATGGAAGTTGAGGCAGATCAGATTTTTTAGTAGTAGGACACACATACATGAGACATGGAAATACACAGTCAATTCACTTATAAAGGAAGTCAGAGCATCACAAGGATGAATTCTGAGTAATATAAATGAAAACCACTGCAAGAGAGATATATAAAAGGTAAATATAGAACAAGTAAGCACCAAAAACTCCTTCAAAATCTCAAGTTGGCCAAGTAATCCATCTTTGTATTGCTGAAACAGTGATTTTACAATAAGCTGCAATTTTTCCAAAAAGTCTCCAACTCTTTGCACATTCGACTTCTTGGTCTTTAATAGACAATTTACAACATAAGATGATCTCATATTAAGCTAGATACATTGAATTTCTGACTCTTGGCACCTTGCATACCATAAGACATGGGATTTATTACAAAAAGACAACTAATCTACTAAACAGTCCTATTACAAATAGGATTCAAACTCCTTGTCACTATCCATAACAACCTTATCTAAATTAAATTACATCATTTGCCAAGTGTATCCACACATGGTCGAATCTGAATGATAGGCTTCAACTCATCATGACCATATTGCTGACCTCCATCAAAATAGGAAACAGTCCCCTGTTTTTTAGGCATAGGGTCCTTTGCATTCTCGGAACATTCTGACCATCATGTACTCTTTATTTTGTGGTCCTTAACTGTTGGAAGTTGAATTAACACATTCCAAAACTCCTCCACAGGCTCCAACTGTCCAAAACCATCTTCAAACTGTTTAGATAAGCTGCAATACACTGCGCTACAAAAACACAGCAGTTTCGTAGCGCTGCATTTTAACCCTTTTTTCTTCAAATTTTTTACTTCTTTCCTCCAAAATTGTCTTAATTTCCTTTTAATACATCCTCCCTAGAAATTTCAGTTCTTGATTCATTCTCTTACCCTTCAAAATTTTATAAAAAAAGAGCAAGAAAATCTGCTACTGCAGTTTCGTAGCCCTTTTCTCTCTTTTTACACTGTCTGCGCTACGAAACTGCTGAGAGCATTTTTGTCAAAAAAATTCCAAAGTGTAAATTGTAAATGTGCCAAAAACTCAAAATAAACCTGATTCCTCATTTAAAAACTATATCAACAAAAAAACACAGTCATTCCAACCTTCATGAGGTCCCTTTTTCAATTTCACTTGATTTAGCTATTGACTCTTGAATGACTGTTATTTTAATACCTCTGCTCTTTAACTCATCTTGAATCAATTTCAGTTGTTTCTCCAAGTCCTCCACTTGATCTTTAAGTCTTCTGTTATTAGCTCTCAAGTGAGTATTTATTACTCTGACAAACTTGGCTTCCTTTATTGTTGGGATTGTCCATTTGAAAAATTGCTCTGCACTACTTAGAGTTTCAGAAATAGAACTAGTTTGACCTTCCCATAATGCCTTCATTCTTTTAAACTCTGCTTTCTCAACACTGTGCTTTCTAGCCCTCTTTCTCATCACAGCAATTTCTTGGTTTTCCAACGTCAATTTTTCCTCAAGATGTTGAAATTCTGTCATTTCTTCTTTTCCCCTCTTTGTTCTATTGGTCGTATGCTTCATTGTAGGTGATGAGAGACAACAACTTCTTCAGGAGCTTTAGCTGTTTCAATATATTTTTAAACTTCCTTGCTGCCTTCCTTGAGTTTCTTAGCATGCCTAGTTATAGGCTTTCTTGCTTGAAAGATGAAAGCTGCATCTTCCCCCTCAAACCCAAGTTTCTTTGTAGACTTAGCCCTTTTCTATTTATGCTCATCTTCCCCAATGAACTCAGCTTGAACAATGGGTGTCTCCTCTATGTCAATAGCATGAAGGATGTCATCTAAATTTCCCTTTGTTACTGGGTTGTCCTCTATAGCAATTGTCTTTCCTTTTAATGCCACTGCTTGGCTTCTTGTTACTCTTTTGATTTCCTGCTTGCTGGCAGCTTGTTTCTGTTTTGTCTCTTTGACAATCTTTGAACTCTGTTTTGTAGATGATGGAGTTGGTGTATCAAACATTTGTGTATGCTCTGCCCTTTTCTCAATTTGTTTCCTTGGCTTCAGTTTTGCAAATTCCTTTGGTTTTGCAACCATAGGTTGACTAGGCTCTGCTACTGGTGGTGATGGAACTCCTTTAGTTTTAGGGTTTCTAGTGGGAGTTAGGGTTTCCAACTCAAAACCATTTATAAACAAGAAAGATGACCAATCCATACCTATTTTACGAAGTTCATCTAAAATCAATAACTTCATTAAACCATGATGAAACAAGGAGGTTTCACTACCTTCAGATTTTGCTTGTACCTTATCAGCCATTTTTGCAAGACTCCTGTGCAAATAAAAAGGAAAATCGAGTGAAATCTTACCAGTGAAATGCAGAAGCAACTTGAAATGATATGTGTAAACCTTATGATATCTGCCTTCACATGTAAAATACTTCCGAATGTTGAGCAACATCTTTGAATAAGTGTCTTTGATGCAGCTTCTAGGGATAGTGTTATTAAGGTCCATGTCTGCATACTCAGGCTTCATGCACTCTTTAAATTTCTCCATATCAAATTTGAAACCCTTGAACCAAGTTTCATCACATCTTGGTATCTCTATAACAGCAGCAATGACCTCTGGTGTAATTAACATACTTAGCATCCCAACCTTAGTAGTTGTTCCATTGAAATTCATGGCAAATTACTTTGATACCTGTGTGTGGCAACCCTGCAATTTTTCACAAAATTGAAGGCAACCTACTCTTCTAAATTCTTCCATCACTACTAGATCTTGAATTATTTCCTTCATGTCTTCAGGTTCATACCTTAAGCAGTGTCCCCCTCTGTGAACTTTCTTTTCCTCTGCCATGCTTTTCAGAAAACCTGTCAGCCTCGCTTGATGAATTGTGTCAGCCTCGCTTGAATAGGGATGTAGAAAACCTTTGTATGAAACAGCCACAAGTTTGGCTTGACACTTCAGAGCTCAGACATTTCGAATGGAGGCAAAAGGAAATGAGAATGATCAATTAGGAAAGATTTTGAAATTTAAAATGTCATCTCATAACTGAATGATGCCTCATTCATAACCTATAATGACAATGATGACTGCAAACATGTATGTGTACATCGAATCTCATCATTACATGGCTCATCATACCACTAACCTACCATTTCCCAATGGTTTCTGACACTTTTCATCTCAAATAACAAGACCATTGAAAAATCGTGCTTTCGTAGCACCTACAGTGTAATTTTACCTGTTTGCGCTACGAAACTATTAGCGCTTTCGTAGCGCAAATCGACCTTTTTCAACGGGTGGCGCTACGAAAACAAGGTTTATTGGCTAATTGAACAGTTTTGACATGAAACTTTAGGAAATGACCCACAAATGAAAATGATGGATATTTGACATGAAGGGACTTTTAAAGAAGACTTTATTTGAACCTAAGGATGGACTTTGAACTATAAGAATCTAACCTACCCTTGATCAAATCCTAAACTACTTCTAAACCCTATTTTGAATCATGATCAAGGACAAACTTGACACAATTATGTTTAAAAAAAAAAAACCTTTTTTGGGTGATAACACTTGCCTTGCCTTTTCCAGATGCCATGGTGTGTTGGGCTTTTGATCTCAGTTTTCAGCTTTGGAATTTCCAAATGGATTTCTGATCTAAAAATGAAAGTATTTGTACTACTATTCAAAGTATTCATTTCCATTTAATTAAGTGTGCAAAGTGTTTGTCATGTCTTGCAAATTAAACAAAGTGTTTTTGGTAACTGTTTTTTAGTTTATGTGTGAGGGAATGTTAATTAAAATTATTGTTTAACATCTTAAATCTTAAATACACAGTAGCATAACTTCACCATAACAACACAACAACATGATGAGGCAGTTCACCCTTCCTGGGCTACATCTTTCGGGTCCAAGGCTCCCAATGGGCATGTCCTTACTATATTATGATGCTCAAATTGGTTTTATAGTGAGAAAGAAGCCTAAACAGGCTGAAAGAGCTATGAAAATGAATTCAAAAGGCAAAAATAAGCGAAGAATGACTTTTATTTCACCTCAAACAATGAAGTATAGACCATTGCAGCTCCATTTCCCTCATGGCCCTGATGGCTCTCCAAGATTCCCTAAAGAAAAAATGGCTAAAAGACACCTCTATTGGCTCTGAAACCTATCACAATGGCTCCATAATGCTCAGAATACCCAAAATTGACCAAAATTTCGTCCAAATTGGTCCAATATTGAAGAAGTTATGACAAAAACAAGATTTTGCCCAATGTCAAGTGAAAACCCCACTAAATTTGGGCTAACTACAGTTAAGCTGACTAAAAATGGGGAAAACTCCAGTTTTGGTGGAACGTGCCCCAAATAGGGCGAAACCACTAGCAGTTAAGTTAAATGCTGGAGAGAGGCGCATGTGATCGGTCCGCAAAAACCTCCGACTTAATCGCTTACCTTTATTTTTTAAAAATCGTGGCATTAAAGTTTTACCACTTAGCGCGTTTACATGGCATAATAGACGGACCATTAATGCAAACGGTTTTTGTTCAACCGTATGTTCCCGCTGTTCAAGGCCCTTAGGCCAGGGTTCTCGGCACCCGATCATCTGAGCTTCGGGCTAGCCCCTTTTCCCTCCGGCGGAAACAATTTTAAACTTCAAATACGTGATATGTTGCATATATGATAAGAACTATTGGATAGGAGAGTTGGTTGGGCCGTTTGGCTTGTGCACACAAGGTTGCGGGTTCAATCTGGGGACTCACAAATTTTTTTTACACCAAACTTTCCACGGCCTGGGGCCACGTGGCGACCTCCGGGCTTGCCACGTGGCACCCGCTGATTGGCCGAAATAATAAAAGTCAACCAATGAACTAATCACAGAATGCCACATGTCAAATCCTGATTCGCCCAGATGGAATACTCCATGGAATATTTTGGAGAATATTTTGAGGAATATTCATTTTTAAATATTTTCCAAAGTCAAAGTCAACCCTGGTCAAACTGGATTTTTGAAGGATACTGTAAACTTCAAACCTGCATAACTTTCTCATACGATGTCGGATTTTAGTGTTGTTCATAGCACCAGAATCACAGAAACAAGGCCTATCCACTCGTTTAGATTTCAACCAATTCTGAGCAATTCCCATTTTGAGAATTTTTTGCAACTTAGGACATGATCACCTGATCACACATCCCAAATGGCAAGCTTTTAGACCCCAAAAGCTCTCTGATTTACAAAAATTGAAGATGAGGAGACTGATTCTCCACTCTTCCAACCTTGAACCACTAAAATCTTCCTGACTTCATCAAATTGAGCTTCTCATAAAAAGATAAATTCTTCCTTGAATCCACTGACCCACTGTTGCTAACCTTGACTGAGCCATAATGCAAATTTTTGAAATTTGCTGAACAACAACTATAATTTGCAAAATACATATTGTTTCTACAATGGTCAAACTTCAAAGAAAACTGAAATTGAGATTCACCTTGCCAATTGTCCTTATGGCGAATTTTTGACAAATGAGCCATGTACTTGTGTTGAATCCCGACCAAGTTTTCTCGCCATACCAATCTGCCATTCTGAAACCAGCAATGACCCATGTTGAACTTTGTGCCCTCTTTGCTTGCATGTTTTACCCTCTCTTGGATTCTTGCACCACTTTGCACCGACACTTCGTTCTTTGCACTGATTGACACCAAAGGCACTTTCTGCAACATCTTGTTATCTTCCAGAGACGACTTGCTTTCAGGCTTAAACATATCATCATTTATATCAGCAATAACATGAAAAGGAGAATGTACAAAATATTTTTGCTTAACCATGAACAAAGTAAAATTTTGACTTGCATTGACAAGCCTTTTCAATTGCCCTGCATGGACTAAAGAAGATTCTAGCTTCTTCTGATGTGCTCTCACAATAAACTCCTTTCCATCCTTGAATAGATGATACTTGTTCTCATGGCGATGGAATATCGCTTTTTTGTCGTATAAATACGGACTACCCAACACAACACCTGTAATGTCAAGAGGTACCACATCTACTTCAACCCAATCAACATAATAAGCTGTTATAGCGAAGCTCAACATGCACTTTCTTGAGACTTGTAAATTAGCATCCTTGCAAATCCAACCAAGTGGATATGGCTTTGGATGAGGTATGGTCTCCAGTTTCAGCTTCTTGACTAAGTCTTATGAGATGATATTTTCTTGAGACCCACTATCAAATAGCGTGTCTATCTTTGTGTGATTTGAGATTATCCTTATGTGAAATAGCTCTATCTTCCTTTTTTCATTTTGAGCTTCTATGTGACAGTTTAAAGTGCTAGAACTGGGATTTGTTTCCTTGGCAATCTCTTTTCCCTTTATGTTCCTTAGTACCATGGCCATGCTTTTAGTTTCGTCACCTGATTCAGACCCTAAGTCTTGTTCAACAGTTGCAACAATTTTTCCCTTTTCTTTGGCCTTATCTTTGTTTTTAAATTTCTTTGGTTTTAGCTCCGGATGAAGCTTCCAACAACGGTCTTCATTGTGGCTTGTTTTGGAACAGTTTTTACAAAAGAACTTTCCTTTTTCTTTCCTAGATTTTGCATTTCTTTTCCTCCCTTTTCCTTTAAATTCACTATCCATATTCCCATCAAAAGATTGTTTCCCTCTAGCCTCTAAATGCGTAGCTTGCACACTAACTTCGTCTAGACTAGTAGGATTGAACATAAGGATAGTATGTATAAGATAAGTGTGTAAACCATCTATATATTTCAGCAAGGTATCTTGACTATGCAAATCAATTCCTAACAACAAATCCCTTCTTCTAAACTCTTGACTGTAATCTTGAACACTTTGTCCTTTAAGTTGTCTAAAACTTTGCCAATTCATGGTAGCCTTTTGTAAATGAGCTAATGGATAAAATTGCTACTTAATTGCAGAAATAAATTCAACCCATGATAAAGTGATCTTACCATGTTTTTTAATTTCATCCTTGGTCTTGGCTTCCCACCATACCAATGCTGCTCCTTCCATCCTTAAATAAGCTAACTGAATCTTGGTGTCGTCTTCATGAAGGTTTTGTATCCTCAAGTAAACTTCCAACTGTCTTATCCAATTGTCAAGTTTCTTTGCATTGACTTCAACATTAAACATAGGCAACTCAAATTTAACATCAAGCTTTAAAAATGGACTTTTACCAGTGGTTTTAGACTTGTGAGATTGATTCACCGAAGTTCAGGATGACGATGTAGAGGAAGAGGATGAAGATGGGGATGATGGATCACCATTTCCTCCGTGTCCTTTCTTTGACTTGTCATCACTTTTCTTTCCTCCTGAAGAACCCTCTCCTTCTTTCTGGTGTCTAGACCCTTCTTCTGCAAGCCTATCATTCCTTTCTTGGTAGAGTATCCTTACCATCTCTATCATGTCTAGGAAAGCCTTTCGAAATACCCGTTCTTCTTCTTTGCGATCAATGCCTTCAGGAGCTTCTCCTTCTCTTGAAGACATGCTTGAAGCTACTTCTATGGCTCTTGGAGGTGGCTCTCTGACCCTTATTGGATGTGGATTACTTTGTACACTAACCAAATGTCCTTCACCTCTCTTGAGTTTAAGCCTAGTAAGCATCAAAACTTGCAAACAATCAACTATATCTTTGCACAAAACAAATACAGAGTAAAATTCTAGCTCTTAATACTCAAATCCTGAGCTCCGATACCATCTGATTTGAAAATGAAAGTATTTTCACTGTTGTTCAAAGTATTTATTTCCATTTAATTAAGTGTGCAAAGTGTTTTTCATGTCTTGCAAATTAAACAAAGTGTTTTTGGTAACTGTTTTTGAGTTTATGTGTGAGGGAATGTTAATTAAAATTACTGTTTAAAATCTTAAATTTGAAATAAATAGCAACATAACTTCACCATAACAACACAGCAACATGATGAGGCAGTTCACCCCTCCTGGGCTACATCTTCCGGGTCCAAGGCTCCCAATGGGCATGTCCTTGCTATATTATGATGCTCAAATTGGTTTTACAGTGAGAAAGAAGCCTAAAAAGGCTAAAAAAGCTGTGAAAATGAATTCAAAAGGCATAAATAAGCTAATAATTACTTTTATTTCACCTCAAACAGTGAAGTATAACCCAATGAAACTCCATTTCTCTCATGGCCCTCATGGCTCTCCAAGGTTCCCTGAAGAAAAATGGCTTAAATACACCTCTTTTGGCTCTGAAACCTGTCCCAATGGCTCCATAATTCTCAGAATACCCAAAATTGACCAAAATTTCATCCAAATTGGTCCAATATTGAAGAAGTTATGACAAAAACAAGATTATGCCCAATGTCAAGTGAAAACCCCACTAAATTTGGGCTAACTGCAGTTAAGCCGACTAAAAATGGGGAAAACTCCAGTTTTCATGGAACGCACCCCAAATAGGGCAAAACCACTAGCAGTTAAGTTAAATGCTGGAGAGAGGCGCATGTGATAAATCCGCAAAAACCTCTGACTTAACTGCTTGCCTTTATTGTTTAAAAACCGTGGCATTAAAGTTTTACCACTTAGCATGTTTACATGGCATAATAGATAAATGGTTAATGCAAATGGTTTTTGTTTAACCGTATGTTCCCTCCGGTCAAGGCCCTTAGGTGAGGGTTCTCGGCACCCGATCATCTGAACTCCTTAGGGCTAGCCCCTTTTCCCTCTGGCGGAAACAATTTTAAACTTCAAATACGTGATGTGTCACATATATGATAAGAATTGTTGGATAGGAGAGTTGGTCGGGCCGTTTGGCTTGTGCACACAAGGTCACGGGTTCAAATCTTGGAACTCACAAAATTTTGTTACACCAAAATTTCCACGGACGGGCCACGTGGCACCCGCTGATTGGATGAAATAATAAAAGTCAACCAATGAACTAATCACAGAATGCCACATGTCGAATCCTGATTCACCCAAATGGAATATTCCTGAAATATTCCAAGGAATATTCTTTTTTAAATATTTTCCAAAGTCAAAGTCAACCCTGGTCAAACTGGATTTTTGAAGGATACTGTAAACTTCAAACCTGCATAACTTTCTCATACGATGTCGGATTTTAGTATTGTTCGCGATGCCAGAATCGTAGCGACGAGGCCTATCCGGTCGTTTAGTTTTCAACCAATTCTGAGCAATTCCATTTTTTTAAAGCATTTTTTCAACTTAGGACATGATCACCTGATCCATTTCAGAATCTGGGGTGGAGGTGGTCTCAAGGAAAATTCCCAAAGGCCTAGGAATCCCTTGAACGGTTTTGGCAGGATACACGGTACAACTTGAGGGTGGTGTCTCGGTTAAGCGCCTAGTGATCCAGGATTGGATTGCGGTAAAGCCTGAGAGACAGGGGGACGAAAAATTCCTCAAGGATAGTGATGGATTCCGGATGGAATTCCAAGTTCGATTCGGTTTTTTGATCGAAGCACTAGTTTTGGTGTGATCATGGTATGGTGAGGGTGGAGGTGGTTTAACCAATTAATTCCATTCAGTTTTTTTTGCATTAGTTTAACCATGAGATTCCACATTCATGCTTGGAATATGGCACGAGGGTGACTGGCTGAAGAGAGATTTGGCTCAACCATGTCTATGGTCGGGTGGTACGTGGAAGTCATGAACCTCGTCGGTTATTACCTATGTTTAATGGAAGCTAAGTTCTCTTACTTTTGAATTATTAATGTGTGGATTTAATGGTTTTTATCTCACTATTATTTCCATGGTTTTACGTTGGTTATAAGCATGATTAAATGATTTGTTCATGTCATGGTTATTTCATGTATTTAATTGTAATTGTTAAAATAATTGATGCAAGACCTAATTGATAACATATTTGTTCAAGGAAGAGGGTGGTGATCCTTCTTGTAATGTCTCATAAGAGTTTTCAGTCATTCATGCTTTGTCTTGTATCCGATAACTCTATATTTCATTCATGTCAAGAGTTTGATATAATGTCAGTCCTAGTTGGGGATGGCCAGGCCTAGTCCTAGAGTTAGTTATTAGTTATTTGGCACTGTCGTCATGTGTTTAATGATTTTTTAAATCTACAGGAAGTTTTGGATAGTGTCAAGGATTATGGGCTTAAAAAGTGCCTTAAATCTCGCAGACGCAGGCACAGGTCTGGGCAATTGAATCCCTGGATGCACACATGCCCATGTTGTGGGTGCGTCCAAAGCCTCCTAGACGCACCCTTGCCCATATCAAGGGAGTGTCTAGGGGTTTTATTCAGCAAAAGTCAGTGGTACCCAAGTACAAGTCAGTTTGATGATTGAGATAGCATTTAGGGATTCTGTAGTAGGTGCATAGAGTTTGTGTTATGGTTTTCAGCGTCGATTCCACTTCCTTAAAGTCACTAAGGAGGTTGAGTCTGCTCTTAACTACCCTCAGCTCATGTTTACCCCAGTTGGCTGGTTACTTGGCTAGATGTGAGGGGAGGTGTATGTTACATGTGATATTAGATCGTGGTTGTGCTCTCCTTGTGAAAAGTCTTATGTTGTCAATATTGACGTTGTCATGTATTCATGTCGGTCATGTATGTGTTTCTCGTGTTATGGCCCATGTACTTGTTGCATTCGCTTGGTGTTGGCCATGGTGGCAGTGGTGTTGCCATGGAAGTGATGATGGTGTTGTTTTAAATGTGTTGTCATGAGCATATGTCTGGTTATGCATGTCAGGTGTTTACACGTGATAAAATTTGCATTGGTATGGTTGAGGTTGTCATGCATGAGGTTTGGTGTGTAGTTGATATGGTCGTGCATCGATGACTGGACTATAGCTAGAATGATGTTTATGCACTGATATACCATGTTTTATATGTCTATATGTTGTCATGATTATGTATATACATGTATTACGTTAATTGGCTCATCTTGCAGATGAGATATCCTCCTTGAATTATGCTAAGGTACGTTGGTTTATTGCTGACATGAGATGCCTTGCAGGAAGAAATCAAAGATGGCTAGCAAAATGGTAGATTACAAATATTCTCCTTATGAATCTGATAAGCAACATGAAGTTGGGCACTCATCTGATTTAGCAGATACACTGAGAAGTTTGAAGGAAGAGATAAGGAGTTGTAAGGCAGACAATGCCAGAATCATACATACACAGGAAAAACACGCAGAAGTCAATGCAGAAATCCTTTAGAGTTTGTCAGATTTGCAGCAATAGGGGCCACTCTGGATCAGTTATGGATAGGAGGATGGAACTGATGGTGCATATGGAAGTAGGTCTCTTGGTGATTACAGGTCGAGTAGAGATGACACGATTAGAGATGGAAAATTCTTGGACACTCCAGATAGGAGAGGTGACAGACACAGGTACTACTCTAATTTTGGTTCAGATAGGCATTATTATCGTCATTGTTATCATTCTTATAGGAGGAGGGATAGGGGATATTTGTCGGATGAGTTTAAGAAAGCAAAGCCACCTACCTTTGACAGAGATATGAGGAAACCACAGGATGCAGAGGCATGGTTGCTTGGTACGAGGAAATTCTCTAGGTTGCGTGACTATTCATAAAATATGAAAGCCAGAATAGCTACATTCAGTCTCAAAGGTAAGGAAAATATTTGGTGGGAAGATGCGAAGAATTTCAGGGGTATTTACGAGGAGTAACTGACTTGTAGTGAGTTCGAGAGGCTATTCCGGAAGAAGTATGTGTCGGATAGGTATTATGATGTTAGAGCTAAGGAGTTTTATGAGTTGCATATGGGTTCCATGACAAATGATGAGTATACTGGAAGGTTTTTTGGAGTTTTTGAGATATGTGCCCTACATCAAGGAGGAGAAGGCCAAGGTTCAGAGATTCATTAGTGGGATGCCAGTAGCATATAGAGACTGGATTAAGTTTGATGAGCCTAGATCATTGGAGGAGGCCATTAGAAATCTGAAGCATTGTTTTGAGCAGTCAAAACGCAAATTTGAGCCTAAGCATGATTTGAAAGGAAATGAGAAAGCTAAAGGAAGATGCCCACCAAAGCGAGAAATACCGCAAGATGTAGGTGAGAAAGAAAACATGGTTTCTTACAAGAAGTTCAATACAACTAGGAAGGGACCTGGAGAGCAACAAACTAGAGGTTATAATAGAGCACCATTGTAGTGTTGGATATGCGACAAGGATCATCGTAAGAGGGATTCTCCGTAGTATCATGGTGGTAGACCCAAAATCTATAGTGCACAGAAGGAGCAAACAGTTAGGGATGTTGGTCATAACATTCCTCAGATTTATGTAGTGTGGACAATAGGCAGGAAAATCATTAAGCTTCTATAATTGAGATGGACAATAAGCTTTGTGATTAAGTTGTTTCTATTTTGATTGACCCTAGATCTAATTATAGTTATATTAATATTGACCTGGTGGATAAGTGTGGTTTGAAAAAATAAATGCATGCAAAATCTTGGTTAGTGCAGTTGGCTACAAGTACAAATAAAATAGTTCATCATTGGGTAAGAGCTTGTGCATTTGAGTTAAATGGTATGCATACATCATCACACTTGAACATATTTTCATTGGGATCATATAGTATGCTATTGGGTATGTACTGGCTAAACCTTCACAGGACCAAGGTGGATTGTTATGAAAAAGCCATTAAGTGATTAGATGACATTGGGGAAGCAAGAGTCTTACAGGGGAAGAAGAAAGCCACATTAGTTAGGATGGTGACAACCATGCAGGGCAAGCATTGTCGCAGGAAAGGGTGTGTGTTGTTTGCAGTACATATATGTAGTGAACAATGTAATGAAGTGGAGGATCTAGATGTTTTAAGTAGGTATCTAGTTCTACAACAATTTCGGGATGTATTTCCTGTAGAGATTTCAAAGTTTCCACCTCATAGGGAGGTACTTTTCTATTGAGTTGGTACCAGGGGCAGCACCAACATCAAATGAAACTTACAGGATGAGCACACCTGAGTTGGTAGAGTTAAAGTTGCAGGTGAAAAAATATGCTTGATAAGGGATAAATTAGGCCAATTATATCACCATGGGGTGCCCCAGTGTTGTTCGTGAAGAAGAAGGATGACACTCTCAAATTGTGCATTGATTACAGGCAGTTGAACAAAGTGACCATCAAGAACAGGTACCCATTACCGAGGATTGGTGATTTTTTTGATCAACTGAAGGGAGCATCAATTTTCTCTAAGATCGACTTGAGATCAGGATATCATCAGGTACGCATCAAAAACGAGGACATCTACAAGACCGCATTCAGGTCCAAGTATGGGCATTATGAGTTTTCTGTAGTTCCATTCAATTTGACTAATGCTCCAGCTACATTTATGAGTTTGATGAATAATGTATTGTGTCATTATTTGGAAAAGTTTGTGATTGTATTCATCGATGACACATTGGTATATTATAAAAATGAAGAAGAACATGTTGAGCATTTGGCAACAGTGTTGAGATTGTTGAGAGAGCATGAGTTGTATGTTAAGCTCAACTAATGTAGTTTCTTTCAGATTGAGGTGTCTCCAAGGAGGGTACAACAATGGATCCATAAAAGGTAAGAGTTATCATGGGGTGGGAAGCTCTTAAAAATGTAGATGAGGTGAGATCCTTCATGGGATTAGCAATTATTAGAGGAGGTTCATCAGGAACTTCTCACAGATTGCTTGTTTGATTACATAATTGCAGAGGAAAGGCAAGAAGTTTGAGTGGACAAAGGAGTATGAGGCTATTTTTTAGCAGCTTAAATATTTGTTAACACATGCTCTAATGTTAAAGATCGCAGATCCGGACAAAGAGTTTATTATGTGTATAAAAGGTTGCAAAATAGGGCTTGGTGGAGTCCTTAAGCAGGATGGACAAGTGGTATGCTATGACATGGAAACTGAATGAACATGAGCAAAATTATCCGACGTATGATCTTGAGCTAGCAATGATCATCCATGCATTTAAGATGTGGAGGCACTATCTTCTTGGCAGGAGGTTTGTACTGATGAGCGATCATAGTGGGTTGAGGTACTTGTTTGACTAGTAGAATCTAAATGTTAGGCAAGTTAGATGGTTGGCCATGATAAGTGAGTCTAATTTTGAGATCAAGTACATTAAAGGTAAAGATAACATGGTCGCAGATGATCATAGCAGGCGGATACAAGTAAATCATATTGAAACTACGAGCTCTTGTGGGATAGATTTACAGGATAGGATCTTGCAGGCAGGTCAGTAGGATGTCAAGTATATGGAGTTTAAGCAAAAATTGCAGCAAGGTACAAGTAGTGGGACAGGTACAGGTACAAGTACATGTGTAGGTGTATAGGATGTGGACTATTGTCTCACAACAGATGGACTGTTTAGGTTTAGAGACAACATATATGTGCCAAAAAGTAGTGAGCTAAAGAAGGTGATATTGAGGAAGTTTCATGCGAAACCATATTTAGGTCACCCTGGCTATCAAAATACATTGACTACAATGAAGAGATTCTATTATTGGCCGAATCAAAGGAGGGACGTAGCAGATTTCGTGGCTAGATGTTTGGACTGTTAGTAAGCAAAGGCAAAGTGTAGGCACCCAAGTGGACTATTACAACCTATTACGATTCCATAATGAAAATGTGAGGTCATTTCCATGGAATTTATCACAAATTTTCCAAGGACATTGAGACAACATGATTCTGTCACGGTTGTTGTGGCCAGGTTGACAAAGGTAGCGCACTTCATTCCAGTGAAGACTACTTAGTCAACTAGCAATGTAGCATAGGCGTTCATCAGAGACATAATCATATTGCATGGTGTTCCAAAGAATATTGTGTCAGATAGGGATGCAAAGTTCACTTCCAAGTTTTGGAATGAGTTGTTTGCAGGTTTGGGCACAGATTTGGCCTTCAACACATCTTATCATCCGCAGATAGATGGACAGACCAAGAGGGCCAACAAGATCTTTGAGGATGTGTTGAGGATGTATGTGATGCATCAACAATGGGAGTGGGAAGAGTATCTACCACTGGTTGAGTTTGCATGCAACAATGGGTACTGGGAGTCATTGGGGATGAGTCCCTTCGAGGCACGATATGGGCGGAGTGGTGATACTCCCATCATTTGGAGTGATCTAGTTTACGGGGTGTTGATTGGACCAGACATGTTGATAGCCATGGAACAAGAAATGCAGGTTATAAAGAAGAATATAAAGGCAACACAGGAGAGACAAAAGAGTTATGTAGACCAACACAGGATATTTGAGGAGCTTCAGGTTGGGGAGCATGTATATTTGTGCATCAAGCCCAAGAAGAGCTCCTTGAGGATTGGACCAGGTGCCAAGTTGGCACCATGATACTCCAGGCCTTTTGAGTTTCTTGAGAGGATTGGACCAGTGGCATATTAACTTGCACTGCCTCCAACAGTGAAATTCCATGATGTGTTTCATGTTTCATTACTTAAAAGGTATATAAAGGATGTTGATCATGTTATTGATTGGTATGTATTGCGGGTGGATCAAGAAGTAGAATTCCAGCCGGAACCTCGGTGCATATTGCAGCAGAAGTAGCTCGTGCTCAGGAAAAGAGCCGTCGAGCAAGTTAAAGTGCAATGGAAGCATTTTGGGCCTGATGAAGCTACATGGGAGATGGCGGATCAGGTGTAGGCCATGTATCCTTCATTGTTTTCCAGTTGAGGCAAAGCAGTTTTTCTTTGGTGTTTGGTATATGTTTAACATATGTTTTGGTGATGTTTTGATATATGTACTTATGTATATGGATGTAAATACTGCCATGAGCAAATTTATAAAGCTCCAATAAGCGGTATGGATGATATATGGTGATGTTATCATGGTTTTTTATTTTTCTTTTGAGAAGGTCATTCATTATAAATACTGCATCAAACTAAGTTATAAAGCTCCATGAGCAACATGTTTGCTTTTTAATGGTTTTTCTAAGGTGTAGGTGTGGTTTAACACCGAGGATAGTGTTCCATAAGGGGGAGGGTTCTGTAACAAAATCGAGCAAAATATTTATGTAATAAAAGTTAATAAAGGCAAAATAAGACCACGGTTAAGGGACACATATTCCAAGCTAAATGTTGGGCAAAGATATAATAATGGGCATCATTGGATATGTGTTTATGGCTAAGGAAATTTGGCAAAGGCAATGGCTAAGGCATTAAAGAGGCAAAAATTATTTTTGGCACATTTATTTATGAAAATAAAGGAAAATAGGAGAAAATTAAGGTAAAAGGTCACATGTTGCATATGAGGAGGAAAATGAAGGAAAATAATGGAAAATGAAGAAAACAGAGGCCCAATTTATAAAAAAGGTTTATGAGGATCAATTAGTACCTTTTATCAGTGTAACCTTTTGTCATTGTAACCTTTTGTCGGTGTAACCTTTTTTCAGTTTAGTTTTATAGCTCTCTCATTATTCTCTCTCTCTTATGTCTCTCTCACACTCTTGGATACTTAGAGTTTTCTTGGAGAAAATCAACATTGAGCCAAGAAGGATGAAATCAAGCAAATGAAGGACAAGGAAAGGAAATGAAAGCAAATATCAAGCAGGGAAGAGCAAGATCTAGCAACTTCAACAAGAATACTTGTGGGTAACATATTGCATGTGTGATTTCCTAACTGGTTTGGACATGCATGGCTTATGCATGGTGGTATTTGGTTCTCTTGCTGTCGGTGGCATAGTTTAGCCGAGTTTTGATAGTGGTTTTTATCCTTTCCTTGCCTTTTCTGGATGCCATGGTGTGTTGGGATTTTGATCTCGGTTTTGAGCTTTGGAATTTCCTAATGGATTTCAAAATCTGGGGCGAAGGTGGTCTCAAGAAAAATTCCCAAAGGCCTACGAATCCCTTGACCGGTTTTGGCGGGATACATGGTAAAGCCTGAGGGTGGTGTCTCGGTTTAGGGCCTAGTGATCTGATATTGGATTGCGGTAAATCTCGAGATATAGGGAGACAAAATTCCTCAAGGATAGCGGTGGATTTCAGATGGAATTCCAAGTTTAGTTTGGTTTTGTGATTGGAGCACCGGTTTTGGTGTGATCACGATATGGTGAGGGTGGAGGTGGTTTAACCTTTGGATTCCCCTGATTATGTTTTGGATTGGTTTATCCATGAGATTCTGCATTCATGCTTGGAATATGACATGGGGGTTACTGGTTGAAGAGAGATTTGGCTTAGCCATGTCTATGGTGGGGTGGTACATGGAAGTCCCGAACCTGGTCGATTATTGCCTATGTTTAATGGAATCTAAATTCTCTTGCATTTGTACTTATTATTGTGTAGATTTAATGGTTATTATCTCACTGTTATTTTCATGGTTTTATGTTGGTTATTGATCAGGTGATCATGTCCAAGAGGAAAAAAATGCTCAAAATTGGAACTGCTCAGAATTGGTTACAAACTGAACGACTGGATAGGCCTCGTCGCTACAATTCTGGTGCCACAAACGGGACCCAAATCCAATGTCGTATGAGGAATATATTGAAGTTTTAAAACGCCCAATAACCTTCAAAACAGGACCTTTGAACTATAAATTTTGTCATCTTCAAGAAATATATATATAATAAATAAATAAAATTTTATATGGTGGCCTATCAGGGGGTGCCACGTGGCCTTCCCAAAGGCTGCCACGTGGCCCCAGGTGTTGAGCGTTTGAAAAGGTATGAATTCACCATGTGTTTTCTCATTCTTTTACTTTAAACATAACTCTTTTTACTCTAGAAAGGTGATTTATTATAGAGTTATGGTAGAATTGCAAATACTTATGTTTATTGTAAAAAGTAACTAAAAACTGCCTTTTATTGTAAAAAACAGGAATCAAGCGAGGTGAACAGCTATACCAGAGGTGAGGCTAAAGCAGGAGTAACTGCTGTTCCTCCAGTGATAGATCAAATCCTGCCAAAGAGAAGAAAATCCGAACTCATTGCTAAGAGAAGGCAGGGGACAGCACGGCTTCCGCCAAAGAAGATTGAGTGATAACTAAAGAAAGAAAGGAAGCGAATCCCTCAGGATCCTTCGATCTTGAGGGATCGCTGTTCAAATCTTATCTCGTTCCTTGTCTTGTCCGTCGAAATTGTTATATAAGGCAATGCCTTTAGAGATTGAAGGGGGAATTATTGTCTGAAAACATCCCTCTTGTAATTATGCACTTTATTGACTCTCATGATCAGAGAGCGGCCGCTGTAAACACTTTTTATGTTCAATTAATATAAAGACGTGTTTTCATTCTTTTTCTCAAGCTCTTAAGTAACCCAGCAATGTTTCACTGGTGCTAAGGGCCCGACCCTGGTGGAATCGAACTGCTGTTTGTATTTCTATCCTTTAATTACTGTTGTGTGATAATTGTGTTTGGTTTTATTACGATTGCAAAGTTAATTAATTACTGTTGAACTGCTTCTTGGTCTTTCTGTGTGCGCTAATGAATTGCATTGCTGTTCCATTTCAACAAGGATCTTAATTCATGTATTATTTATCTTGTTATCGCTTATAAAGCTTTGTTGTTCAATAGTAACTCTGTTTGTTGTTCCATTGGATTGTTATTCATTTCAATTGCTACTTAATAACGTTTGTTGTCGACAGGGTTTGGTGTTCAACAGAATTAGCTAATTGATTCCTTTAATTACAGAGTTGCGGTTTAGATTCATTAGTTATCATTTGCTGTTCAATTCCAGTGTGTTGTTCATTTACGATTCATTAGTTTCAGATTGTAGAAAGATTGTTTATTTACATTATTACAGTTTGTTGTTTATGCACATAGCCATTCAATTACAGATTGTTGTTAATTTCTAATTCTTGCTTTTAAAAGAGTTCCTCTTCGTTTACTTTCAACAGCAGTTAGTTCAATCTCGATTTCCCTTTGATTGCTTGAGAGCAGGACTATCAACTGTAGAGAACACTGGTTATTGCTTCCTCGTTCCCAGATTGATTGCCTTGTTCTAGTTTGATTGCAGTTGCATCAATTTCTAAAGGAATGAGTTATTGCCACTGTATCCTTGATTGATGTTTTGCAGAGTGAATAGTTAAGTTTCAGAGTATTTGAATTTATGTTATTGTAATTAGATTTCTTTTCAAGCATCCGTTTACTCTTGTATTTAGAATATTGTACTACATCTCTCACAGCATTGCTCTTAGCTCAAATTTGTAGAAAATCTTGAATAACTGATATATTATTCACCGATATTCTCCTGATCACACACTATTTTAGCTTCATGCATAAAACAAAATCTCTTCTACCATTGATTATCACATGCGGAAATAAAATCAATTGCATGCATACATTAAAACCACAAACAATCACACATATGAACACATTATTTAATGGGAAAGCTTAAAGCTGAAAACCCCAACTATCTGTATATTATATGTCATGGAGATCATGTAACAATCATTGTACAAAGATCCTCACAAGCTCTCATGCACACCCTCAATTGCTACACACTATCAAGCTAGATCTAGCAAAACACATGCTCCAATCTTTTTCCACTTGATAGCCAGCCTCTTTTGCGTAATCAATGCTATGGGATGGCTTCATTAAATAGATAAATCACCTGGCTTGTACTGTGAAATCCTCATGGGCTTCTCCACCTATCTGTGTGTTGCAAATAGCAACAGTATAGTCACAACTGATAGTTAACCTGCTCTTTCACCTATTTCTGCAATGGTCTCCACTGAAACTGTCCATGCACTGAAGTTAACTGATGTATTCTTTAGTTGATTAATGAGTTTATAATTAGTGAATTAATTAATAATTAATTCACACCACTCTCACTAATTATATCAATCAGTTAAACTAGATACAAATAGCTCAACTATGTTTAGATTAGTTAAACTGAATACAACTCCACTAACTTCCTCAATCAACTCCACCAAACTCTGTCACATGAGTTCTAACTGAAGTCTTCATGCAATAGCTCCACATAACCCTCAGGAATAGCGTAATTCCTTCTGTCAGCTGCATGTGCCACTTTTGTGCACTTAACTGAAGTGCTCCAAGAGAATAAGATAATGTTTAGAGTCTAAATATTATTAAGAGCTAATAATATTCGACATATCTATTTTTAGACTGGCAATCTAAAAATAGATTCCGCCCAGTATGTCTAAAAATAGAAGTCCATCTATTTTTCCGACTTGACCAACCATCCACAAATAACATCCTGCAACTCATAGAACATGATCCATATGCCTAAAAACAGACATAGTCTAAAAATAGACTTTGTGCCAAAAATAGCCCGCGGGCCCACTTAGTGAAGGCGAATTATTTTCACTAAGCTCATCATCTTGTTGCAATCTCAACATTACTTTGTTTATTTGTATTCAAGAATCCATTTGATACAATTAGTGAGAGGTCTGAATTAATTATTAATTAATTCACTAATTATAAACTCATTAATCAACTAAAGAATGCATCAGTTAACTTCAGTGCATGGACAGTTTCAGTGGAGACCAGTGCAGAAATAGGTGAAAGAGTAGGTTAACTATCAATTGTGACTATACTGTTGCTATTTGCAACACACAGGTAGGTGGAGAAGCCCATGAGGATTGTGAAGTACAAGCCAAGTGGTTTATCTATTTAATGAAGCCATCCCATAGCATTGATTACGCAATAGAGGCTGGCTATCAAGTGGAAAAATATTGGAGCATGTGTTTGGCTAGATCTAGCTTGATATTGTGTAGCAATTGAGGGTGTGCATGAGAGCTTGTGAGGATCTTTGTACAATGATTGTTACATGATCTCCATGACATATAATATACAGATAGTTGGGGTTTTCAGCTTTAAGCTTTCCCATTAAATACTGTGTTCATATGTGTGATTGTTTGTGGTTTTAATGTATGCATGAAATTGATTTTATTTCCGCATGTGATGATCAATGGTAGAAGAGATTCTGTATTATGCATGAAGCTAAAATAGTGTGTGATCAGGAGAATCTCGGTGAATAATATATCAGTTATTCAAGATTTTCTACAAAATTGCAGCCTCAAACAGAGTACACTCTTGAAACAAAAAGTCGTTCTTGGATTGATAATTAATGTAGGATAAATTGGCGTTAAAAAAGACACCTTTTATACCTCAACACTAGGCCAAAGGTTCAATTATGTTTTAAAAATGGTGTCGGTGGGCAGACCGACCCGAGCTGAACGCATTTGGGTCAATCGGGCACGACCTGACCCGAATGTTCATGGGTCATCCCGTAGCGGCCTTGTGCAGCAGTTGAATGAGTATTCAGGTTACGTTTGAACGGGTCAGCGATTGGTGAATGCGTTCGGGTTAGTCGGGTGGAGGACGACCCGACCCGAATGCAAACGGGTCATGTTATAGTGGCGTAGTTCAACCGGCAGAAAAACAAAGGATAAGCCCTCAAGGCTAAGGTTTTTAAACCCCCGCGACCAGGCATAGAACCAAGGGCTAAGCCCCTTTCCAACGGTAGTAACAAAGGGTTTAAGCCCTCGGGTGCTAGCCCTTAGCCAGGTGACCTCAGGGCTATGACCATGGGCGCAGATTTGGTCTATTTCGCCAGCAACACTAACCGCCCGAATTTTCAGCATGTGAACACGAGTTCATCTGATAATTAAATTAATTGCCTCCACCATTTTTAGCATGCGGTTCCGACATTTGTGGAGATTATGCCTTTTTGGTGGAGCTAACTGGAGTTAGCCAATTTTAGTGGAGGATTTCTAGTGCCACTAGGCAAAATACTGGTTGGATCATAAATTTCACCATATTCGACCAAATTAGACAAAATTTTAGTCAATTTTGAGTATTATGAGCATTCTGGAGCCATTGGAATAGGTTGCAGTGCCAACAGAGGTGTTTTTCAGCCATTTTTGCTTCAGGGAAGCTTGGAGAGCCATCAGGGCCATGAGGGAAATGGAGCTGCATTGGGCTACACTTCATTGTTTGAGGTGAAATAAAAGCCACACTTAGCTTATTTCTGTCTTCTAAATTCATTTTCACAGATTTTTTAGGCTTATTTCTCACTATAAAACCAATTTGAGCATCATAATATATCAAGGACATACCCATTAGGAGCCTTGGACCCAGCAGATGTAGCCCAGGAGGGGTGAACTGCCTCATCATGTTGTTGTGTTGTTATGGTGTAGTTATTCTGCTGTGTATTTCAGATTCAAGATGTTAAGCAATAATTTTAATTAACATTCCCTCACACATAAACTCAAAAACAGTTACCAAAAACATTTTGTTTAATTTGCAAGACATGACAAACACTTTGCACACTTAATTAAATGGAAATGAATACTTTGAATAGCAGTAAAAATATTCATTTTCAGATCAAATGGTATCAGAGCTAAGGATTTGAGCCTTAGGAGCTAGAGTTTTACTCAGCATTTGTTTTGTGCAAAGATATAGTTGATTGTTTGCAAGTTTTGATGCTTACTAGGCTTAAACTCGAGAGGTGAAGGAAATTTGGTTAGTGTACAAAGTAATCCACAACCAAGAAGGGCTAGAGAGCCACCTCTAAGAGCCATAGAAGTAGCTTCAAGCATTTCTTCAAGAGAGGGAGAAGCTCCTGAAGATATGGATCCAAAAGAAGAGGAACGGGTGTTCCGAAAGGCTTTCTTGGATATGACGGAGATGGTGAGGATACTCTACCAAGAAAGGAATGATAGGCTTGTTGGAGAAGGGTCTAAAAACCAGAAACAAGGAGAGGGTTCTTCAGGAGGAAATAAAAGTGATGACAAGTCAAATAAAGGACACGGAGGAAATGGTGATCCACCATCCCCATCTTCATCCTCTTCCTCTACATCGTCATCCTCAACTTCGGTGAATCAATATCACAAGTCTAAAACCACTAGTAAAGGTCCATTTTTAAAGCTTGATGTCAAATTTGAGTTGCCTATGTTTAACGGTGAATTCAATGCAGAGAAACTTGACAATTGGATAAGACAGTTGGAAGTTTACTTGAGGATACAGAACCTTCACGACGACGACACCAAGATACAGTTAGCCTCGTTGAGAATGGATGGAGCAGCATTGGTATGGTGGGAAGCCAAGACCAAGGATGAAATTAAAAAACATGGTAAGATCACTTTATCATGGGCTGAATTTATTACTGCAATTAAAAAGCAATTTTATCCATTAGCTCATTTACAAAAGGCTATCATGAACTGGCAAAACTTCAGACAATTTAAGGGACAAAATGTACAAGACTACACCCAAGAGTTTAGGAGAAGAGCACTCTTATTAGGGGTAGACTTACAAAGTCAAGATACTTTGCTGAAATATATAGGTGGTTTGCATAGCTACCTTAAACATACTATCCTTATGTTCAATCCTACTAGTATAGACGAAGTTTTTGTACAAGCTACGCATTTAGAGGCTAGAGGGAAAAACACTTTTGATGAGGGTAGAAACAAGCCTTTTAAGGGGAAAAACAAAGATAAAAAATTTAAGGGAAAAGGCAAAAAGAATACATCTTTCAAACAAAAGGGTGAAAAAGTGATATGTAAACATTGTTCAAGAGAAGGCCATGAAGAGAAAAACTGTTGGACATTACATCCTGAAAAAGAACTCAGTTTAACAAAAACAAAGGAAAGAAGAAAACTACAGCTACTACAACTGCACCACAAGACTTAGGTGATGATTCAGGTGACGAAACCAAAATTGCAACCATGGGTTTGAAAAGTATGAAGGGAAAGGAAACTGAAACTAAGCCAAGCACTAGTACTTCAAACTGTCATGTACAAGCTCCAAATGAGGAAGAAAGAATTGAATTATTCCATGTGAGGGTAGTCTCAAAACATACAAAAATAGACACACTGTTTGACAGTGGGTCACAAGAAAATCTCATACAAGAAGACTTGGTCAAACAGCTTAAACTTGAGACCATTCCACATCCAAAGCCTTATCCACTTGGGTGGATATGTAAGGATGCAAACTTATAAGTCTCAAGAAAGTGCATATTGCGATTCGCGATTACTACACACTTTATTGACACAGTTGAACTTGATGTAGTACCGCTTGATATATCAGGAATTGTTTTGGGAAGTCCTTACTTATTTGACAAGAAAGTGATCTTCCATCGCCATGAAAATAAGTATCATCTCTTTAAAAATGGCAAGGAGTTCATTGTCAGAGCACATCGCAAGAAGGCAAATATAGCGATGGTAAATGCGGGACAGGTAAAAAGGCTAGTGAATTCTAGTAAGAGTTTTGTACTTCTTATGGTTAAGCCCAAGGTTGATGTGAATCATGCATCATTTGAAAATTCTGATTCCAAGCTTAAATCATATTTATATGATGTAGTTGATGCACATCATGAGATGTTTCAGGAACCGACAGGTTTACCTCCTAAAAGGGAGATTCAGCATGAAATCCATTTACATCAAGATTGTCCTCTTCCTAACATAGGTATGTACCGCATGTTTATCATGGATAATGTTGAAATCAAGAGGCAAATTAAAGACTTGTTGGACAAAGGATTCATAAGACCAAGCACTTCGCCATGTGGGTCACTGATAGTGTTGATTCCAAAGAAAGATGGAACTTGGCGCATGTGTGTGGACTTCAGGGCATTGAACAAGATAACGGTAAAGAATCGTTACCCACTCCCAAGAATAGATTATTTGTTAGATCAGCTGAAAGATGCTAAATATTTCACTAAGTTAGACTTACGTAGTGGTTATCATCAAGTTAGAATTGCAGAAAGTGACATTTGGAAGACAACATTTAAAACCAAACAAGGACTCTTTGAGTGGCTTATTATGCCGTTTGGTTTATGCAATGCACCTGCAACTTTCATGCGGGTAATGGATGATGTCTTACGTCCTTTTTTTGATTATTTCGTTATTGTCTACTTAGATGACATCTTAATTTTCAGCAAGACTAGAGAAGAGCATGTCATGCATGTTAAGAAAGTACTTGATATTTTGAAGAAAAATCAGTTGTTTCTTAAAATGTAAAAGTGTGAATTTGGAAAGACTTATTTGGTTTATTTGTGACACATAGTAGGAGAAGGTGCTTTGAGAATTGATCCTTCTAAGGTAAAGCCACTGTGAATTGGCCTACTCCCAAATCCATTACAGAGGTAAGAATTTTTTTGGGTGCAACTCAGTATTGGAGGAAGTTTATTTCTAACTTCTATACCATAGCCGCTCTTATGCATGCAGTGACAAGTGTGAAGCATGATTTCCAACGGGGATGCAAGCAACATAAAGCTTTTGAGTCTTTGAAAGAGAAGATAAGTTCAGCTCCAGTCCTTTCATTACCGGACTTGAGACAACCATTCGAGATTCAGACAGATGCTAGTGATTATGCCAGGGGTGTAGTTCTCTTACAGCATGGTAAGCCTATCGCATTTCATTCAGAGACATTTAATGGTGTTGTTGTGAATTATCCTACACATGATAAGGAGTTGTATGTGTTGGTACAAAGCGTCAAAAAGTGGAAACACTATTTGATGGGCAAAGAAACAGTTGTTCATATCGACCATCAGCCTTTACAATACTTGCAGTCACAAAGTAAATTGTAGCAGTCACGACATTTCAGATGGATGGGTTTCCTACAAAAATCTCACTTGGTAATAAGGTACAAGAAAGGTATTTACAATAAAGTTGTTGATATGCTTTCAAGGCCTATTACTAGTGCTACTACTTTACTTAAGAATGATTCTATTGTACATGAGAGCTACATAGAACAGTATGCATCAGATGTTGATTTTAAGGATGTGTATGCTAACTTGAGTGAAGGGAATCATGTTGAGGAGAATGATTATCATTTGCATAATAATTTGTTGTTTCATATGGGCAAGTTATGTATACCACAAGAGGAGAGACTAAGCATCATGAGAGAAGCTCATTCTTCTCTTATTGCTGGACATTTCGGGGTAAGAAAAACGGTGGCACATTTACAGAGGTATTGTTATTGGCCTCACATGGTAGATAGTGTTTCACGTTTCATTAGAGGTTGTTCATTATGTGCTACAAGCAAGCCTAGCAATAGGAAGCTTGGTTTATATACGCCATTGTCAGTACCTTCTAGACCATGGGAAAGTGTTTCTATGGATTTTGTTGGACGTCTACCATTATCTAGAAAGCAGCATGATTATCTTTATGTAGTAGTTGATCGATTCAGCAAGATGTGTATTCTTATGCCATGTAAGAAATCTATAACTGTTGAAAAAACTGTTGATTTATATTTTCAACATGTATGGGTTCATTATGGCTTGCCTACTTCTATTGTTAGTGACAGGGATTCCAGATTTGTTGGGAATTTTTGGTCCAATCTATGGAAGATGATGGACACCAAGTTGAAGAAGAGTATTGCTTTCCATCCACAAACAAATGGCCAAACAGAGGTAGTGAATAGAACCATTGTACATCTTTTGAGAGGTTATTACAGCAAGCATCCCAAGCTTTGGGATGAGCACTTGCATTACATTCAGCATGCTTACAACCGGGCCAAGCACTCTTCTACAAATACTTCACCTTTTGAAGCTTGCTTTGGGTATTTCCCTAAGTCACCTTTAGATTTCATTCTTGAGAAGGATGTGGCCATTGATGGGCATAGTGACATTGAAAAAGCTCGCATGTTCATTGAAAGAATTCAGCTCATACATCAACAGGTTCAAGAATAGCTTGAAAAAAGTCAAGGCAAATACAAGGAGAGGCATGATAAACACAGAGTTGATCATAAGTTTCAAGAAGGAGATGAGGTATGGCTGCATATTAGTAAGGAAAGAATGCAAGGAGAAGGTAAAAAGCTGAAGCCTATTCGTTATGGTCCATTCAAGATCCTTAAACAAGTTGGAAATAATGCCTTTCAACTAGATTTGCCTTCATATATGCAAATGTATTCCATTGTGAATGTGGAAAATTTACGTTTGTATGAACCTCCTTTAATTGTTGATTATTAAAGTGACATTCAACTTCCATCCATAGAGGATTTCTCGCCAGAATTTTTGGATGAGTTGAAAGAGGATGCTATCCTTGACAGAAGGACACACACTTCAAGGAGGGGAAATGTTGATTATGTTCAGGTTGGTCTTAAAGGCAGCAAACCAAGTAAGGCAAAGTGGATTGAGGTAGAAAATGTGAGGGATCTATACCCTCATCTCCTTAACAGGTAATTGAAGGCTTTTGGGGTCCAAAAGCTTCCTAATGGGGAGGTGTGATTAGGTGATCATGTCCAAGAGGAAAAAAATGCTCAAAATTGGAACTACTCATAATTAGTTGAAAACTAAACGAACGAATAGGCCTCGTCGCTGCGATTCTTGCGCCGTGAATGGGACCCAAATCCGATGTCATATGAGGAAGATATTGAAGTTTTAAAACGCCCAATAACCTTCAAAATAGGACCTTTGAACTCAGAAATTTTGTCATCTTCAGATTATTAACCAAAAAAAAAAAAGGGGGGGGGGAGAGAATTATGGAAAAAAGATTCATTTTTTATGGTTTATGGTGCCCTATCAGAGGGTGCCACATGGCTTGCCCGGAGGTTGCCACATGGCCCCAAGCCAAAGGTTCAAATCTATTTTAAAAATGGTGTTGGTGGGCAGACCGACCCGAACATTCATGGGTCATCCCGTAGCGGCCTCATGCAACAGTTGAACGAGTATTCAGGTCACGTTTGAACGGGTCGGCAATTGGTGAACGCGTTCGGGTCAGTCGGGCGAAGGACGACCCGACCCGAACGCAAACGGGTCATGTTATAGCGGCGTAGTTCAACCGGCAGAAAAACAAAGGATAGGCCCTCAGGGCTAAGGTTTTTAAACCCCCACGACTAGGCGTAGAACTAAGGGCTAAGCCCCTTTCCAAAGGCGGTAACAAAGGGTTTAAGCCCTCGGGTGTTAGCCCTTAGCCAGGTGACCTCAGGGCTATGACCATGGGCGCGGATTTGGTCTATTCCGTCGGCAACACTAACCACCCGACTTTTCAACATGTGAACATGAGTTCATCTGACAGTTAAATTAATTTCCTCCGCCATTTTTAGCACGCAGTTCCGACATTTGCAAAGATTTCGCCTTTTTGGTGGAGCTAACTGGAGTTAGCCAAATTTAGTGGAGGATTTCTAGTGCCATTGGGAAAAATACTGTTTGGATCATAACTTTCACCATATTCAACCAAATTAGACAAAATTTTAGTCAATTTTGAGTATTCTGAGAATTCTAGAGCCATTGGAATAGGTTTCAGAGCCAACATAGGTGCTTTTCAGCCATTTTTTCTTTATGGAAGCTTGGAGAGCCATCAGGGCCATGAGGGAAATGGAGCTGGATTGGGCTACACTTCACTGTTTGAGGTGAAATAAAATCCATACTTAGCTTATTTATGTCTTCTGAATTCATTTTCACAAC
Organism: Pinus albicaulis; assembly: GCA_034641835.2. NCBI lineage: Eukaryota > Viridiplantae > Streptophyta > Pinopsida > Pinales > Pinaceae > Pinus > Pinus albicaulis. Next base: position 212,351,198 of record CM076575.1, on the reverse strand, counting down.
TGTTTCAGCCTGTTTAGGCTTATTTCTCACTATAAAACCAATTTGAGCATCATAATCTATCAAGTACATGCCCATTAGGAGCCTTGGACCCGGTAGATGTAGCCCAGGAGGGGTGAACTGCCTCATCATGTTGTTGTGTTGTTATGGTGAAAGTTATTCAGCTGTGTATTTCAAATTCAAGATGTTAAACAGTAATTTTAATTGACATTCCCTCACACATAAACTCAAAAACAGTTACCAAATTTTTTTTGTTTAATTTGCAAGACATGACAAACGCTTTGCACACTTAATTAAATGGAAATGAATACTTTGAACAGCAGTACAACTACTTTCATTTTCAGATCAGTTATAAGCATGTTTAAATGACTGGTTCATGTCATGGTTATTTCATATATTTACTTGTAATTGTTAAAACAATGGATGCAATACCTAATTGATATCATATATGTTTAAGGAAGAGGGTGTTGATCCTTCTTATAATGTCTCATAAGATTTTTCAGTCATTCATGCTCTGTGTTGTATCCTAGACCTATAGATTTCATTCATGCCAAGTGTTTGACAAAATGTCAGTCCCAGTTGGGGATGGTCAAGCCTAGTCTTGGAGTCAGTTTTTGGTTATTTGGCATTGTCGTCATGTATTTAATGATTTTTGAAAGCTACAAGAAGTTTTGGGTAGTGTCCAGGATTATGGCTTAAAAAGGGCCTTAAATCCCGCAGGTACATGCACAAGGCTAGGAAATTGAGTCCCTGGACGAACGCGTGCCCATGCTCTGGGTGCGTCCAAAGCCTCCCAGATGCACCCTTGCCCATATCAAGGGAGTGTCTGGGGTCCTGTAGTAGGTGTAGGGAGTTTGTGTTATGCTTTTTCATGTTGATTCCACTTCCTTAAAGTCACCAAATAGGTTGAGTCCGCTCTTAACTGCCCTAAGCTCATGTTTACCTCGGTTGGCTGGTTACTTGGGTAGATGTGAGGGGAGGTGTTCGTTACAATTATCAACCAAAACATGATGAGAGCCATACATTATCACTGTCATAAGACATATTCATAACCAAGATATAAACAACAGAAATAACAAGGATACAACAGCTGTAAGATCCACATAGAAGCTAGTACATTTACACATGAAATACCAAGAAGAAGGAACTCTTTTTAATGAATGTAAAAGCTAACTAGGTTTGGGACTTCCACGAACCACCCGACCATAGATTGGCTAAATCAAACCTCTATTTTAGCCAATCATCCCTGTGCCATATTCCAAGCATGAATGTGGGACTCATAACCAAAAAGAAGAACCAAATGAGCATGGATGCCACTGGATTTCTCCACCTAGACCATGAGGAATTTTAATATCTCCAAGTCCCTAGGTTTTACCGCAACCCACATTCCGATTCAGGGGTCACTAGGCCATGATCGAGACACCACCCTCTTGGATTTACCGTATATCCCATCTTGGGATTCATAGGCCTAATGGAGAGCACTCACCTCTAGGCTTTACCATATATCCCGCCATTCACTGGTCGAGGATTCCTAGGCCTATCGAGGTACACAATACCTAGCTTTACCGCAACCCACAATCCGGTTTAGCAGTTACTAGGCCAGTGGCTTTACCACAATCCACAGTTCAGTTCAGGGATCACTAGGCCATGTGTTCTTCCTTTCAGAGATCCACCTCACTCAGCTTCAAATTCGTCCGCCAATCCAGCTCTACTAAACACATGAGAGCCCATCACCTCAAGGCTATCTGGAAATGGCAAGGCTAGGCTGAAAACCATTGTCATGTACCCGACAAAACCCATGCCAATGACAATAAGAGAACTAAGAACACACATGCATAACCATGCAAGCAAAAACTAGTAAGGAAATCACACATGCAAATCGATACCTGCAAATAATCCCGTTGTAGCTGTTAGATTTTGCCCTTCCTTTTTTGATCCTTTCTTTCTTTTGCCTTCTTTGTTTTCATTGATCCAATGCTAAAGTGCTCTAAGAAAACTCTAAGTGTCCAAGAGTGTGAGAGAGAGAATAGAGAGAGAGAGCTCCAAAATTGATTAACAAAAGGTACCAATTGATGCTCAAAAGCCTTTTTATTAATGAGGCCTCTATTTTCTTCATTTTCTATTATTTTCCTTCATTTTCCTCCTCACATGCAACTTATGACCTTTCACCTTCCATTTCTCCTATTTTCCATTATTTTCATAAATAAATGCCACTTTGCCTTTCCAAACCTCTGCCATTGCCTTTGCCAATTTCCTTAACCATAATAAACCAAATGAATGCCCACATTAAGATGTTTTGCCCAACATTAAGCTTGGAATAAGTGTCCCATAACCGTGGTTATTATTTTTCCTTTATTAACTTTTAATTACATGGAATTTTCACTAGGGTTGTTACAGAAACCAATGGTTGTGATGACTAAAGCGCTTGCTTGCTCTCAAATGGAGTGAAAATATAAAATGATGAAATGGTCATCAAAGGAGCGAAAAAAGATGAAAATTACAAAAAAAATCTTATATATTTATAACAAAATAAGGGTTGGAGTTGATATGACCAAAATAATAAAATGTGATTATTTAGTCAAATCAATATCTAACTAACTTTGGTTTATTATCATTATTATTATTTTGCTTTTTGGGGTTAAATACAAGAGGAAAAATATCATGAAAATTGGTTTATGATTTTAATCAATGGTAAATTACGTAGGTAAAATGATATATTAAGTTTTTGAATGAAAATAACCAGGGAAAAAATATTTTTGGGGTTATAGGTAAAAATAATGACAATAAATTAGGAAAATTGGTTTCTCAAGTTATTTTCATAGGACAATGATGTAAAAGTGGATTTTAACATGAGAAACCTATATTATAATATTGTGTTTCAGTAATCTTAGCGATTTGGGTGAGGTGTTCCATTTTTGAGTGATAACAATATAGCATCAACCAAAACACTGATAACTACTATTGTTTCCACCTTTTATATCTTTGATTTTCACTAATGATGCAATTGAAGCTATGCTCTAACACATGGCTAATACTTGTTGATAACCATAGTAATTGTTGCACTGAAAATTGTCACCTTGACATTCTGCTATCTGTATGAGCTCATTATCACTCATACTTTCCTCCTTTGCAAGTCTAAAACATCATTTCCTCATGTCAAGCCTTAAAAACAAGAGAAAGCTCTCAAAAGTATCTAAAACTCTGGTATCGCACTTTCTCTTTGTCTTACCTGCGGTCCCGCACGTAATGGTCATGTCTCCTGCATACCTAACTGCACTTTCTTTGTGTTAAGGATGCAGACCCCTGTAAAAGAATAAAAAGGCGCAAGTAAACTCAAAAATCTCACTTTCAGTCATTTCTAGAAGCCTCTGGAAGGAATCTTGCGGTGGTAGAACCGCTCTTTTCAGGTTCATGTATCCCATGCCTTAAAGAGCTAACCCCTTGATGTGAGGAGCTTATCCCTTTGAAGGAGGATTCTATCCCTTCATAGGTGGAACTGTAACCTCCTCTTTTGCACTATAAAAAGAGGCATAGGGCAGCCTCAAAGGGTTACTAATTAACAAAACAATTGATGAGTTCAAGCTTTAGTATTATTTGAGGTAAAGTGCTGTTGGAACTTAGACTCATTTAGCTGAGATTTTATGAGGAAAGATTACATACCAGTATGTATCTCGATTGGAAGAGTGCAAGGCTTGTCAGAGTAAAGGAAATTCCTGCTTCGGACCCCGGGAAGACCTGTTCAACATCAAGGCTGAAAAGGTTGTAAGGTTCTTCTACTATTTCAAAGTTAATACAAATAAGTTTGTTTTTCTCAATAAGCTGTCAATTGATTGTTTATTTTATGGATTCCTTGATCACCATAATAGATATGATCTATGAATATATGCTATGCAGGTGCTATTTGATGTTTTCTTGTTTGTGAATGCAGGTCTTCGAAGATAACTCTTTCGGGCAACTGAAAGACGATTAGTACAAGCAAGCGTTGGATCAAAGTAGGATCTTAACACCTTTGTAGCATTTACTTCTAAATCGTTATATATCTAGAGAAAGATCGATTTGATTGTCTGTTTGTTGCTAGACTATCTTCTGATATTAGGGAGATCGATCTTGTCCGCAAGATGGATTTATCTGGCCAACAAATTGGCGACCATACTGGGGATCGAACCCAGAATCTCTGGTTTCGCAGACCAGTGGAGTCGCCAATTTGTTGGCCGAATAAATCGATCTTGCGGACAAGACCGACCTCCCTAGTATCAGAAGATAGTCTAGCAACAAACAGACAATTAAATCTATCTTTCTCTAGATATATAACGATTTAGAAGTAAATGCTACAAAGGTGTTAATATCCTACCTTGATCCAACGCTTGCTTGTAGTAATCGTCCTTCAGTTGCCCAAAAGAGTTATCTTCGAAGACCTGCATTCAAAAACAAGAAAACATCAAATAGCACTTGCATAGCATATATTCATAAATCATATCTATTATGGTGATCAAGGAATCCATAAAATAAACAATCAATTGACAGCTTATTGAGAAAAACAAACTTATTTGTATTAACTTTGAAATAGTAGAAGAACCTTACAACCTTTTTAGCCTTGATGTTGAACAGGTCTTCTCGGGGTGCGAAGCAGGAATTTCCTTTACTCTGACAAGCCTTGCACTCTTCCAACCAAGATACATACATGTATGTAATCTTTCCTCATAAAATCTCAGCTAAATGAGTCTAAGTTCCAACATCACTTTACCTCAAATAACACTAAAGCTTGAACTCACCAATTGTTTTGTTAATTAGTAACCCTTTGAGGCTGCCCTATGCCTCTTTTTATAGTGCAAAAGAGGAGGTTACAGTTTCACCTATGAAGGGATTGAATCCTCCTTCAAAGGGATAATCTCCTCACATCAAGGGGTTAGCTCCTTAAGGCATGGGATACATGACCCTGAAAAGAGCGGTTCTACCACTGCAAGATTCCTTCCAGAGGCTTCTAGAAATGACTGAAAGTGGGCTTTTTGAGTTTACTTGCGCCTTTTTAATCTTTTACAGGGGTCCACACCCTTAACACAGAGAAAGTGTGGTCAGGTACGCAGGAGACATGACCATTACGTGCGGGACTGTAGGTAAGACAACGAGAAAGTGCGATACCAGAGTTTTAGAGACTTTTGAGAGCTTTCTCTTGTTTTTAAGGCTTGACATGAGGAACTAATGTTTTAGACTTGCAAAGGAGGAAAGTATGAGTGATAATGAGCTCATACAGATAGTAGAATGTCAAGGTGACAATTTTCAGTGCAACAGATTGCCCCCTAAAGTGCGAAGTCTGTAATAGATGAAGATAGAGTCTTTCATGTATGAAGAGTGAAGTACTTTATCATTTCAAGGATCATCCTGTGAAAAACCCAATCGGAACCTGTAAAAACATTCAATGCAAAATATATATGTAGACATATCATCGCTGAGGTAGGCATTTCCATACTCAGATCAAAACTAACTAGAAAACTGATTTAAACTGTTCTGATACAGGAATGACTTTTAATGCATCAACAATATAGACGTGTGTAGACACAGTATGGACGCAGCCATCTGTTTATGAATAGTCCACTGTATAAATGAATAGCAAAATTCCTCGCAGTCTGGATGGTAGAAACTAGATCCCTTAGATCCCTTCCCGAACTAGTACGATTCTATCCATGTGAATGAATGTGTCGAAGTCGAACATGGTAGAAACCACTTGGTTACCAGTCAATAATGTGAAGTGCTAACAAGTGTGAGAGTAACCACCAGTAATGTCAATGGCCCTCAAAGTACTCAGTACAATCCATGAAATGTGAATGAATGAGTTGAAGTCGAACATGTCACAGAATCATTCGATCGAATGTCAATGATGCAACCTGTAGTCGAAGGCGAGAAACCTGCCATTGAGGCATGTAGATTTTAAGGTACTGACAATTTCTAGATCGACTTCCTAGATAATGAGCTGTCGTCGATAGAAAGTGATCCGTCGTAGGCAAGCCCACAACATGAAATCATAGATCAAGTTTTGAAGAAATATATTGACAATGACTGACTCGGGGATGGTCAAAATGGAAGACAAATATTTTGCAGATGAATGGTTTGTTTGAACTGTCTTCTTGAACACATAATGACACTGCAGATGGCTTGGTGACAATTGACCCAAAGCTAATACCCAGAAACCGGTTGAATACTTTCAATATGGTTTGATTAACTGTTAGGCAAAGGATTTCCCAACCCAGGTGAACAAAAGTGTCGTGTTCAAGAGTGGTTAACGGTTTTCCGAAAATCAAAATGTGATAAACAGGTTCGTTTTTCTCTCTTTTCCCCCACCATTTTTGGCAAGTACCTCTTTATTTTTGACAAGCTTTAGGAGGATAACATTTGCTTTTTTATAAGCTCATCATTCGGATGAGTCCAACTTAGTTTAAAATTCGAACCCTAAGAAGGAGTGGTTCGTTCATGTTTTAAAATTGAACAGGTCCTTTACTGTTAAATTTTAACGAGTCCAGTATAGGAGAAACTCGATGTTTTTCAATTTTAGGGAGTCAGAAGAAAAAACTTAAGAAAACTCCATGGGTGAACTTTTTCGTAAATTTAGTCTCTCAAGCCCGAAAAAGGATAAAATAATGCGGGAGAGAACTCTATTGACCGTAATTAGTCAACGTATACCTTTTTCGTAAATAGTCCATTTCAGTCCATAAAAGGGGTAAACTTATACTGAAGGGACGATCATTCATTTATTTTAATGAGTTCGAATAATCAAGTGCTCGACAATCTTTTCAATTTTCGAGAGTCTAAAAAGGGCTTAAAAGAGGACTCCAATGTTTCGTTTTTTCGTAAGTTTTAACGAGTTCGAAAAAGGGATAAAAATGTACTCATGGTTTTCATTTTTTTCGTAAGTTTTAACGAGTTTGAAAAATGAGTAAAAATATAATCCTCTGGGCGACTTTCAATTTAATTTACGAGCAGGAAAAGACGGAAAGAACTCGGCATTTTTATGTATTTTACGAGAATGAAAGATAGCAAAATAATCTCGGGATTTTCATGAGTTTAACGAGTCTTGAAAATAACCGAAATGGACTCAAGATAGGTTTCATTTTTACAAAAGCTTGAAACAGAGAAAAACTATGCTTCAGATAGGTTTTAATGCCCCCTAAGCGTAACTGCTAGAGCGCATGCCCCCCCAGCTTCATTTCATTCAACTAAAAAGACTACTGGTAATTAATAGCTAGATGGAATGAAGGTTCATTTACAAGATCATATGAAAGACATGACCTAAAACTATAAGAAAATTATGCAAAAACTGAAATAACTAACCTAAATATATGACTTAACATTTACGAGATCTAGTCAAAGACTCGGCTGATTAGGGGGAGGATTTGTTTCATTTTAATGAGCTTGACACGGAAAAAACACACGGAAAGAACTATGCTCATGGCAACGTGTTCCATTTTTTAACGAGGTTGGCTCTGATCAACAAAGAACTTTCCTCTTGATCCAACGATTCATTTTTAACGAGTTGACCACTAAGGGGAACTTTCCTCATACACGATTCATTTTTTACGAGGTTATTTCGATGCTTGAGACATCCTCATAAACTATTTATTTCTAATCTATTAATCTACTCTCTCTGATCTACCCTCTTGATTCATTTTTAATGAGGTTGACTTGGGAAAAGAAGCTGTCCTCATACGATTCATTTTTTAACGAGTTGACTCGATGCGGGAACTATCCTCCGTGTGATTCATTTTTTAACAAGGTTGACACAGTAAAAGGAACTATCCTCGGTGACTTGATCATGGCTTCCAACTGGAAGAAACACATGTCAATGGACACACCTTGATCATGGCTTCCAAGAGGTCTTCATCAGAAGGAAGAATAGTTCTCTGGAAGGAACACATGTCAAGGGACTCAAAAGGGATAAGAACATCACGTTCAAATAATCCCATAGAGTTTTCCATGTCAATTACCGGATCTAAGTCAAAGGAGGTCGAGCAAACAGTGAGAGGCTCGCTTGCATCGGTAACTGAAAACATGGGACTGGTTGCCACATAATTAACCCATGGTAGGGTAGATACCACTTTAGTATAAGGAACATTTAGGGGTGTCGTATTTTTGGTAGTCGAATCAAGACTAGTGAATGAAAGTTGGTCAACAATCACAATGTTTCCATTGTGAGGGAAAGACATCACGTGAAAGAGTGTCGATACGACAGCTTTCATTGCATAGACATAGTCTCGCCCAAGGAGTAAATTGAAATCCAAGGGGCCTCGAACTACCATAAGATCAATACAGACAATTTTACCTTCCAAAGTAATAGAAAACTTAGGAAGGATCCCTAAAGGTTCACTAATGGTTCTGTTAAAAGCTTTCAGATTCTGCGTAATAGGCACAAGCTGAGGGGAACCCAAAGCTTTCCAAGCAGTTGAGGATAAAATACTAACAGAAGCACCTTCATCTACCTGTGTGCGGTGTATGTCCCTACCACCAAACTTCATAATGATTTGGAAAGGGATGGAGGAAGGAAGACGAGGTTCTGTCAGTCTATTCCAATCAAAGGAAAATACCTCAGTACTTGGAGGGGGTTCTGTAGAAACAGGTGAAATGCCCCCCGGCGTAGAAGAATCTGATGTAACAAGAAGAACTTGAGTGGTATGAAGTTCACTCTCTACAGGGAGAATGGGATCGACCGAATGTGAAATCGAATCGACCACTTGATCAACTAATGGATCATCAACCTGAGTGATATGAGTTTCACTCTCCAATGGAAGAGTGGGATCGACTGTACTTGAAATTAGATCAATCACTCCGTCAGTTGATGGTAGGTTGGGAGAAAGTTTACGGTAACCAGTTGGAAATTCTTGCTGTGGAACAGTAAGGTTTTCCAATAATTTTGAGGCTTCATCCATGTGAGGGAAAATGTGATTTTGATGACTCCCTTTGCATAACTTACAAGGAAACCTAACTTTACCCTTTTTCCCAGGAACCTGACTATCACTGGTTGATGGATCAACGGAAAGTTGATGGGATTTTTCTGACCATACTTCCAAGACCTTTGGAATACCAGGACAATTGATAAGGAAGTGGTCACCCTTACAAAGCCTGCAAGGGTATTTGGGTTTACGATGCATGTTGGAGGTTTCCTCAACACAACTAACACTTACAGCCATGGTTGGTTGGTTGACTTATTTCTTATCTTGCTTCTTCTTCTTCTTCTTCTTCTTCCCTTTCTTCTTCTTCGCCACTTGGTTACTAGCGTTAAGGCTTTTACCAAGCAAAGAGGAAGAAATGGAGGAAGAAATATTAGGCGAAGAAGGTAAAGGGTGAACAAAAGGTTGGTGATGTTGAGATGGTGAACTCTGTTGAGGTGAAGCATTCGGTTGAGGTGGAACAATTGGAGTATTCGGGGCCAACGAAGTTGAAAATAACCATATCGGTAAACCTATTGTAAATCCAGGTAATGACAATGTAGCCATATAAGGAGGACCAACATTTCCAAAGCAAGGAAAAGTACTAGGATTCTCGTTAAGAGGGTTTCCTTGGTTGGTAAATTCCAGAACAGTTGCCATTATATTCAACTTCAGTGAATTTTATTAACAATTTAAAACTAAAATTAACAATTAACAATTCACACCTAACAATTAAAATTCAAAATTCACACCTATGGTCTCTAAAAGTAAAAACAAACAAATTAACACGCGCTATCAAATCTAGGAGTCAAACCACACACAAACAGTAGATTCTCGCACTAAAAACACTAGTTGGTGATGAAATCCAACATCGTAGAATTTTAATGCAAAAATGGCGGTTGGAACAGTTACCCCAACAACCTGCTTAATGAAACAGACTGGCACAAGTTTCTTCACAAAAGCATCTCGAGTGAAGAGAACCCCCCAGAGAGTCCAAGTGAGTATAGTCGAAGTTTGCTCCAGGTACAGTGAGATCTTTCCTTCACTGTCACCTTAGGAAATAATCTTAATTTTATGGACACTAAGGTTACCAACAACAAAAAATACAATTGGGAGAACAGTCTACGATCTGATTCTACGTGCAAGGGCAGAGTAACAAAGCTCAATCCTCTTGAAGGCTCCTCGACATGGTAAATCTGAGGTTTACCAACAAGTGACCCCAGGCTCTCGTGATGGTCAGTAGGGTTTTGCAGATTGTAAATACGTGTATATATAACATAAATATTTTAGTTTTTGCATAATTTTCTTATAGTTTTAGGTCGGGTCTTTCACATGATCTCATAAATGAACCTTCATTCCATCTAGCTATTAATTACTAGTAGTCTGTTTAGTTGAATGAAATGAAGCTGGGAAGGCATGCGCTCTAGCAGTTACGCTTAAGGGGCATTAAAACCTATCTGAAGCATAGTTTTTCTCTGTTTCAAGATTTTGTAAAAATGAAACCTATCTTGAGTCCATTTCGATTATTTTCAAGACTCGTTAAACTCATGAAAATCCAGAGATTATTTTTGCTATCTTTCATTCTAAATAAAAAACACACCAAAAATTCCAAGTTCTTCCAGTCTTTCTGCTTTCGTAAATTAAATTGAAAATCTGACCACATGAGTATATTTTTATCCCTTTTTCGAACTCGTTAAAACTTACGAAAAAGTGAAAACCATGAGTATATTTTTATCCCTTTTTCGAACTCGTTAAAACTTACGAAAAAACGAAACATTGGAGTCCTCTTTTAAGCCCTTTCCAGACTCTCGAAAATTGAAAATATTGCCGAGCACTTGATTATTCGAACTCATTAAAATAAATGAATGATCATCCCCTCAGTATAAGTTTACCCCTTCTACGGACTGAAATGGACTATTTACGAAAAAGGTATACGTTGACTAATTACAGTCAATAGAGTTCTCTCCCGCATAATTTTATCCTTTTTTGGGCTTGAGAGACTAAATTTATGAAAAAAGTACACCCATGGAGTTTTCTTAAGTTTTTTCTTCTGACTCCCTAAAATTGAAAAACACCGAGTTTCTCCTATACTGGATTCGTTAAAATTTAACAGTAAAGGACCTGTTCAATTTTAAAACAGGAACGAACCACTCCTTCTTAGGGTTCGAATTTTAAACTAAGTTGGACTCATCCGAAGGATGAGCTTATAAACAAGAAAATGTTATCCTCCTAAAGCTTATTAAAAATAAAGAGGTACTTGCCAGAAATGGTGGGGGAAAAGAGAGAAAAACGAACCTGTTTGTTACATTTTGATTTTCGGAAAATCGTTAACCACTCTTGAACACGACACTTTTGTTCACCTGGGTTGGGAAATCCTTTGCCTAATAGTTAATCAAACCATATTGAAAGTATTCAATCGGTTTTTGGGTATTAGCTTTGGGTCAATTGTCACCAAGCCATCTGCAGTGTCATTATGTGTTCAAGAAGATAGTTCAAACAATCCATTCATCTGCAAAATATTTGTCTTCCATTTTGACCATCTCTGAGTCAGTGCTTGCCAATATATTTCTTCAAAACTTGATCTATGATTTTGTGTTGTGGGCTTGCCTAAGACCGATCACTTTCTATCGACGACAACTCATTATCTAGGAAGTTGATCTAGAAATCATCAGTACCTTGAAATCTGCATGCCTCAATGGGAGGTTTCTCGCCTTTGACAACAGGTTGCATCATTGACCTTCGATCAAATGATTCTGTGACATGTTCGACTTCAACTCATTCATTCACATTTCATGGATTGTACTGAGTAATTTGAGGGCCATTGACATTACTGGTGGTTACTCTCACACTTTTTAACAATTCACATTATTGACTGGTAATCAAGTGGTTTCTACCATGTTCGACTTCGACACATTCATTCACATGGATAGAATCGTACTAGTTTGGGAAGCGGAAATCAAGACCCTGGATCTAGTTTCTACGATCCAGGCTGCGAGGAATTTTGCTATTCATTTATACAATGAACTATTCATAAACAGATGGTTGCGTCCATACTATGTCTACACATGTCTATACTGTTGATGTATTAAAAATCATTCCTGTATCATAACAGTTTAAGTCATTTTTCTAGTTAGTTTTGATCTGAGTATGGGAATGCCTACCTTAGCGAAGATATGTCTACATATATATTTTGCATTGAATGTTTTTACAGGTTCCGACTGGGGTATTCATAGGATGATCCTTGAAATGATAAAGTACTTCACTCTTCATACATGACAGACTCTATCTTCATCTATTACAGACTTCGCACTTTAGGGGGCAATCTGTTGCACTGAAAATTGTCACCTTGACATTCTGCTATCTGTATGAGCCCATTATCACTCATACTTTCCTCATTTGCAAGTCTAAAACATTAGTTCCTCATGTCAAGCCTTAAAAACAAGAGAAAGCTCTCAAAAGTCTCTAAAACTCTGGTATCGCACTTTCTCTTTGTCTTACCTGCGGTCCCGTACGTAATGGTCATGTCTCCTGCATACATGACCGTACTTTCTCTGTGTTAAGGGTGTAGACCCCTGTAAAAGATTAAAAAGGCGCAAGTAAACTCAAAAATCTCACTTTCAGTCATTTCTAGAAGCCTCTGGAAGGAATCTTGCGGTGGTAGAATCGCTCTTTTCAGGTTCATGTATCCCATGCCTCAAGGAGCTAACCCCTTGATGTGAGGAGCTTATCCCTTTGAAGGAGGATTCTATCCCTTCATAGGTGGAACTGTAACCTCCTCTTTTGCACTAGAAAAAGAGGCATAGGGCAGCCTCAAAGGGTTACTAATTAACAAAACAATTGATGAGTTCAAGCTTTAGTATTATTTGAGGTAAAGTGTTGTTGGAACTTAGACTCATTTAGCTGAGATTTTATGAGGAAAGATTACATACCTGTATGTATCTTGATTGGAAGAGTGCATGGCTTGTCAGAGTAAAGGAAATTCCTGCTTCAGACCCCAGGAAGACCTATTCAACATCAAGGCTGAAAAGGTTGTAAGGTTCTTCTACTATTTCAAAGTTAATACAAATAAGTTTGTTTTTCTCAATAAGCTATCGATTGATTATTTATTTTATGGATTCCTTGATCACCATAATAGATATGATTTATGAATATATGTTATGCAGGTGCTATTTGATGTTTGCTTGTTTGTGAATGCAGGTCTTCGAAGATAACTCTTTCGGGCAACTGAAGGATGATTACTACAAGCAAGCGTTGGATCAAGGTAGGATCTTAACACCTTTGTAGCATTTACTTTTAAATCGTTATATATCTAGAGAAAGATAGATTTAATTTTCTATTTGTTGCTAGACTATCTTCTGATACTAGGGAGATCGATCTTGTCTGCAAGATCGATTTATCCGGCCAACAGTAATACTAAGGGCTAAATATTAAGACTTTAAGTGTTTCAATGCTCCTTTACCATGTTATGTGTTGGGTATCCTATGCAACTGCCATGACCACAAACAAAACTAAATCAAAAGCTCGAAAAAATGTGTTGGACTTAAGTGAAAACACCCAACAAGAAAACAAAAGTAACAAATTCTAGAGTTGAGCATCATAAGGTAAATAACTAAAAACACAAACTATAAAACAATGGCCATAGTAGGGTAAGCCCATCATTATCATTCATGGATGGGCACTAACCACTAACAACACGGGGCTCCTTCAACTATAGGCCACATCCATCCTTGGAATCAAAGGGCTTGAGGCCTCAAACATAACCAATGCCATAGTAAAAGATTCCTTACTACATGCACTAGGAGTAAGTGTAATGTGTGCTCTCTCTTGCCACCCTTGAACTAATTAATTGACTTTATGTCAACCATTATGAAAGGACTACACATAAGTAGGTTGGGAGGGACTAGATGGCTCACGACTCATTATACATGAGGTACCCCCACCCAAAACTTTAGTTGTCGCTACAAGTGGTCCAACTCCATTCTAATATTTTGAGATTGCACAATGTTTTGTAAGGACAAACTAACATGAATAGGTGTGTTATCATACCATGAGAAAATATGGACAAGTTCATTGTTATTAAATAAAACATAATTATTTTTTATAGATGAAATAGAGAACTTCAAACCACATAAGGGACAAATATGAGTTCAATTAAATGATACAATGTACTTTGTCCCGTAGGAGAGCAACTTTCTATGTGTGCATGTTGGAAGGTGTTGTTGATAGAGAATACTCACCCAATATTTTACATATTAATGTAGACAAGTGATTGATTATTATTGTTATTTGACTAAATGCTTTCGGTCAATAGTTAAGCAAGTGACCACTATTCAACTTAAGATATTCAATGGGATTGAAAGCATCTCAACACACTACAAAATGCATCATTTAGCTAAGAAGTCATGAGTGAGGATATCTATTTTCCAAAATCGACTAAGAATTCAATTACAAAGGCACAATTGACATCTAAGATGTTGAAGCTTTTGCATGGATATTTAACTCATAACCCTTTTTTTCTCTTCAAGTTAATGGTTTGCCTTGCTTGAAATTTGGTTTACATCCATTTAAATTGTCATAAATAATCCATTAACAACCACTAAAAAACCCATTATATTTGTACCTCTATCCTAACTCGAGATCTATCCCTATACTAAAATACACCATATATCACTAATAATAAAAACATGAATGCTTTTTGTGAGAGTGTAAGTAAACTTAAACCCACAATCTCTCTAAAAATCCATGGATGGAAGAAAATAACCCTTAAATTCATGACCTACTAAACACAATATTTTTAATAAAAAAATAATAACTGAATCTACTAACAATTTAATAAAATGTTTTGATTGTCATACGCTCCATTAATAGTTCACATGATTACCTCATACATTCTTAGGGGTGCTTTGGACCCAACACTTTTAATAAATACTTAATAACCAAGTCTACCAACAATTTAATAAAATGAAAAAAAAAATTATTTGGACAAAGTAAAAGAAGAGGCTAAGCACCCATGTGACTACCTCATACATCACTACAACTTTGAACTAAGATAATACGTTTTATGCAACGCTGTTCGGAAATCAGTATATCTAGTTTCTCTCGCTCAAATCACAAATCACATTTTGCCCTTTTCATGTTTTCATCTCGTTTGTAGGCCGCTAGGGTTTGCAGGTGAGCACAGCAGCGCAATTCATCCAAACACTGCATCGCTCACAGCTGCAACAAACCATGATACGATCCGGCGCCTCGCGACTTCGCAGTAATCTGAAAGTCGGGAGTCTCGGCAGAAAGGCTTTTGCCACGAACACACCGGGGCTTTCTCGAAAAGAAATTGCACAGTCCTCCTCTGGCGGACTGTTCTCATGGCTTACAGGAAATAAATCTAAATCTCTCCCTACCCTGGATTTTCCCCTGCCAGGCGTGAATCTTCCACCTACACTTCCAGATCACGTGGAGCCAACAAAGACCATTGTCACAACCCTTCCCAATGGTCTCAAGGTGGCATCTGAAAACTCTTCGGTATGTGTTTTTCCTCCATAATTTATTTATTTCGAAGTAGCTATGAGAAATATCTCCATGGGCGGGGTTGCCCCGACATATTTATGTTTCTTCCTACGTCAATGAACGTCTGACTCTTTTGTATTGGCAAGTTTAGTCCATTTGATTCGAATTCTTATTTTGCTTGGATCAGAGCCCCACTGCATCAATTGGATTGTACGTCGATTGTGGTTCCGTGTATGAGACCCCGTTGTCCAGCGGGGCAACTCACCTCCTGGAACGAATGGCGTTCAAAACCACAAAGAATCGAAGCCATCTTCGAATGGTGCGCGAGGTGGAAGCCATCGGAGGGAATGTTACAGCATCCGCATCCCGAGAACAGATGGGGTACACTTTCGATGCTCTTAAAACATATCTCCCTGAGATGGTAGAATTGCTGGTTGATAGTGTGAGGAACGCAGTTTTTGTTGACTGGGAGGTTAAGGAACAGGTATTTCGCGCTTCCCATCAATTACTTGTTCTACTTTTAATCCTTTTTTTTGTAAATGGTCCCTTTTTCCAATTAGACGTAAACGTTGTACATACATGGCAATCGAAAAAGGGGCACTACTAAGGTAGCCGCCACTAGCAATTTTATAGACAATAAATTCCATACAAACCATAGCAGCAAGATTCGGATATGTTTCGGTATGGAGAAAATATGTAACTAACAAATTCAACACGGCTCAATACGGAAGTTTACATCTCAGAGTTATGAATATATGAATTTTGTTCCATATTTTAGAGGAATTTTAGCCTTAGGAATGTGCAATAAACCAGAAACTTAATTTATTCCTTGAAAATGATGCAATGTCACTTATATATGATGCAATGTAGGTTATAATTAAATACGTTATTTCGTATCAAAGACAAACGAAAAATAGTCAATATGGGAGTGTGCACCTAATAGATACTAAAATATGAACTTTGTCCCATGTTTTAGAAGAATTTTAGTCCAGGAATGTGCAATCAACCAGATGGCAGAAACATAATTCACTCCTTGAAAATGATGCACTGTAGCTTATATATAATGCAATGTTGTTTATATTTATAATTTATTTTACTTTTATTTTATTTTTAAATATTTGAAGTTTGTGAGATGTTTTTTTGCACTAATAGGTTGTTTTGTATCAAAGACAATAAAAAATAGGTTGTACTGCTACCGATTGTCGTACAGAAAAAGTCAATATGGCTGAATGTTTCTACTATGATAAAAACTATTGAGATCGCCCTAGATGATGCCCATGACATACAACAAAAATTAAGGCATTTTTATAGGTTTTGAATGCCTACAAGGATGGCTTTTGTTGTTTTTTCTTCTGTCAGTAAAATGCAGTGCTGTGGTATTTGATGTAGCTAGTGAAAGTGAAATCAGAGATTGCAGAAATTTCGAACAATCCCCAAAGTTTGATTCTGGAGGCACTGCATTCAGCTGGCTATGCTGGTGCATTAGGGAACCCTCTCATGGCTCCTGAATCTGCTATAAACAGATTGAACGGCACAATTTTGGAGGAGTTTGTCACAGTAAGTGCCATTCTCGTTTCTTCCATTATTTACTTATTTGATTTTACAAGCAGACAAATGAATCAGCAGCTTCTTCTGCGCTGGCTGTTGTTTGATGATAGAGCCCTGGGTTTTTTTATGCATGCTGTATGCAATGCAGCTTTCTTGCAAGGTTGGATGCCATTTGTTACAATTGTTGTTGGTTTGTTCCAACTACAGGAAAACTATACTGCTCCACGCATGGTGTTGGCAGCATCTGGAGTGGATCATGAACAACTGCTCTCGTTTGCCGAGCCTTTGTTGGCTGACCTACCTCAGGTTCCTCACCAGGAGGTGACTAAATCTCAGTACATTGGTGGTGATTTTCGGTGCCAAGCAGATTCACAGGTAACACTATTTATTATCATGTTTATTTTAAAAGAAATGCAGATTAAGGTCATTTATTGATACTTATTCTGTGCTGGTTAAGAAACCATTGCTTTGACCTATTTTTGGTTTGTTATTTTGAGGATTTGGCTCTTTGATTGGCAGAGGACTCATGTTGCTCTAGCATTTGAGGTTCCTGGCGGCTGGCATAGTGAGAAAGATGCAATTGCTTTGACAGTTCTGCAGGTATATTTCATTGTGCTTCTGGTAGCAAAAATATTCTTAGAAGTATCATTTGCATTTGTAGTGTGTTTTTCTCTTTTGGAAATCAAGTCTTTTTAAGTTTGCAAGTTGTGTACTTCGTTGTGGGCAAAGCTTATCTCAACAGCAACCTTTGTATGCATTTGTCTTGTGTACAGACCCTCATGGGAGGGGGTGGGTCTTTCTCTGCTGGTGGCCCTGGTAAAGGAATGTATTCTCGATTATGTAAGTAATGCAACTCATTGCAAGATTTATTTAGTTGGAGGAAAAAACACCTCCCTTACAATTACATGATATGCAAGAATGAAAATACTGACAATTATTAATTGCATATCTCATCACAAGCTTTATTGTATGGAGAGAAGAACCACCTCCGTTACAATTACATGATATGCAAGAGTGAAAGCTGTTAAATTTTTTGGTTACAGAATGTGGACATATGCTGTCTTTTGGTCTAATTTCTAGATATAGTACAGTTTAATGTCAATGTGTTTGCTTTTCTGAATTTCCTATCTATTCCGTATAACAGCATGAGGCATCTGACAGTTTCAGTCCATCTTCTTACCTCTTCCTTAAGCCAATCAGATTGTTAAGTTCTTCCCTTTGCAAGCCTGCATTGCTTTTGCATGTTTTGTAGTAAATATCAATTTCTCATTGTACTTTTTGAGAATTCTAATTTCAAATTTTGCTGTAATGAAATAACAGATCTTCGGGTTTTGAATGAATACCAACAAGTGCAATCATTTTCTGCTTTCAACAGCATGTACAATGATAGTGGCATTTTTGGTATCCATGCAACAACGGTAAGATATTTTTATGATTTTCAATTTGTTGCCTGGAATTTTTTCATAATGTGTCATATTTAGGCTACCCACCTGATAGCATGGATATTAGATAAAGATTCTGGTCTTTTTGATTTGCAAGTACAAACATTTGATACTTTGTAATGGTGGTTCCTTGGGCTATTTTTAATGTTATAACGAGTTCCTGGGACTGTATTTTCTCTTGCCGTATCAAACATGCAGAAAATAGCTGTGCCTCTGATCTGTATTAAGTAGATTAAATATTTAAAGTATGGCATACTTTATTTATTGTTTTCTTAGGAAACAATAATTCATTGCTCTGATATATGTTTGAGAAGGAAGGCTTCATCTATTAAAGAACAGAACTATCTTTTATTATAGGTGAAAGTAGTTTTACAAAGATTGTCAAGATTACATAAAATTCCAATATTCCATAGGGGGTGCAAAATTACAAAAGGATCTTTAGCACTGTATTATGGTCATAAACAAAAGAAATTGAATTTCTATTCAGGGGTATGCTCTCTCAGTTCAATAAATTGCTATTTAGGGGTATGCTCTTTTAGTTCAAATATTCCCCTTTCTATGTTGGATGACAGAACCATTTTGAAGTGGTCTAAATGTCACTTGGTTCAGGTTCTGTTTGATTTGGTATCAATGAAATTTGAGTAAAATTCAAATTTTCAGATGAAATTCAGATAAAAGTTTCCATCAATGACTTAAAAATTGTTTGACAAAATTGCGATGCTGCAAAAATTAAAGTAGGATCATTTTTTTTGTTTTTGGTGTTCCCGTGGGCTATTTGTTACATCATCACACCCTAAATTTAAGAGCATGTGGTGTAGTAAAGGAACTAGATTCATGATCATCACTAATTGTCTTGACATCAAATTCATGATTGATCGTGTCACAATCAATGTCATGACCTGTTGAAGAATGTAACTAGGTTCAGTGTTCTTAATTGTATAATGTAATATATTTGTCAAAATAATTTTATTATTAATAAAAATGACTTATTAAAGCATGGGTTTCATGCTTGGGTCATCATTTTTAGGTCAAAGCCTCCATTGTAGGATTCTAGGTTTTTACTTTGAGTTAATAGTCATTGTCAATTTTATTAGACTCTTCTTGGGCTTTTGTATTTTGTAAAAATAATTATTTTCGAGTCGAATACGTCATTTGACACCTCCACACCAAGTCGGCCTACATTAGGGAAATTCGATCCACAGAAGAGGCTATATATAGAGAGGTAGTTCGATCCATTTGCACCGCTCACTCAACAAGTTCGATACACAAGAAAGAGAAGCAAAAAAAGTGTGAAGTTGCTAGAGATGGAAGAAGATTGCGGGGGAAGACAAAATCAATGTTTTGGGCTATCTATCTCTCACATGTGCGAAGTTATTGGACATTTGTGGGGTTGAAAATCTGAATTTTATAGCAGGTCGAAGTTTTGTTGCAGGGGAGGCTGAAATTCTGCGGCTGCAAGTTTGAAACTCTAGGTCGAACTTTGAAGTTGCTGCTGGGAAGTTATCATTTGGAGAAGAAGGAAGGGTTGACTTGGTGGTTGGAGGAAGTCTGTGTCTAGGTCAAATATTCTTGGATTATCTCATCTTGTCTTTGAATCTACTGAAGGAAGAGTTCTGATTGGGTTTTCCCCTTATAGGGGTTTTGCCCTTGCTGTGCGCCTACATCTTGTGTCTCTTGTTCTTGTGATCTTCATACACATAATTTGGTAATTGCTTGATGAAAGATAAACTAAATAAGAAGTAAAAGAGGCCAACATAATTCACAAATAATTATCAAGAAAGAAGAATCAAACTGTAAATTTTTGTAGATGTTCTATGCTAAGAGCAGTTTTACTTTTCTTACAGCAATCATACAAATAGTTAAGCAAAATGCAGATAGAACATATAAGTAGATCTTACAGAAGACAAATCAGAAACAGGAAAATGTGTGTGTTCGTTACGGCGGTCAATAGGATGCTTCAACCAGCAAAGTCTCCTTGGTCAGCCAGCCCAGCATGTGTCACAACATACCTCCAATCAGCAAATGAGTCAACCCAAGTCAACTCCACAAAAGTCAACGCTGTCCTGAAAAAGTCAACGTAGGGCAGCAAGCTAAAAGTCAACATAGCAGCAAAACGGTCAACCCTTTGACCTCGATTTCTGTGCCAAGTAGTACGGCCTTCATAAATCGAACTTCCCACAAGTTTTCAGCTTGATTGGACCATGCGTTGACCAAATTCAACGCTGGTCAAACTTTCTGCGAAACCCTAGCAGCAGAAAAATCGTCCTTCAACTCAGCCGTACGGTCTGTCCTCTTTCTCCTTCACA
Source organism: Pinus albicaulis (assembly GCA_034641835.2). Taxonomy (NCBI): domain Eukaryota; kingdom Viridiplantae; phylum Streptophyta; class Pinopsida; order Pinales; family Pinaceae; genus Pinus; species Pinus albicaulis. Next base: position 212,330,486 of record CM076575.1, on the reverse strand, counting down.
CGTGTGGCTGAAACTCGTCCTCCAGGTAGCTCGTACTATTTCAGATGAGAGAGGAAGATGTGAGTTGTGTTGAGATGAAATGCTCTCCAACTTTTCCTGTATTTATATCCATCATTGGGCGTGTGACACATCTGCTGGGGGTGTGAAACCTTAAGGCCGACCTGCACATATAATTAATTATAAATAATAAATTCAAAATAAATGTTCTACTCATCGGATTAAGACATATTATATATGGATTTTACACCTCTCCGAAAGAGGAATCCAACAAAAATATTAGCCTCTTAATCTGAGCATCATAACATGGAGTTTGGACCTAGTTATCCAAATTTAACACTCCCTCTCAACTAGGGAGAACTCCATCCATCAGTGCAATCAAACATCGTGCGTCATCCCGCCGTAACTTGCTTTGCTGGCCTCTTTATTTCAGAACAGAAGTGGGTCAGTCACAAAGACATCATCCCCCGACTGACATAATCAGTCCAGAGGTTCAAAACCTCTATCAAACTCATGAAAAGTATCCAACCAACCCAAAGTTGGTTCATCTGACCCGAAGTCAGGCAGAGGTCCCAGACCTCACTAAACTTGATCCCAGATCAAGTGGTTGGACCGTGCCATCCTAGATAGAGAGTACGGCAATCTCTGATGCGTCCATCAATCTTTGCTAATAGTCTCTAGCTTTTCCCACCTCATTGGCCAAATGAGAGGTACTTCCCATGAGCCCTGAACTCAATGGGTAGGATGCATACGGGGCACAGATAAATGAGTGGTGAACCAGCTCAATAATCACAAGGGTGGGGCAGAAGCATTATGAGTGCTTATAGCTCCGAGAAGCTATCCCCAAAGCCCCCCGGAGCTCCCAGAGCTCATCGTCCAACAGGACCCACATCATAGGGTCTTTCCACGACACCAAGACTCTCACGGAAGGTTAGGAACTTGACCTTCCCCAGGGGCTTAGTGAGAATATCCGCGACCTGCTCATCAGTTCCTATATGATCGAGCCTTACGGCGCCTCGTTGTAACATATCCCGGATAAAGTGGTACCTGATATCAATATGCTTGGATCAGTCGTGGAACACAGGATTCTCAGTCATACGAATCCCACTCTGGTTATCACAGAGTATCACAGTGGTATCTAGCACATGTCCAAACAACTCACTAAAGAGCTTACGCAACCAAACTGCTTCACAACAGGCCATACTTGCAGCAATGTATTCGGCCTCAGCGGTGCTCAAAGCCACCGACTTCTGCTTACTGCTCATCCATGAGATCGAAGCAGAACCAAGATTGAAGCAGCATCCCGATGTGCTCTTACGATCCACCACACTGCCAGCCCAATCGGCATCAGTATATCCACGGAGTATCACACTCTCGGCAGTGTATCTCAGCCCATGGTTTATCGTGCCCCGAAGATATCTCAAAAGATTCTTGGCACCAACCCAGTGAAAATGATGAGGCTCAACCATCTGTTGACTCAAAGTGTTCACTGCAAAACATATATCCGGTCGGGTGTTCACTAAGAACATCAAAGCTCCTATGAGTTGACGATACTCGGTAGGATTGGCCAAGATAGGCCCAGCAGCGCTGCCACTCAACTTCTTAAAGTTGAGTTCCATCGGTGTCGACACGGACTTACAGTCCACCATTCCAAATCTTTCCAGAAGCTTCACAATGTATTTTCCTTGAGAAAGGAAAATCTCTCCAGGTCTCTGCCAGACCTCCAGGCCTAGGAAGTAGTGCATCGGTCCTAGGTCCTTCATCTCGAACTCAGCAGCGAGCTCCCTCTTACATTGATGAATGAGAGGGTCAGCACCTGTCAGGAAGAGGTCATCCACATACAGCACTAGAATGAGAGGCTTCCCCTGCACAACCTTGAAGTAAAGGTTCAGATCAGCATTACTTCGAGTGAAGCCCCGGCCATCAAGTAATATCCATCCTTTCGTGTTACTAAGCTCACAGGTGCTTCTTATAGGGGCTTTCTTCTAACTGCGGACATGAGTGTCTCGAATATCACCGAACTTCAAATCCCGATGAGTTGTTCCATACCTCACAACTGTTACACCATCTTGAGAGAAAAGCGGTCTTCACATCCATCTGATGAAGACTCGATCCTTGCGTAGCAGCAAGGGTTATAATAGATCGAATGGTGGTGTATCGAGCCACAAGTGCAAATATGTCATCATAATCTATGCCTTCCTTTTGAGAGAAGCCACGGGCAACGAATCTTGCCTTGAACTTTTCAGCACTTCCATCAGATCCATGCTTGATCTTGTAGAGCCATTTCGAGGTGACAACTGCTTTGTCCTCCAGTCTTGGAACCACATCCCGGACATCATTCTTCATTAGACTCATATTCTTCGTACATAGCATCCTTCCAAACTTGATGCTTTACGGCTTCCTCGAAAGATCGAGTTGATTGTACAATAGTACTCATGGCTGACTAGATACCTTGGTATCTACACGGCTTCTTGCTTTCTAGAATGTCTCTGAGAGCGGCATGACCCTCGGCATCTTCGAGGGTGTCCACGAGCCACGTGGTCTCTAGAGCAGTGGGGTGGATCAATAGGTCCATTGGCCCTTCAATGCTCAAGGCATAGTCTCATCACACAGGGTTCACTGATTTCCGGAGCCTTTCTTCATGATTTTCCTCAGTCTAGGAAGATCTACTACTTTCTTCGAGCATCTTCGTCAAAAGTGACATCATGGCTTATCTCTACTTCCCTTTTGAGCCGAATTTTTATAGACTCTATATGCCTTAAGTCTCACGCCTTGAAACATTCCTTTCTTCCCGGTAGCATCAGCTTACTTCTCTTTTCTTTAGGCACATGAAAATGAACGGAACTGTCCAAAAATTCTAAAATGTGAGACATCGGTTCTTGCAGGAAAACCTCTTGAGTTTTGGAGTCCAAAAGCGGAATGAGGGCATCGGTTTTGAATGTACACAACGTGTTGACTTGTCCCCATGAAACTTTGGTGAATACTTGGTCACATAGCATGTACAGGCGGCTTCCATAATAGTCCTGTTCTTGCGTTATTGACACCATTACGCGCTCGGGGATGTGTAGTGGTAGTCTCCCTCTTAATGCCGGCTTCTCTTATAAAAGTCTTTAGTTTCATTTGACTCATATTCGGTGCCATTGTCGGTCCTCCAAAATCTTGATCTTCTTCTAGGTCATATTTTCCACCAAGGCTTTGAAGGTACGGAACCACATGAAAGCCTCATCCTTCTTCTTCAAGAAGTATATCCAGGGTTTGCGAGAGAAGTCATCAGTAAATGTCATGTAGTAAGAACATCCCCCCAGGGATGTCACGAGCAACATACCAGATAGATCAGAATGGACCAGTTGCAATATATCAGATGTCTTTGTGACACTTGAGGGGAAAGGTCCCCTTGTATGTTTTCCTTCAGCACAGCCCTTACATACACCTTCATGATTATTTCCAAAGTCAGGCATCCCTGTCACCACCTTCCTTGCTTCAGGAAGGGCCTTGTAATGAAGGTGTCCAAATCTTCGGTGCCATAGTTCGGTTTGTCGGATAGTATCACAAGTCATAGCTCCCAACGGACTCCCTCCAACCTGGTAGAGTGTACCAACTCTAAAGCCAATTGAGATAGCTTCCTTGAAGCTCTTCTTCCACATGAGCACCTTTCCATCAGAGAAAGTTACATTGAATCCTTTGTCTTCCATGGCAGATACAGACACAAGGTTTTTCTTCAATTTAGGTACATAGAGTACATCTTGCAAACGAAGGACTTGTCCTTGAGACAAATGGAGGGTCACAGTCCCTGTCCCTTTCACAGGATAAGTGGCATTATCCCCAAGGATAATTTCGAGATTAGTATCCCTTTCAACCATGTCAGAAAGTGCTTCCTTGAATCCGGTGATGTGTCTTGAGGCACCACTATCGATTAGCCAGACATCCATAGTGTCGGGCGGAGATGCAGCTGAGAGAGCAGATACAAGAATATACTCATCTCTTTTATCAACAACATTAGACTCCTCATACCTGGTATTTCTGGACCTTTTTGAAGGTTGATTGTTTCCACCAAAGTGAGCCTTCCTCTTTCCTTTGGATTTGTCATTACTTCGATTCCCATTCCTTCGGTTGTTGTTGTTATCGTCACCATCGGGAGAATCCTTCTTGAAGGGGCATTCTCTAGCATAGTGTCCAGGCCTATGGCAGGTGAAACATTTACCCTTCTTCTCTTGAGTCTTTGTCCTTCCTTTGTCCTTAGAGCCACCAGAGTTCTTCTTTCGGGAATGAGCACCATAGGCAACATTTCTGTCATTATCGAATTCCTTCATCCTTGTTTCTTCTTGCATACATCTAGACAGAAGCTCATCAAAGTTAGGAATGGTATTATTGTTGAGAATGGTAGTTGTGAATACTTGCCATTCATATGGAAGTCCTCCAAGTGCGGTGAGAACCATCTCCCGATCAGCTATTGTCTCCCCAATAGCTAGCAGATTGTTCCTGGTTTCGGTCAACTTCATAAAGAAAGTTTGAATAGACTCGTCTCGGCCCTTCTTCATGTTCTTCAACTTGTTCTTGAGGAATAGCACTTGGTTCACATTGTTTACTTGGAACATAAGTATCAATTTGTCATACATCTCCTTGGATGTGCCTAGTTCAGATATGTAGGCAACCAGACTCTTATTTATGGATTCCATGATCAGCAGCTTTGCTCTGATTTCTCCCTTCTTATACTTGTTTCTAACAGCTGCAGAGGCATTGGATGGAGGTTCTTGAATCTTCCCTGTCACATGATCCAAGAGATCATGATCTTCCAATTTGAGATCTAATATCATCTTCCAGGCATGGAAGTCATCCCTTCCAGTCAACTTGTCATTCTCCTTGAATTCAAGACTAGTGGAACCCATTTCTTCCGGTGATGATTGCTAAAGATAGAGTTTGTCTTCACCTCACCTCTGATACCATGTAAATTTTTGTAGATGTTCTATGCTAAGAGCATTTTTACTTTTCTCACAGCAATCATACAATTAGTTAAGCAAAAATGCAGATAGAACATATAAGTAGATCTTACAGAAGACAAATCAGAAACAGGAAAATGTGTGTGTTCGTTACGGCGGTCAACAGGATGCTTCAACCAACAAAGTCTCCTTGGTCAGCCAGCCCAGCATGTGTCACAACAGACCTCCAATCAGCAAATGAGTCAACCCAAATCAACTCCACAAAAGTCAACGATGTCCTGAAAAAGTCAACGCAGGGCAGCAAGCTAAAAGTCAACGCAACAGCAAAACGGTCAACCCTTTGACCTCGATTTCTGTGCCAAGTAGTACGGCCTTCCAAAATCGAACCTTCCACAAGTTTTCGAGGAGTTGGACCATGCGTTGACCAAAGTCCTTGGTCAAACACTGTGAAACCCACAACGGCAGAGAAAATCGTCCCTTCAACACATTGTCTGATGCAGCCTCTTTGAAAGTCACACGTGTAAGTGGGAAACTCGTCCTCAGTGCTCTATCTATTTCGGATGAGAGGAAGATGTGAGTTGTGTTGTGATGAAATGCTCTCCACTTTTCCTGTATTTATATCCATCATTGGGAAGTGTGACTTACATCTGTGGGCGTAAAACCGACACACTTTTATATAATTTGTCAGAATAATAAATTCAAAATATATGTTCTGCTCATCGGATTAAGACATATTATATATGGATTTTACACCTCTCCGAAAGAGGATTCCAACAAAAATATTAGCCTCTTAATCTGAGCATCATAACATGGAGTTTGGACCTAGTTGTCCAAATTTAACACTAAATCCTACTAGCATTGATTTCTTTACTTGGTATTAGAGCTAAGGTCGAAGAAGGTTGGAGATCACTTTGTTGGCTTAAAATACAAGGTTACTCTCTCTATGGCAAGTTATTTGAAGATGGGATTCAACATTATAAGAATTGTAAGAAGTTGGATTGGAAGGATCATCTACAACTTATCTAATAAGTTCAAAAGCGAAGGGTTCTTGGCCGCACTCACAGGTACTCTTGATGATGACAATGCATGGGTCATTGATAATGGAGCATCAAGACATACGACGGAAAAAGTGGACAACTTCACACTCTACCATAGGAACCATCATCATGCAATGGAGTTAGGAGACAACAACAATTATGTAGTCAAGGGCCTAGGATCAACATCATTGAAGCTAGAAAATGGAGCAAAGCTACATCTCAACACTATACTCTATGTTCCAGGTTTGAAAAAGAATTTACATTGAATTTCTTGTTTAGAAGATAAAGGAGATAGGATTGCCTTTGTAGATGGTAAAGTTCTGGTTTGGGGAAAGGATTCAAGCATTGATAAGGTAATTGGAGTACGTGAATGAAGGTTATATAGAGTCATAAGACCATCTCCTCAAGCCCTAGTTCACATGGAGATCAATCGTATCGAACTATGGCATAAAATATATGGGTATATACATTTCAAGGTCATCCCCTCTCTTAATCAAATGGTAAATGCCATCCCCAACAACAAAGGAGATCGTGAAGGAATATGTAAGGGACGTGCTTGGGGAAAGAATACAAGGAAACCCTTTACAAGCAGTGAAACAAGGTCTAAGGAAATATTAGACCTCATTCATTCCGATGTGTGTGGGCCTATGTTTGACAAATCTCTTGGAGCTCATATTTATTATGTGACCTTCATTGACGATCACTCTAGAAAAACACGACACTACCTTCTCAAGAAAAAGGACAAAGTATTTGAAAAGTTCAAGGAGTTTAGATTTGAAGGGGAGACCTTAATTGAAAGGAGGATAAAGACTTTAAGATCATACAATGGTGGGGAATACACTTCAAAAGAAATAATTGCATATCGTAAAGAAGCAGGTATTAAGAGGGGGCCCATTGTTCCCTACAACCCCGAGAAGAATGGAGTTGCAGAAAGGAAAAATAGAACACTTGACGAATATATACAAACGATGATTTTTGATCAAGATCTACCAAAATTTCTATGGGGAGAAGCAACAATGAGTGTAGTATATATACAAAATAGAAGCCCTCATAGAATCCTTGAGAAAGTGACACCTGAAGAAGCATTCACAAGAAAGAAGCCATGTGTGGACCGACTTCGAATCTTTGGGTGTCCCACATACATCCATGTTCCAAAGGACAAGCGAAATAAATTAGATTCTACAAGCATTAAAGGGATCTTTGTTGCCTATAGTCTTTCTTCAAAGGCATATAGAATCTACATCAAGGAAGGAAGACAAATTGAAGTGAGCGGGGATGTTATATTTGATGAAAATCATGCCTACAAAAGATCCAAGGATATTCCTATTGTTTCCAATGACGAAGATATACCACTATTTGAGGATGAAGAGCACCATGATAAATCAACTACAATCTAAGAAGAAGAAGAAGGACTAAGTGAGCCTATTCAACCCGTAATCATACCCGAAAGAAGGAAGAGGCCAAATTGGTTAAAAGCTACCCTTGAAGGTGCCGAAAGATATGGAGTTGCTAAAGGAACTTTTAGAGGAAGCAAAATACCAAAAAGATATTTAGGATATGCAACATATATGACAAAATTAATAGAAGCTAAACCAACTACATTTGAAGAAGTTGGTCACATCAAGTAGAATGGAAGAACCCAATGCAAGAAAAATATCAATCCATCATGAAGAATGGGGTTTGGGAAATCGTTCCTAGACCAAGTAACAAATCAGTTGTCACTTCAAAATGGATTTACAAATTAAAACATGCTATTGATGGAAGCATAAACAAATGCAAAGCTAGATTCATTGCAAGGGGTTTCTCACAAAAGGAAGGAATAGATTATGAAGAAACCTTTGCACCTACTGCAAGATATACTACGATAAAATCTTTTCGTTGGTTGCTACAATGGTATGGAATATTTATCAAATGGACGTAAAAACAACATTTTTGAATGGAACCATCGATGAAGAAGTATACATGGAACAACTTGAAGGCTTTGAAATAAATAGCAAGGACACATGTTTGCAGACTCAAGAAATCCCTATATGGCTGAAGCAAGCTCATAGGGCATGGTATGCAAGAATGGATGCATATCTCTTAAGAATTGGGTTTGTCAAAAGTTTTGCAGATCCAAACCTCTACATCAAGCTGGTGGACAATGAACCAGTCATTATTCTACTATATGTGGATGATTTATTTATTACACGTGTGGAGCGAAGAATACAAGAATGCTAGAAGATGCTAATAGCTAAATTTGAAATGAAAGATCTGGGACTTATGCATTATTACTTGGGTTTGGAAGTTTGGCAAAAACCTGGAGAGGTATATCTGGGGCAAGGAAAACACATAATCAAAATATTGCAGAAATTTGGTATGATGGATTCCAAGCCTATGGCTCATCCCATGATCACTAATCTCACGAAGTTGAGAAGCTTCGACTCTAGTCTTGTCGATCCTACTAGCTATCGTAAGTTGGTGGGTTCTCTGATGTATTTGGTAAATACAAGACCTGATATATGTTTTGTCATAAATATCCTTAGTCAATTTCAGTTGGAGCCTCCTCATGACCATTGGATAGTTGCCAAGCATATCTTGAGATATCTACATGGCATAATACATCACTACCTAAAGTATGATAGTAAGGAAGTCAAGTTAGTAGGTTTTACAAATTTAGATTGGGGTGAGACTGATGGAAGGAGCATTATAGGTGGATGTTTTAGTTTGGGATCTGCTATGATTTCGTGGATGAGTAGAAAACAAGATCATGATGCATTTGCTGAAGCAGAATATGTTGCTGCATGTGAAGTAAGAAGGAAGCTGTATGGTTAAGGAAACTTTTGTCAGATTTGTTTGAGAAGCCTCTAGATCCTATTGTGATAAATTGTTATAATTAAAGCATCATTAAGATGTCTGAAGATCTCGTATTCAATGCAAGAACGAAGCATATGAAGAAGAAGTACCACTACATTAGGAGCCTAGTACAAGATGGGGTCGTAAAGCTACAATATATTTCGACAGATGAACAGGTAGTTGATGTGCTGACGAAGTCTCTTCCAAATAAGAAGTTTGAATATTTTAGAAGCATGCTTGGGTTGGTCGACATTACAAATTTAGTTGCTAGGGAGAGGTGAAGCATCTAATGGCGGATGCCTGGGAGGACATCTGGCCGACCTATGTGTGTTTGATGTCTAGATCCGGAAGAGGGAGGGCGACGTTGGTCTTGGAGCTTTGACCTTGGATACACACCTAGATCCCTGGGTTGATGGTTAGTTAGTAAGCTTGATGGTACCTAGACTGGCTAAAAGCTTTAGTCCATATTAGTCCCACTCGGATAGATAACCCTGGTCAGGTATCTAGTCCATGGCACTGAGTGTGGCTGAACTCTTCGTAGTACATGTGTTTTTGAGATCTACCATGTACTTGTATATATATGTAATTATGAATTCCTCCCTAGTTGAGAGGGAGTGTTGAAAAATGTAACTAGGTTCGGTCTTCATAATTGTATAATGTAATATATTTGTCAAATAAATTTTATTATTAATAAAAATGACTTATTAAAGCATGGGTTTCATGCTTGGGTCATCATTTTTAGGTCAAACCCTCTATTGTTGGCTTCTAGGTTTTATATTGAGTCAATAGAGTCGTTGTCAATTTTATTAGATCCTTCTTGGGCTTTTGTATCATGTAAAAAGAATCCACACCAAGTCGACCCTATCCTGATGAAGTCTACCTACATTAGGGAAATTCGACCCATAGAAGAGGCTATATATAGAGAGGCAGTTTGATCCATTTGCACTACTCACTCAACAAGTTCGATACACAAGAAAGAGAAGCAAAAAATGTGCAAAGTTGCTAGAGAAGGAAGAAGATTACAAGGGAAGACAAAATTGAAGTTTTGGGCTATCTATCTCTCACACGTGCGAAGTTACTGGACATTTGTTGGGGTTGAAAATCTGAATTTTATTGTAGGTCGAAGTTCTGTTGTAGGGGAGGTTGAAGTTTTGCTGCGATAAGGTCAAGACTCTAGGTTGAAGTTGCTGTGGGGAAGTTATCATTTGGAAAAGGAGGAAGGTCTGACTTGGTTGTTGGAGGAAGTTTTTGTCTAGGTCAAAGAGTCTTGGATTATCTCATCTTGTATTTGAATCTACTGAAGGAAGAGTTCTGACTGGGTTCTCCCCTCATAAGGGTTTTTGCCCTTGCTGGGTGCCTACATCTTGTGTCTCTTGTTCTTGTGATCTTCATACACATAATTTGGTAATTGCTTGATGAAAGATAAACTAAATAAGAAGTAAAAGAAGCCAACATAATTCACAAGTAATTATCAAGAAAGAGGAATCAAACACTAAATCCTACTAGCATTGATTTCTTAACATGATCATCATGCTCTTTAGATGTGGTTGGAATGGACTTAAAACATGGATAAGAGGAAGTAGATGAATCTTTGCCCACACTGCATAAAGTCGAGTGTAAATTACTATGAATACAGACAAGGTCTCTCAATTGTCTATATAATAACCTATTTCTCTTCTAGGATTAATTATGATGAAAGTGACTTAAGCTCCTTTCTCTTGGGTGAAGTGCTTCCTACTTGTTCTAAACATGTAAGCTTGAAGTTGCTCTTTAACCATCATGTCAATATCTTTGTTTGGATTCAACCTCTCTATAGCCTCATAAAGGTTTCACATAACTTCTTTACCCTCATTTCTTCATAACCTAGATAATCTAGGGTCCAAATAACATGTTGCATATAGAGGTCCTTCATCTTTCATCAATTATGTCACATCTCTCATTGTACTGAGCTTCTACACTATTAAAAGCTTTTGCAATAGATTCTTCATAACTATTCGTACCCTCATAAACAAAACCTATAGGAAGTATGTCACTATTGCCTGTGTGAAGCATATCAACAATTGGGTCACATTTTTAAAACTGCGTCGACAATATCCCAAAAGTTACCCTTCAAAATGATTTCTTTGATAGCCATCCTTTAGTATCTTTTGTGATATGGGAGGCTTCCCACTTGTTGTCACAAGTTACAAATCTTAAGTTACCCATAACCACTCTTTTGAGAGTATTGTAAAATGTGGCAAATCTAGTATTAAAGATCCTTAATAACTCTAGATGCTTGCTAGAACTTGCGTCTACAAATTGAAGTAGTGAATAACACAAGGAGTTTGGCAAATTGTTATGTACTTTCCCATACTCCATTGCCCCACCTATTATGAGCTTTGGGGGTGGTTCCATTGTTTTATTTAATGGGTTCTGAACCCTCTCGTTTCTCATGGTATATTGGCTAAAGCTACATGGCTTTATACAGGTTTTATACACATGTGATTCCCTTGAATTTCATTCCTGAATTTTCAAGCCATTTCCTAGATCAATCTTTACTAGGACAATCACTTCTTTTTTTATGATGCTATCATTCGCAAGATCTACCAAGCAATAGATCGATATCAACCTTTATTTGTGATCCTAGATTAGTGAGGATTGTTGAGATTGTAGCTTGGAAGGTGATTCTACATGGATCAGGTTCCATGACATGTAGCAAGTCACCTTAATTATCTCCTATGATAGTTAATTAATGAATTTCCTAATCCACACTTTAGACAACAATTTAATTTAATTGCTAGGTAGCTTTTTATAAAAGAGAAAATAAGTCTGTCAGGCCAGAAGTAACTCCACGAATGAATTGATGTTTTTCATTAAGATCGAACATGGATATATACATGGAGAGGGAGACTATTGGGTTTCATCTCCCAATGTCTCTTTATCTTCCAATTCCCTTTATTTTGCTATTTACAATATTTACATGGATTTACCTAATCCCAAAGATTAGGTGTCACATTGCCTCCCTTAATCTGAAGGGATGTTGTTGAGTCCAATCCGCACTCTGAATCTTTCAAAATTTTCCCTTGCAAATGCTTTGGTGAAGACGTCTGCAATCTGCTCATTTGTGGAACAATGCCATAGGTGGATTTGTTTTGGCCTCAACATGATGTCGAATCAGATGGTATTTTGTATTGATGTGCTTCGTTTGATAATGAAACTTTGGGTTGCTGGGCAACTTTATGGTAGAAGTGTTGTCAATCAAAAGAGCAGTTGAATGCACTTGCTTCTCTTGCAAATCCTCTAGAATTTTCTTGAGCCATCCAATTTCCTTTGTTGCTTTAGCTGCTGCCACATATTCTGCCTCAGTTGTGGAATTTGTTGGATCTAATTGTTTGCGTGACCTCCATGAGACAATTCTCGATCCAAGACTCATAACATAACCTGAAGTAGATACTCCAGTTTTTTTTATCTCCATCGAAATCTGAATCAGAGTAACCAATCAAGCTGAAGTCACCCACCTGTGTATACTTGAGTTCAAAGTCTTGAGTTCCCTTCAAGTAATTTAGAACTCTTTTTGCAATAAACCAATGACCCTAGGAAGGCTTTTGCATAAACCTGGGGAGGATTCCAACAACAAATGAAATGTACGGTCGGGTAGTAGTCAGGTAGTTGAGACTTCTATTCAGTCTGGTAGTAGTAAGTTGGTTGAGACTTCCTACGAACTGTCTATACTTTGTTGCATCCTCAAATTCTTTTCCTTCAGTAGTTCTGTTTCATTGGAGTAGTCAAAGGATTGCACTCAACCATGCCAAACTTTTTCAACAAACCTCCAATGTACATCTTCTGAGAGAAGAATTTAAACTTCGTATGTTGGATTACTTCAATACCTAGATAGCAGTGAACATAGCCCAAATATGTCATTTCAAAACCTTTCCTCAGTTCTTTCTTTATGGATGCAATGTCGTTCTCATTGTTCCCCATCATCAAAAGATCATCTACATACAGCACAAGATATACAATTGTTTTTCCAACTTTCTTGACAAACAAAGTTGCATCATCAAGATCATAACGTTTGAAATTGAGTTTCAGAAGATGTCGAGTTAACTTCTCGTACTAGGCTCGCGGTGCTTGCTTGAGGCCATACAAGGATTTTACAAGCTTGCATACTTTATGTTCTTGACCCTTCACAACAAATCCTTCTTGTTGGGACATAAAAATAGTCTCTTTCAGATCTCCATTCAAGAAAGCAGTTTTTACATCCATTTGATGGAATTTCCAAACGTTCTGAGCTGCCAAGGCAAAGAGTGTCCGAATGGTAGCCCATTTTGCTGTGGGGGCAAAAGTCTCCTCATAGTCGACCCCTTCCTTCTGTGCAAAACCTTTTACCACAAGCCTGGCTTTGTGCTTGTCAAGTGATTCATCTGCTTTATACTTGTTCTTGAAGACCCACTTGTAGCCTATTGGTTTGGTTCTCAATGGAAGATCAACCAACTTCCAGGTGCCATTCTTTACCAAAGCATCATATTATTTCTGCATTGCTTCTTTCCATTCATCATGAGAAGCGACTTCTTTGAAGGAAGTTGGTTCGAAGTCTATAGACAAATTCAGTTCACAATCATAAGAAACATCCATATCAATAGGTGAATCAGGATTGTCTACATCATCGCCATTTTTTCTGGTTGAGTTTCTTGTTCCTGTCTTTCCAACCTCATTAGGACAAACACTTTCAAGTGTCTTTGTCGGCCATTTTGGAGGACCTTTTTGAGATGGCCCAGGCTGCTCAGTTGACTGAGATGGGGCTGAATCAAGATTTAGTCTCCCATTTCTGTCAATCACATCACTCAAAGTGTTATCAGTGGTTGGAGCTTCATGCGAGGGAGAGAGTGCTACAGAAGGAGATTACATGGATTGATTCAGTATAGGGATCCCCCCTTCAAGATGTGGAATCTCATTATCAAACTCTCGAAAAGACTTTGCATGTCTGAATCTATATAAGTGATCAAGCTGCCGCTCAACAACATTGTCAGTCTTGGAAGATTCAAGAAAGATCACATCTCTAGATATTATGAACTTCTTATTACCTTCATCATAGAGAGACAATATGCTTTGGAGGTATTTAAGTACCCCAATAAGATACATTTGTGACTCCTTGCACCGAGTTTGTTTCTTTGTTCCTTAGGTATCAAGCCGAAAATGAATGCTTCTTACCCAAATTATTTTTGTGTAGCTGAAGCTACCCCAAACTGCCATAAAAGATGAGAGAAATATGGTTGTAGCTGAGCCAAAAACCACGAATGTTGTAGCTGGAAACTTCACACTCCAAATTTGCTTGTGAAATCTCTTTCTCTTGTAAATGAAATCTCCTTTGCTCACTGGTGAAAACGCCCTAGCTGAAGCACTACTCTCTTCCTCTTCTCTCCTTGCTAAAATCGCCTGTCTCCAAGTGAAATGACTTGTTCAATTCGTGTGATGAGTGAATGAGGCGAGTCTTTTTATAAGTTGAGAGAACCATCTAGAAGCATCCAAAAGGTACTTTACTTGCCAAATAAAACAATTAAAAAACCAAAATGACAAAAAATTGAATATAATAATATAAAACCGTGGAAACACGCTCGTATGGCCTAGAAACACGTTTTTGTTCGTATTGGGCCACGGTTCCTCAACGCGAAACGAGGAGGTACAGACAGAAACTTGTTTCCAGGCCGTACGGTACGAGTTTCCGCGTTTTCGTTTCGTTCAGAGGGGAAATGACCCCATGGGCAACGTTTCCTGGAACATAGGTTTCCCTAGTGAGGGAATGTGTTTCCCTTGTAAGGGGTGCCGTGGGGCACTGAGTTTGCATCTTTCATTTTCATCCTTTTACTTAAATTTTTAACATTACCATGAGATGACTCAAAATGTTTGAGGGTGGTTCTGACCTCATTGGATTTCATACGGAGAAAGTAGAATTTTAGATCTCATTCAAAATTCAGCAAACTTAACAGTTTTCCAGGATTTCAAGATTGGGGGGATTGCAATGCTTAATTGGATTTTGTCACATATGAGGGTATGGAACGAGTATTTAATCAAGAACACCAAGCTTGCTATGTACCTTGATGTTTGTGGTATTGGTTGTCGAACTCCTCTACCATGAGCCAACCTTAGTCACCGGGTTCGACAAACATCATCCTTGAAATTTGAAAATCATCGAACATGATCCGGATCCGAACAAATTCATTGAGGGTCGATTAGGTTCGATCCATAAATTAATTTCCTTTTCGTGAATCGTTGTATTCAGGTTCCTCTGTGTGAATGGATGTATTCAAGTTCTAATTAGCACATACACTGATGGAGATGGAGATGAACTGCCAATTACCAGGCCTTGGCGATTGCCAAGCTCGAGTGAGGGCTTCCTGATATGGTCCCACAATCTGCGGCTTCTATGGTTTCCTCATTTACGTCAACACTTTGACGACAAGTGTATCCATAAATTAATTTCCTCTTCGTGAATCGTTGTATTCAGGTTCCTCTGCGTGAATGGATGTATTCAAGTTCTAATTAGCACATACACTGATGGAGATGGAGATGAATTGCCAATTACCAGGCCTCGGCGATTACCAAGCTCGAGTGAGGGCTTCCTGATATGGGCCCACAATCTCCGGCTTCTATGGTTTCCTCATTTACGTCAACACTTTGACGACAAATTATATAAGCTACATTTTTTTATCTTTAACTTTATTATATATTTAAATTGTTATAACTTATAATATGGGTTAAATTTTATATATATATATATATATATATATATTATATATTTTTTAATATTAAAATTTTATAATATGTTGAACTTAATGTCGAATTTTATCCTAGAAATTTTTATCCTCGATTTTTTTTCCAAATTTCAAGTTCCTCGAACTCGAATGCGAACACGAACGTGGTGATTTTGGAGCCAACTAAAAAAATTTACCCATCACTCAAACAAAAGCTTGAGTTCACATGCTATGATTTTTCTATCTTATTTTAATGCTTAGAGGGTGATATTGATGACGAATATTCCAATATAGGCAATGATTTTGATGATATGTAGGTATTTGTTGTAGCATGATTTTTTTGGATGCTAGAGGCCATGTGGAGCTTGTTTGTTGGTGTATTTTTGGTCTAGAGATGGATTGCACTCGGTGCTATTTTTGTTGTGCACACCCTTACATGCCATATAAATGAGAACTTTTGCTTATTTGTGTATAAATGGTTTGGATTCATTTGGATGCATATGAATATATATGTTTTTCTTTAAAACTTGAATATTTTATTTGTTTTTGGTTGATGGATTTTTTGGTCCAGTTTTTTGCTAGTTCCCGGTTTAGGGGGTCTAGCAGTTCAATGATTGGTCTGGTTCTGATAACATTGCTTTAGACTTTAGCATAATGTCATTGTCATATGATGAATTACATTTAGATGTGCATTGCATAATTTCACAATGTTCCACCAAGACTCCGGTGCGGGGAGACGCGGGTGCGGGGAGACGCACAGGGGGGACGTGTGGGAGTACCCTGAAATTTTAGGGAAATTTCGGGGGTGCGGGGAGTCGTCGGGGTATATAATTTTTAATTATATATATATATATATATATATATATATATATATATAATAATTCAAGTTCATATTCATTGTTAAATAATAAATAAATTCATAATTGAAATGAATAATGACATACATTGATCCATCCTCATCATTGACAATTTGACATTCATTGAATCATTTTGATACATAGTACATACATATTACAATGTACATCATTCATATGACATACTCAGTATTCTTAGTTCTAATTTCTAAATTCTAATATTCATCCATAATCAATGATCATTCAACAAATAAATTCAATAATGAAATCTCAAAATACTAAATGGTAAAATACATTGAACCATTATTCCATATCATTCATCATTCATCATTCTACAATCTACAATGTACATTGATTTAAAAAATTAAAAATTAAAAATTAATTTCATCATTCATCATTCATCATTCTACTATTCTAGAATCGAAATTGAAAGCAAATTGAAAACAATGAACATGTTAAAGTCTAAATAGTAAAAGTCTAGAAGTAGATAATATCATGATTCATAATAGATAAGTTTCACACTCAAAAATAGTTAAGAGTCAAGAGTCTTCAGTCTGAGGTCATCAACTAAAAAGTAAATACTATAAATGGATAATGAGCACTGAAAATAAAATCAATATCAAGGACTCAATCTCAATGATTGGTCCTTGACATCCATCTGCTGCATGAAGTCATCGGGACCATCAATGGGAATGTCGGTATCTGAGTCAGAGTCACTCTCTTGAGTAACCAACGGAACTCCAACCAAACCATGTTGCAGCTCATCTGGTCCATCCTCATCATCTATCTGTGCAGTATCCTCTGGATCCACGTCCCATTGTGTTGTCGGTCCCTTCCGATACTCTGGTGTCTTCCTATGTGCAAGACGTAGAGAACTGTGCACTGCAACTAGCTTCTCTGCTCTCCTAGAGGAAAGTCTATTCCTCTTGATAGAGTGGATGAAGCTATATGTGGACCAATTCCTCTCTGCTACAGAGGAACTAGCAATCTGAGACAATAAGCGAATAGCAAGTTGTTGGATCTCTAGAGTATCATCCCCATGCATGGTCCACCAACCAATGGGGTCAAGCTGGCCTAAATCATTGCGATCTTCCCTTGCATCATGCTTGTTGAAGGGACCACTGAGACTTGCAAATTGCATCCATTGTCTCCTGATTGTTTTCCCTTCTTCTGAACTATACATCTTTGTAATGGCAGTTCGAAATCCCTTTTTGACCTCAGGATCTTCAATGGGAAGAATTCTACCAGTCCTTGGCACATACCATTTTGGGTTGAGAGCATATGCTGCCATGTGCAAAGGTGTATTCATTTGATCCCACCTACGCTGAATGATGGGTCGAATCTGGGTCGTATAAAACTCTAAGGAAGGGTCTTTCTCACGAATGGCCACCCTTACTTGATCCAACATACTATCAAAAGTCTCATAGATTTCTCCAAGAGTAGGAGAATCTATGTCAGTGTAGCGAATGACTTCAACTACAGGACGTAAGAGTGACACCAAATAACCACAATCTGTCCACCAATCATTATCCAATATCTGAATCCTGATTTTCTTCCCTTCCTCTGTTTTGGATTCTGCCCATCTATTCCAATCTGAAGTCACAACCATGGCTTGCAATGCTAACTGCACCTCCAACATCCTCTCTAATAAAAGAAAATAACTAGCATATCTGGTATCAGTAGGCTTGAGGAATTCCTTCCTCGAATGAGCCCTGTACATGGCTAAAGAGGTGTGGTGATTGCAAATAAACATTTGCACATTTCTTGCAGCTGTCACCAAGTTAGATACCCACTCAATTTTGCCAATGTCTTTCAATGCATTATTGAGCGCATGCACACAACAAGGGGTCCAGAAAATATGCTTGTATTTACTTTGAATCATTAATCCTGCTGATCTACACACTGCTGCTGCATCTGTCACAACCTGTACCACATTTGTAGAGCCAACCTCCTCTATAGCATCACGAAGAAGCTCAAATTGGAACGCTGCATCTTTGCGCTTTCCAGAACAATCAATAGCTCTAAGAAAGAAAGGCCCATTTCGGCAAGTAACTATGATGTTGATAAGTGGGCGTTTGGCAATGTCTGTCCACCCATCCATAATAATAGAACAACCTTCCCTCACCCATGTCTGCTTCAGTTTTTCCTTTTCCACATTAATATTGCTCACTTGCCTTTCTAATATCATTGTCCTCAACTTATGTTCACCCGGGGGCACATATGAGGGTCCTGCTGCTGCAATTTCCTTGACCATCGCCTTGTAGTAAGGAGAACGAGTAACATGGAAAGGAATGCCATTGGCAAAAAGAAATTTGCCAATGGCATCATCTGTATCATCACGGTTCAACTTACTATACATCCCTGCAAGAGTTGGTCCCACTGCACAAGAACGGGAACTCTTAGTCCCAATAGGAGATGGTGGAGGCATATTGATATTTTTCCTATTTCTTTTGGAGCTTGTGGCTTCATCAAAATTTTGTTGAGCTTCGTCCATGAATTTTCTACTTGCAAACGTGCCCTTTGCATCTGCTGCCATTTGCATCCTCAAGAGCTCTGATTTTTGCAACATGGTTAATTTTGTGCATATGTTAACCCCTTTGCCACCTACACCCAAAAGATGCATCTTGATCCGACTATAACTGCCAACCCAAGAATGACCACAAAGATTGCATTTCCAACGGCGTGTCCCACCTCTTTGTTTCCCTGGTTTTGGTTGGGTTGAATAGTCAGTCATTTTGCTAGCATATAACAAAAGAGGTTTCGTTGGATTAAATGTGCCATTTGCATATTCTGCCAATGCCCTTGATGGGGTTGCACTTGCAGGTGATGCGGTTGTGGGTGTAGTAGGAGTAGCTGGACTACTGCCATGGTGATGGGTTTCATTAATTGCAGATGCCAATGGACTTTCTTCATTATCACTGTCAGTGTCACTGTGGCTGCTCATGCTGTCCTGATCACTCATTATACAGTTGTTGCTTGCTGTGTTATAATTTATTTTGCAAATTTTTTTAGTTTTTCAGTTTCTGCCCTGCATGAAAGATTTTTAAATAAATTAAATTTTAAAAATTTAAATTTTAATGGAATACTGTAATGGAATACATCTTTTGTTTTAAAATTTAAATCAAAATGTCAAGCAATACAAATGAAAATCACATAATGATAAAAATGAAAACATATATACGTTCTGTTTAAAATTTTAATTAAAAATTTTTAAATGTTAAAAATTTACATACCTGTAGCCGACGCTGTGTTTGTGGCTGTGTTTGTGGCAGTCTGCAGAGAGGGCCGAGCTGCAGTCGGGCGGCCGGCCAGAGTCCAGGCGGGCGGAGACAGTGCCGGGCAGGCGGAGACAGTGCCGGGAGCTGCAGTCGGGCGGCCGGCCAGAGTCCAAGCGGGCGGAGACAGTGCCAGGCGGGCGGAGACAGTGCCGGGAGCTGCAGTTGGGCGGCCGGCCAGAGTCCAGGCGGGCAGAGACAGTGCCGTCGGGCGGAGACAGTGCCGGGTGGGCGGAGACAGTGCCGGGCGGGACTGTAACAATGAAATGAAGTTATGGCGACTGTGGCGGCACTGTAACAATGGGCGACTGTGGCGGCACTGTAACAATGGGCGACTGTGGCGGCGAGGGTCGATAATAGTCGAGGGTCGATAGCAGTCGGGCGGGACTGTAACAATGGCGACTGTAGCGGCACGGCGGGAGGGTCGATAGCAGTCGGTTTGCAAAAGTCGAATGAAGTTATGGTTAGAGGGTCGATAGGTTAGAAAGAAATGATTTTAGTTTAGTTTTAATTTTGTTTTATTTTTATTTTTTTATTATTTTTTATTATTATTTAATACACAATTAAATATTTTTTTTTTTAATGTAAGGTGTTATTAAGCAAAGCTGGGGGTGCGCGACTCCCCTCAAAAAGAGGCGCCCAGAAGCTCATTTTTTAGGGGAGTCGCCCAGAAGATCATTTTTTGGGGAGTCACGACTCCCACACTGGGGAAACGCACCCCCCGGAGACTCCCCAAGACTCCCCAAAAAGGGTGCGTGGGGAAACGCACCCCCATGAGACTCCCCGTCCCGGGTGCGCGGGGTGCGAGGGGTGCGTGCACCCGACCCTGGGAGTCGCGACCCCGTGGAACACTGTAATTTCAATTTTCAAATGATGAATTTAATTTAGATGTACCTTGCATAATGTCAAATGACGAATTTAGATGGATCATGGAACATTGCATAATGTCAAATGATGGATTAGATGTCAATTGCAAAAAATGATAATTCATAATGGTCTAATACGAAATGATGAATTTCAATTTAGATGTATATTTCATAATTATTAATATTTACTATTTAGTTATTGACATATTGTTGGGATTTTATTTTTTATTTCTTATATGTTAAACTTTTAATAATTTTATAATTTTTATGACTATGACGTCCCCTCGTTTCCCCAAAATTATCCCTAAATTTTGGGGTTGCTTATATACGTCCCTCTTATGCGTATCCCTGTTCCCGCAGCAGCGTTTCTGTTCTTCGTTGGCTATACATTTCTGGAAAACTCTGCAGTGGCTATCGTTCTCATTTGAGCAGGTCGATATTAATGAAAATTTTTTCAGCAACTGTTGCCAATGAGAAACTTTTAACAAGTATTTGCTAACAGGAAATTCTGTAGCTCCTCTTCTGACATGAAAGTAAATGGGTGCCCCATTGAACCTGCAATGCACACATTATTCATCTAAATCATGCTTAATTCCCTATTAAAAAGACTCATTGTTCGCACATAGTCCAACCATGCTAAATGTGGTATGTAGATTGAAGAAAATGAGGTAAATAAAATATGGAAATAATGGAGGGAAAAGCTGAATTAAGAGTAAAAAGAGTGGCTTAATGTGCAATTGAGGACAATCACTGACCTCATCACGTACATGGCTAGACTTAATATATACTACAACAAGCGAATATGTATGTTGACAAGTCATATTTTCACATGGTCCACGTTATAAATCTCATAGAAAATGACCATCATTCTTGTCTTATTATTCCTATACAAGATCACAAAATTTGGAAAGTATGGAGAGAACAAAAAATGTAATGGAAGAAAAACATGCATAAACCTAACTATGTACATAGATGGACAGAATTAATATATAAAATGACAAATGAATGTGTATATTGGCAGGTCATATTTTCAAAAGGTCCACATCGTAAATCTCATAGACAATGTACATCATTCTTGTCTTATTTTTCCTATGCAAGATCATTTTGGAAGTATGGAGAGAATTAAGAAGGGAATAGAATAAAAAGTTAAAAACATGCATAAATCTAACTACGTACATACAATGACAAATGAATATGTATCTTGGAAGGTCATATTTTCACAGGGTCCACATCATAAATCTCATAGAAAATGACCACCATTTTTGTCATATTCTTCCTATAAAAGATCATGACATTTGGGAAGAGGGTGGATTGCTTGAAGAGAATTCCTGGAGCAACTTCCTGGTTACCCTATACGTTTGAATGAGATTTTTGAAACATTGTAGTTGCTGGCAAGGATTTTGGTAGATTTTGTAGAGACAAGGCCTTCATTGTGTAGGAAACCTCTTAAAAAATAAAGGGCTATATACTTGTAGGAAACCTCTTAAAAAATAAAGGGCTATATACTTTGTCTTACTCTTTCCACATTCTTCTGTTGTGCAAACTTGTATTGAAAACCCAAAAGTTGTTTAGTTTGGCTTGCCATTTGCATCAGCCCATGTTATCAGACATGTTACTAGAAATGTCACCCCTACGTGCTAGAATGGCATTTCCATCTTTTGCAAAAATAGAGCCTTGTACGAAACAGCTATTAAATGTGGTTGAAATGTATAAAGGCAAAATTTCGGTCTCTAAAATGGAAGATATTTTTTAAGGATTCTAATCCTGTTTTCAGACAAATGAAGCTATGAACCTCCCTCAATGAGAAGTCTCTTTTTGGCCTTATTTCCAAATTTGAAATTCATGAAACATATTTTGCATCTTTTGCATGTGTGTGTGACAAAAAAACATGCAAAATACATTTCATGAATTTCAAATTTGGAAATAAGGCCAAAAAGAGATATCTGTGATTTTCTGTAAAATTATTGTATTCATTTGAGATATGGCATCCGTATTTATGCGATTTACTATCATAGGTTATCGGTTGCCTTTCATCAACTTGTTTTCTTGTCCTTTGGACCAAGGCTTGTGGTTGCTTGCTTGACAATTTCTTTGGTGTTTACATTTTCAATTCAAACAAAATCATCTTCCTGTCAATTTGCATGACTTGTTCTTCTATCTCTTCTTGATTGGTCGAGTTTACGATGATGTTTTGTTGAACACTTCAAACCCTGATTATAAGCTTAATTCCATATTATGTAGGCCCTAGGTGCCCCCCAACTAGGCATCTATCCTCTTGTGTAACGTCACTCTTGTTGACCAAAACTATGTGGTGGATGAGTGATTATAGAGCTCTCTCATGTTGACCCTATCTGGCCCCCAACTAGGCATTGCCACTCGTGCTCAACCCGACTCTGGTTGGTCCCCATGCACCTACTCCTAAGCTTGCGGCTGTTGTTTACTGCTCAAACTTCCTTTAACGGAAAATTGTCTTCTTCCTTTAGAGTATTGCTACCCACGATTTTGCTTTGTTTCAGCAACTGACACCTAGTTGTCCAAGTTGCAAGCATCTGATTCTATCTGGTGGGCTTTTTGTGAACTGTGCCTTGCATGTGTGACTCGTTTGGTTCGCGACCTTGCTACTTTTACCAGAATGATATGCTTCTACATGCAGTTACCAAAGTAAAGTAGTATATACTCCATAAGTAAACTAGTTCTCATTTAGAATTCTAATTAGTTAGTTACTGATGTAATTAGTAAATTAGTTACTGATTTACTGCATCAGTGAACTAGTCCTTATTAGAATTTAATCCACTGCTTAATAAACGAGTTCTCATTTAGACTTCTAAATAATTAGCTAGTTACTGATGTAAATGGTAAATTAATAAATTAGCTAGTACATACTACATAGAAAGTAAATAAGCACAGGTACTATATTATGTATTTCGTCTAAGAACTATATTATCATTTTTTCAACTACTTCAAGGTCAGCTGCGGTGTCCTAGGGCATAGCAGATATGAATATGTTTTGGGTACTGCATAAAGTCCAGAGAGAAAGACAATGTTGAAGTAATATATCGGTGAGTAGAATTGGAATATTCTCAGTATCATATTTCCAATTGCAAATGGTCCAAGCAAAATCTTGATGAAACTTCAAAACATGCAGATATAACCATAAACTAAGATTTTGTAGGCATAAAATGTTTATGATGGAACAAAAAAAGCTCAAAAACCATTTAAAATCCAGCTATATCATGAGAAAACATCCCTTTTGATGATCGAACGAGATTAATATTTTAGAGGAACAAAGCATCCTTCTAATGTAAACAGAACACATCCTGCATTATGTATAGCTCCAAACATAGCACATTTTATACATGTATACTAGTGGAATAAGCAAAAGATATAGGATGCTTAAGATTATGATAGCGAAGAAGGAATTCCATACCTTGAAGGGTATTAACAGACTGGGTAGTTGTCATTAGTATATAATGGAAAAAATATAAAAAATAATAAAAACTATAACTATCCCAAGGACATATCATACGTGAAAATGCTGAATTGCCAATAAAGATTATACCTTTACAGTGCACACAATACAATGTGGCAGTTGAATCTTGTAGGTATTTAAAAGTAGTTTACCGAGTTAAAGTATAGGACTTTGCTTGCTTAGTTTTCAATGAGTATTCTTTATTGTATCCAACTAGTAAAACCAGAGGTAGGGAAGCAGATTTTTCAAAAATCGGTCATTGAGTTCAACATATCATACTCTTGAATATTGGATATGACTAGTATGGCAGTTCCACGTCATTCGCTGAAAACAATTTACTACACTCTATAGTATTATACAATTATAAATTCAAAATACAAATTCAAATAAATTTTTAAGCTTGGAAATATCATATTGTATAATCAGCAATGCCCATTGTCAAAACTGAACAATCTTTCCTGGAACATTCTCAAAATCCGCTCAGAAAATTTTGGGTACTGCCATCCAGCCCTTTGCATCCTTGATGGATCTCCCTAACACAAAAGGAACATTTCCTAGGAACCCCGAAGTCTTGAAAATGCTGACACGATGGATGTGTGTTTTTTTTGTTGGAGACATGTACTTGTGCAGCATAAGTTTTTTGCAAATATTTGTGAGCCAACCTTATTGCTAGGTGTTTTTGACTTGAGCTAACCCATGTTGGTATCTATCTATGGGGTTGATGTGTGTGTGTGTGTGTGTGTGTTTAGTGTTGAGCTTTGTCAACAGATTCAAATCATTATTTTCAAGCCAACTTTCAGCAATTATAAGTTTGATTGTAAAGACTATTGCAATCTATTTTTTCTATTTTTTGGCATATGCTTTTTATTGGATTTGATTCTTTAGTCATATGCCTTTACTGTGTAGGCATTAGTGTCTATCAGGAGGTCTCCTCTTTTGACCCGAAGTGTATGCTAGCATAGACTCTTTAGTCATGGCAATGCTAGAAAGCCATAGCATTGATTGCATACCTTTCAGGCACAAGTCATAGATCATGGTGCATGGGTTGTCTTTTTGGAGCAAGGCCTGATTGAACAAGGCTTGTTGATTGTAGATCTCAAGTAGAACTGTGACCCTGAAATTATAGAATTATTAACATACCTTCTTCAACGTGACTTTAATATTACAAAACCCAACGAAATGCAAGCCATAGAGACAATCGATGTGAAAATCCATGTTAATGAACAATTATTGAAAGTGATGGAATTGGTTCATAGGTAGGAATACCTAGAACAGCTCCCTATTGTTCAATGGAGACTTTCAAAATTTAAATAGATATATCCCTGAACAGATCCCTTCAAGGTGAAACACAGCAAGTACAATTAGAGATCATAGGGCTCAAGAATATATCATAAATTTTATACTGAAAAGAGAGCATAAAATAAGACACCATATGGCATTGATAGTTTGCACAAAGACATATCAAGGAGAACTATTCTTGGGTTAAGGGGTAGGAAAACCCCATTTTGTGGAGTTGTTTGTCTAAGTGAAGCTTGAGGAAGAGGGTTACGATATCTAAACAGCTTAAACTTGCTGTTAGGTTTCTCTCTTCTCTTAACTCTCTGCAGGTTGGACTCTCTCTCATTCAAGATAAACTTGAAGAATATAAACTTGGAACAAGCCTTTGGAGTGATTGGTACATGTAGCCATGACTCGTACATATGTATCATTATGTGCTTATGATTATGGCTAAGGCCATATTGTATTTATTTTGTTGTATGATTAGGTATGGTTAACATTGACCTAGTGAAACTTGATATGTAAGCTCAATAACCCTCCTAGGGTTATAGCCCTTGTTTTGTGGGCCCACAACCCTGTCTTGAAGGAATGTCTCACTCGAGTTGTGTATAAATACACAACTGAGCTCTCATTTGTATCATCTCATTTTGTGATCTTCGTGATTTAAAATATCAAATTTTATAAGCCTAAGGGCATGCACTTATGGCAGTTTTTCTTGTGTAGTTTTGGTTTTAGCATGTATCTGTTTCATTTTCACTCTCACTCCAGTGCACTAGACCTATTTCTCTTCCGTGAACGTGAGATGTCTCTCACTAGAACACTTGTGAGGAGGCTATTTCAGCATTTGAGGGAGAATTTTGGTTTCATTGATTCTTTTGCGGACCTTTGTAAATCTCAACACAGGCTTGGCTGTTTTTGAATTCCACACTTGTCCCTCTGTTCAACGTTCTTGAGAACTTTCTTCATGTCTTTGAAAGACATAATACATCTGTTATATAAATAAAATAATATGTGAAGTTGAAATGGGTTTCATAAAATAGCCACAGTCTAACTAGACTGCTTTTTCGCCCTGAAAATCATGGAAATTCCGGTAAGATTTTAAGAAAATCCGGCAGGGATTTTTGTAAATCCACGTTATAACTATCAAACTTTAATATTTTGGGTGCCCTAGAGGTTTTTGATGGTGCTCAATCCATTTCCACCATCAAAATCATGATTCAAACACTGTTACTGTAAGATTTCTTTAATTTTTTTGGCCCGGATTCCGGCCAATTTTGGCCGTCCGGGCAATTCCTCCGTCTGGAATTATGGGCCCATAAACTACCAACTGTAAAATCAGTTAGTGAGTTTAAAAATTATAAATAAAAATATAACAATAAAGGAGAATAATAACAAGTGATGACTCTTCGTTGAAAAGAAACTCGGGCCATATTTATAACTTAGGGCCCTCTCAGCGTATCTCATCTCACGACCCTCGGAATGTATCTCAGTGCATCTGCTCAATCATATATATATATTAAGTATTAATTCAGCAATTATTGTCTGCTACGTTGATAGTAGAGTGGAAATTTCCTGAAATCAAGTTAAACGACCATACATTCTGCTGTCACCATTTATATATATTAGATCATGGATGCATCAAGGGATATAAGGAATACACCAAGTCTGCTCTTTGTCACAATAAATGAAACGTTTGAAAAATATAAATATGAGACATGCATTGAAGAAAATGAGGATGACCAAAGTGAGCTCAATGAGATCTCCCCAATGGAGAAAGTGAAGGTAAAGAAAAACTGCTGTTGAAGATGAAGACTCTTATTCTGATTTTAAATCTGATTGGGAATGTGAACAAGAAGAAGATGAAGATTCTAAATCCGTTTGGGAATATAAATATGATGATTAAGAAAAACAATCTTGAAGGCAAAGATGCATTCACTAAAGAATCCATAAAGGATTTCCATAAAGCAGGGATTGCAGAAGAACCCATAGTGGGTATTATACTATTAAGCTAACACTCGTTTCTAGCTCTCGGAGCTCCATTGGGGTTTGCAAATATGCAAGGAAATTCTATAAGACCTCAAGGTCTTTAACAAGATATAACAAAAGTTTTCCGCATGATGAATTGCAAACTCTTTTCATTCTTGATATCAGCCCCATGCTCCTTTATTTTGATTTTAAAGGATCTTCCGTTTTCTCCAATATAGCATAAACCACAGGAGCACGGAATTTTGTAGATGCCTTTCTGATTGATGGTGGTTATCAACGCTATCCTTCACAGATCTCATTCTTTGTTTCACAGTTATTAAGGGTTTGAATAAGGTTTTGATACCTTTCTTTTTCAGGACTCTACCTATCCTATCAGTTACTCCTTGGATGTATGGGAGGTGGGCCTTTTTGACATTACTGTCTGGTTACTGGTAGATGAGTGCTGACAGACTGTCCTGTCCCTTTTAAGAGTCTTTTTGATATCCTTTCTCTTATAACCAATACTTTTGAAGACTTTTGCTGGGTGATCTTTTTCTTGTTTGAGATGTTCATTATCCAATATTTTGATTGCTGATTTTTGCTTTGCCTCTGATTTGAGTACGTGTTCATTCAGGAAATCAATACCCTTTCAAGTCTGTGTTTGTGCAACTCTTCTACATCTAGTTTGAAAATATTTTAGAGGTCTACATTTATGTAATGTGTAGAATTTCTAGTCTCAACAAATACAATTAGGATGTAAATGGAAAGAACATGATATTTTGTTCGTGAAGTGAATTCAAATGTCATCTACAGGTATTTTTGGGTGTGCCTATCCTGTAGCGCTAACTTTTTTTGTAGACGGTGTATTTTTTTTATTATATTCGTTGGGCCTTTTTGAACTAACGTGTGAATCTCGCTAAATTATGTTTTCTAATCTCCCCTGTGCAGGGATCAGACTTTGTATCACAGGCTGTGGAGTTGGCCACAAGAGAGCTCTTAGCTGTTGCAACTCCTGGACAAGGTTACTTGGCATTCTTTCTTGTTTTGCTGATTATACTAATCGTGCTGAATTTCAACTTTGGCTCTTAATTGTTATACCTTGTTTGTATTCTATGGATAGTCGCTGAGGTGGAGCTGAATCGTGCCAAAAATTCTACAAAGTCCGCTGTTTTGATGAACTTGGAGTCAAGGGTATGCTGCTATCGAATAACATAAAATGCATTGCTTTTTCATATGAACATCAAAATGGCATGTCTATATTTGTATTGTAGTAAGCTAATTGTCTTCGTGCAGATGGTTGTGACAGAGGATATAGGGAGACAAATCTTGACATATGGGCAGAGGTACATTCACCACATGCCAAAATCTATGTTTTGTGGTCATGGATAATCAAATTCTCTTGAATTGTTTTACTTGTCCACTCTAATATTGTTGAGGGGTAACCTAAATTCATATTGCTAGGAGATTGGTTATGACTTACAACGTTATGTTCAATAGTTGTATATTGCCATTTTTGTGAGAAATGCTAAGAAAACGTTTTGTATTGCAGGAAACCAGTTGAGCATTTCTTGAAGGTTCTCAACGAAGTGACTTTGAATGATATTACAAATATTGCACAGAAAATAATTTCGACACCATTAACCATGGCTTCGTGGGGAGATGGTATGCATGATAATATTTTTTTTCTGATTCATCATAAAGTCTGGAATTGCTTTGTGTGGTATGCAATTAATTTTTTAAACAATGGGTTTGTGATGCGATATCTCATTAATATTCTCTTATATTGCCTGTTATGCAGTTATCCAGGTCCCAAGCTATGATGGTGTCAGTCGACTGTTTCATTCAAAGTGATGCATAATGACATTTGGAGCATCATTATTTAAATTTTTGATACATTTTTCGGTTACAAACGTTCAAGAATTGATCATCAGCAGGTTTGCATGATGAACTTTAGATGCCCTGCATTGTCATCACTCATTTGCCCTTCCTGTAAAATGTGGTTCTGATCATTAATGATTTGTATTTGGCTCAATATTTCATCTTGAGGCCCATGGTTGCGGCAAATGAAAAATAAGCTGGTTCTGAGAGGTGGGAAATAAATTCCGAGAGTTTTGTTGATCATGTAGTTTTTGTTTTTATATGACCTATTTAGCAGTAAAAATTATGTATGGTTTCAGAATCCATTGTCTTCATAACTGCAGCTTGAAAAAGTTTTCGTACATAATGTGGAGAATGATTCTTGACCTCTCATTCTCCTATTGAAAGAGCAGTTGAGATTGTGAGATCTGATATGTGCTTCTCATAAAAGTTTAAAACTACAGTTGAAATAGAAGCTGAAGCAATCCCTGCATGACAAATCATCCATGTTTCAATTTCACTAGTTCAGACCTTTTACTTTTAATTCAAAGGATCATAGTTTCTGAGGAGGGTCCAGGATTTCACAAAAAGCAAAGACAAACAATTGGATTTAAATTTTGTAAGCATCCTATTATTATAAGCCTAAATAGATTGCTAACCTCTAGGTGAGGTGAACTTAAATGAGACAGTGAATTGTAAACCGATTGATTGAACTGATGCCCATACAGGCAGGGCCTGTCCTCTCCTGTAAGACACATAGAGGTGAAGTATGGGCTTTTGCTGTGAATGTCCTCGAAAATGGACATAATTCAGAGCACTTTCTGGTCCACCATGACTATTCCTCGTTAGACAAGGCTAATGTGGACATAACAAGCCATGGAGAGAGCATGGATTCCTTCCAAGTATGAATGTAGGTTTGGACTTGAGTCAATCGGACTACATGATTATAGCAAATGGGCATATCCCCATCCTCCTTTGCACAATTCATGTATGCATGGGAGGATTATTTTTGCAACCGTACTTGCAGAAACTTTTAAAATACAAAGTGAATTGTCCAATTTTTTTTTCTTGTAATTCATTACATAGCATGGTAGTGTGCCAAAAGAGTGGCTCGTTCAATCCCATTTTTGTCCCTCATTCTGATCCCCTTTTCTTGCTCCACTCAGATGGTTTCCAATTGGTTACTAATGGAAATCGGGCCTGTCGTGAATGAGGCACTTCATTGATGGGAAGCTTTTATTCCAGGTTTTTCGAACAGCTTAGGCAATTTGGGCATCCACAGTATTGACACGGAAACCTCACAACGTGTAACTAACCCATCCTTGGAAATTTTGTCATGAATAATTTTTATAAGCTTTTATAGTAACCCAAGTTACATGAGTATGTAGCTCACCCTTGATGATTGTGCCATGAACAGTTTTTCTTGGCTTTTACAGGAACGCAGTCTACGTAAATGCTACTATTATAATTAGCAAGTTCCATGCATTGCTCAACTTAAATGGTTATTCTTTACTTTGGGATGGAGAACATGTATTCGCACAAGCTTACAGAGAGTCTAGGTTGCAAAGTGGTTATTGTAGAAATTACTATAATAAAGATAACCTTATATTATAAGTTGAATAATTAGGATCCTGTACTTGGGGCTTAACCATTCATCCTAAGGGACTATGTTGAAGGCAAAACTCAAGTATTGCTTAACAAAGACACAAGTTAACAAGTAGTGCATAATCGTGATTTTTTTTTACTAATTTAAATGCAAGTGCACATTATAAAATATGATTCAGTGTTGTTTGTTATTATATTAAAAATGAAGGTATTAAAAAGGCAGTTTGTGTGTTTTTACAGGGGCCTAAAAAATGGGTGGTTGTGTCTTCAGTTGAATTCTCAATTATTATTTTTTAAATATCTGTATCCTGGGTTTTAAACTGAATTGCATTGAGATATGCAAAGTTTGGTTTATTTTATTTTTGGAAGATGTTAATTTTGTTTGAAATGTTCGATTTACTAGGTGTGCTTATGTTGGTTGGTAACACTACAAGCTTTCTTTAACAAAGGCACAAGTTAATAGCAATTTTTTTTTGGACATCTTAAAATATGATTCACTGTAATAGTAGTATTTGTGTTTTGACAGACGAATCGGGGCTAAAAAAGGGTTTTGTTTTTTAAAAGTTGAATTGTCTATTATTTTTCCCTAAATGTCTGTCTATGGATTTTAAAGTTGAATTGAATGTAGATATGCAAAGTTTGGTTTATTTATTTTTGAAATATGTGTTAATTTTTGTTTCGAGTGTTGCAATTTAGTAGTTATGTGCTTATTTTGTTTTAATGTAAAATTGACATAGTGGAGTGATTTTTGTATGACATGACATTGATATACATTATTTATACGGAAGAGTAGTTTGTGTGTATTTACAAAGGATTGAAAGTATAAAAAATGACTTCGGTCTAGATTTGAATTATCAATTATTTGTCTTCTAAATGTCTACGTTAGATATACAAAGGATAATTTTATCAAGAAAGGAAAAATGTGTTTCGAGGATTTGAAAAGATGTGCTAATTTACTAGCAATGAAGTTACTTCTTGTGATTGTGCTCTAAAATTGAAAATAAAAACTTTTATGAAAGAACAATATGGTTATGCTCACAAATATTATTGAGATATCATTTTGTTTCATTATTAGTAATATTATTGAGATATCATTTTGTTTCATTATTAGTAATTTGATTTTCATTATTTGAGTAGTAAATTTATTATTATTATTATTATTATTTTTATTTTATTTTATTTTTTAATTATGTAAGAACAATATGGTTAAGTTTAATAAGCTCATGAATATTATTGAGATGTCCCTTTGTTTTATTAGTAGTAAATTATTTTTCATTATTTTTTCCATAATCCAAAGGTTTTGTCAAAATTTCAAAGAGTAAGAATAATATGGTTATGCTCACAAATGTCATTGAGATATCATTTTGTTTCATTATATTAGTAATTTGATTTTCATTATTTCAGTAGTAAATATTTTTTATGTAAGAA
The DNA here is from genome assembly GCA_034641835.2 of Pinus albicaulis. Taxonomy (NCBI): domain Eukaryota; kingdom Viridiplantae; phylum Streptophyta; class Pinopsida; order Pinales; family Pinaceae; genus Pinus; species Pinus albicaulis. Next base: position 212,298,355 of record CM076575.1, on the reverse strand, counting down.
CAATATGGTTAGGCTTAATAAGCTCACGAATATTATTGAGATGCCCCTTTGTTTTATTAGTAGTAAATTATTTTTTCATTATTTTTTCCATAATCCAAAGGTTTTGTCAAAATTTCAATTCCATAATCCAAAGGTTTTGTCAAAATTTCAAAGAGTGACAACTTAATTTTCTATTATTCATTATTGAATGTCCTTGTGAATTTAAGTGTGACTCTTTTATCTGGTTTAAATGATATTATTGGAAGTTAGTTAATTAATTTAATGTTATTTTGAAATTAAATAAGCAAATTAATTTTTCATTATTTTTTCCATAATCCAAAGGTTGTGTCAAAGTTTCAAAGAGTGAACTTAATTTGGTATTATTCATTATTGAATGTTGTGAATTTAAGTGTGACTCCCTTATCCGGTTTAAATAATATTATTGGAAGTTAGTTAATTTATTAAATGTTATTTTGAAATTAAATAATTGTGCTTATAATACACAAAAACAATATAATTTTTATAAAGGGTGGATTAGTTCTTTGTTCATGTCCAATGAATATAATAAGTCAATGCAATTGAAGAGTACATTAGTTGTCATTGGAAAAGCAAAAGCAATGCTTGCTATTACTTTATAAGTGTGTTTATAAAAGCAATGTGGCACGTTGTTTTAATAAACAAAGACAACAACTTTTACACGTCCAATGAATTAACACAGTAAATAGGTTGTTAGGATTAGAAAGTATATTTGGTGTTGTATAGTGCAAGTGTGAAAGTAATGGTTATCAATACTTATTAGTAGGTCATTTAGATATCATTATATTATTTGTCATTCATCTTGAAGCTTTTATGGTGGAAAAAGCGGAGGAGTTAGTTTATAAGACCATTTTTTTTACCGGTGGATTCAGTTTGGTAAATTGGTGTTAGAACTTTTTAGGAGAAGTTTTAGGTATGAAATGACAATTTTGGGGGTAAATTTTTGTTGTTTAAGTGCCATATATATATATATATATATATGTTATACACAAAGACCTTTACAACAATGTGAAAGTCGTTTCAATTTGGAGTTTGTATGCAATAGGTATGTCCCACTCTGAAGTTGAACTTGTTTTAACCATCATAATTTGAGAGGATGTCACATTAGCCCCCAATAATCAAGGAAAATGCATTAGCCATGTGATCATGATAGATGCGATTTTAGACGAGTCCATATTGTAACATTAGTAGAGAATTGAAGGAGTCAACCTTAACCATTAGTGGGCTATCGTGTTGTTATAATTGGGCCACTAGGAGAAAAAAGGGGCTCCATTTTATTTGAGTGCCTTTTGTTTCATAGATGTGTAGAATAGCCAAGAGTGTATATGGAAATAGCAAATAGATAGGATTTGTGCATTGTAGCAACCCACGAGCCATAATGTTCACTTTGTACTTGCATCCATTTCCCATTCAGAGAAGAGAGTGTCTTCACCTTCTAGTTGGGTTTTATCCTGAAAGGGTTTCTTAGGTTACATTTTATGTTAATTTATGATTTATGATTTATGTTTCGTTGTTCTCTATTTTCAGCATAATTATATTTTGCATACATACACAATAAACAATAATTTTCAAATTCAAAGGAGAAACAACCCTCGGTGTAGATTTAATATTTTAAGAATAATTTTATTATATTTGTTGTAACAAATTGTCTAGTGGAATATTCATGACAATTTATGGATCATATTGTTACGAAAACAAGTTTATCTAGGTATATTGTAGGGAGTTGCAAAGGATTCATATTAATTAAGCTGAAAGACAAAACCTTAGTGATGGATCTATGAATAACCCTCGTGATCTTATAAAGAAAAGTTTTGCACGTTTGTAAGCACAAATGGCAAATATAAAATAAATATGAGGCTCCTCATTGCGACCTTGACCAATAAGCTTAGACTATTTAGAGCAGAGGAGGGTTTTAAAGCAGAGGGGACATTAGGAGATCAGGAAGAATCAAAGGGGCCAAAAAAGAACACAAAAAGGATCAATCCAATTTGAGTGTCGTGAAACCATTCACAAGTCCTATTTAAAATGGAAGCGAAGGTCACCATCAACTTGTATGAAGGTGAGATTGGCACTTTGAAGCTAAATCATTGGTTGCAACAATTATAAGTTTATTGTAGTGTTCATCATATAAAGGAAGAGCAAAAGATTTCGTTTGCTTTGGTTGAATTTACATGGCCATGTCCTAATTTGGTGGGAAAGCAACACAAAGACCTTGAAGTTGTCGAAAGATCCTTTAGTGACTAAATTGGAGGATTTCAAAACTCTCATAAAGTCACAATCTTACCCTATCGTGTATGTAGAGGATCAGTGGATCTAATGACATGAATTTAGGCAAAAGAAGGGCATAGTTCATAAGAGTGCACCATCGAACTTATAAAGATTTATAAAGATGGCCATAATGCTGGGTATCTCCCCAAAGAACCTAGACATACTCCTTAAATATCTAGGAGGTTTTCACAACCCTACGCTGCAGCGAGTGATGTTGTTCAAACTTGGATCGGTGGACGAGAGTTTTGTATAGGAACAATACCTGGGGAACATAGGCTAGTGGAAATAACAATCAATTGGGTTGAAGTAGAAGGAGCAATGAGATGCTTTTACGGAGGGGAAAAAGATAAAAGGACGACAACCACAACACAATGGTACAAAAATCCCAACCATTATAGCCACTATTGCTTCTATGGTCATACAAAGGAGAAGCATCGGAAGTTGCATTTAGAGTTTGACTGAAAAAATAGAGAGAGAAGAAAAAAAGTGTTGTGAAACAAGCTCCAAAAATAGAATAAAAAAGATATCAATGCCTTGGAAATAAGCCACTTCGAGAGGGCAACCTCCAATACATTATATGAATGAACAATTCTTTGATGATACAAGTGACAAAACCTCCTTTCTATATATAGGAGTCCATGGGGCCACAATGTAATCCTAGTGGGGCCACAATGTAATCATAGCCAACCTAACAATAATAATGCAAGGGCACAATAATAACAATATTGGGGTTACAGGGGTACAACAATAACAATAAGGGGGTTACACTAACAACAATAAGGGACTATACTAGTAATATAGGGGACTTAACATGCTCCTCTCCTTCAAAAAAGTGTTGTCCTCAACGCTTGAGTAGCTCCGGGTGCTTTTGTATAAAATTCTCATCCTCCCATGTAGAATCTTCAGTGGGTAAGTTCTTCCACTTGATGAGATACTCTGAAGTTGATTGATTTCGTAGCTATCGAGTTCTTGTTTTCGTGACTGCTTCAAGTTCCAATATGATTTTTCCTTCCTCATCAAGTTCTGGCAATATTATTTGAACTGGAAGTTTGTCACCTATAACCTTTTTAAGCATGAAACATGGAAAACTGGGTGCACTCGAAAAGAAGCAGGAAGCTCCAATTTGTATGTCATAGTACCAATCTTTTGCAACAACTTGTAAGGAACATATTAATTTGGCGATAATTTATTGTCAACCTAGCTTCTTGAGGACATTTGTTTTGTATAGTTTGTAGCTAGTAAAAATGCCAGTCTCCCACATCAAAACTTCCTCTCAACTACGACGTTGATCACTTTTGTTGTTTCCATTCGATTCTGTGTGCCAAATTCTGATTTATCCTTTAAAGTTGGAGAACTTCTTTTTGATGCTTTCGATGTGATCCTCCTTTGCTTGAACCTTAGAATTTTCCCTTAAAGAAAATGTGATGGACGGTGGATGATATCCATAAAGTGCCATAAATGGGGTCATTTTTTCTGCAGTATGGAAGAAAGTGTTATACCACCATTCAACGAGAGGTAACCACTTGACCCATTATGCTTGCTTATCAGATATAAAACAATGAAGACATCCTTCCAAACATTTATTCACTATCTTTGTTTGACCATTAGATTGAGGATGAGAAGATGAGCTATGAGCTAGTTGAGTACCCAAACAAGAAAATAATTCCGTCCGAAAATTTCATGTAAAAATGGGATCTCTGTCACTTAAAATAATCTTTGGGTTTCCATGTAGCTTTTGAATTGTTTCCATAAATGCAGTAGCAACTATACTTTATTTAAATGGATGAGATAATGCACAAAAGTGTACATACTTGGTAAGTCTATCAACTACCACCATGATGATACTCTTTCCATCAGACTTTGGTAAAACTGTGATAAAATATATTGAAACCTCCTCCCAACATTGAGTTGGAATAGATAAAGGATGTAGCAGACCCGGGGTCTTAATTGTCTCAACTTTATTTTGCTGGCAGACCAAACATTCCACCACAAAATTTTGAATATTAGATTTAAGACCATCCCAAAAAATTCTTTCTTCGCCCTGTGGTAAGTTTTTAAAATCTAGATAGTCCTTTGAGAGAAGTGTGCAATTCCAAAGAATCTTTTGTTTTAGTTGGGAATTCTTGCAAAAATATAAACAATCTTGTACCATAAGGAATCATTTTTCCAACTAAATGTATCAAGAGTACTAGGATCTTGCTGCAAATTTTGAATGAGTGTCCACATTTCTTCATCCTTCTTCCATTAATCTCTTGATTCGGTTATCCATTCTGGTTGGATAATAGAAATGGCACAAAGCGATTCTTCCACCTCTTCATTCTTTCTTGAGAGTGAATCTGCAACAACATTTAGCTTCTCTTTTTGGTAGATTATTTCAAAGTCATAACCCAACATCTTTGTGACCCATTTTTGCTTCTCTTATGAAGATAGTCTTTGTTCCAAAATGTGTTTAATACTATCATGATCAGTTTTTACCTTGAACTGTCTTCCCATTAGGTAAGTTCGCCATTTCTTTAGTGCATGTAGTATTGCCAACATTTTCTTCTCATAAATAGCTTTCTGTAAATACTTTCCTTTGATTGGATGATTTTCAAAAGCAATGTGTCTTCCTTCTTGTATTAAAATAACACCAATTCCATGTCCTGAGGCATCACATTCCACAATAAAGGTTTTTTTGAAGTCTGACGTAGCTAAGACTAGTGCTAGGCACATTGTCTCTTTAAGATGTTCAAAGGCATTAGTTGCTCTAGGAGTCCATGAAAATGCATATTTCTTCAATAATGTTGTTAGAGGTGCTACTATTCTCCCATAATTCTTAACAAACTTGGTAAGTCTATCAGCCTAAAGGCCTAAACTTTGCTATCACCCCTAATAGGATTCTCGTTGACAGTATAATTAGCAATATAGAGATTGCTATAAGAGATCTTGACCTCATTAAAGCTGAAGAGATAAGACAAGAAACGGTTAAAATTCTAAAAAACGCCAAACCTCCTCCTTGCAACTTAACCAAAGAAGAAAAACATGCTCTAAAAAACCTAAAAAATAATAAAGATATAATAATCTTAAAAGTAGATAAATGCAATGCAACTGTAATAATGGACAGGGTTGAATATTTTAAGAAAATGGAAGATCACCTAAACAACAATGGATGCTACAGAATTTTAGATAAAGATCCTAGTACCAAAATTCTCAAAGAAGTAAACAAAAAGATAAAAAACTCTTCCCTTGATAACATCATAAAAAAGAGAATCACTCCTTCCAGTTCCATCACTCCTAGAATATATGGCGCTCCTAAAATTCATAAAGCTAGCATTCCCCTAAGACCCATAGTCAACACCATTGGCTCACCTACTTACCTCTTAGCTCAATATTTGGCCAAAAAACTTCGCCCCCTTGCAGGAAACACCTCATCACATATTAAAGACTCTGCATCCTTTTTTCAATGGACCAAAAACCTAGACATGCATAACGATGATCTCATGGTGAGTTTTGACATTGTCTCCCTTTACACCATGATACCTATAGACGAGGCCATCGACATTTTAAAAACTATAACTGATAATGAGACTATAGACCTCTTAAAGTTATGTATAAAATCGTCTTTCTTCAACTTCAATGGAATAATTTATGAAGAAACTCATGGGGTCACTATGGGCTCGCCTCTATCTCCTATCATTGCCAACATATATATGGAACATTTTGAACAAATGGCCCTCAAATCCTTTCCATTCACCCCTGAAGAATGGAAAATATATGTAGATGATATCTTTGCAAAATGGACCCATGGGATTCTAAAGTTACATGAATTCTTAGCCCACATTAACAGTCTCTCAAATTACATCAAATTTACCATTGAAATTGAAAAGGACAACCAATTACCCTTCCTAGACATCCTCTTAACCAAGAAAAATGGAAAACTAAGCACCGAGGTTTATAGGAAAAAGACTCACATAGATAGATACCTTCATGCTGACTCTCATCACCACTCGAACCAGAAAATTGGCATCATCAAGACCCTAGCTACAAGGGCTTTTAGAATCTCAGACTCCCACCACCTAGAGCATGAGATAGACCGTCTCCGCCATGTCTTTCAACAGAATGGATATAATAAACATGTCATCAACAAAACCATTCACCAAACCCTTAATAAGAATAACTTAAAAAGAGCCTTTGACATCCCTAAAATCTCGTTACCTTTACATAAGAGAAACCACTGACAAAATCTCCAGAATGCTGAACAAACACAACATTAAAATTGCCTTCACTCCCCCTAATACTATTTTAAATATGGTAGACTCTGCTAAAGACCCTATAAACCCTAGGCTTCATAAAGGAGTTTATGTCATACCTTGCTCTTGTGGCAAAGAATACATTGGCAAAACAGGTAGATCCCTTAACATTAGACTAAAAGAACATGCTGCTGACTTAGCTCATAACCGAACAGATAAATCCGCCTTAGCAGAACATGCAGTCTCGTCCTCACATTACATACGAATAGAAGAAGCCAAACTTGTCTCTAAAGAGGACCATTACCTAAAAAGGAAAATCAAAGAAGCTATAAAAATTGAGAAAAGAGGGAACAACTTAAATCGTGATGATGGTCTCATTATCAGTAACACATGGAAACCCTTAATACATCAAAACCTATCTAGACATTAAAAACTATTAAAGATCTAGTATAAATACATCATAACCCATATATAAAAAAAAATAAAAAAATAAAAAAAATAAAATAAAAAATAAAATAAGTAAATAATGATAAATAATTAGATAAATGGATTAATAACATAAGTAAATAAATTAGTAAATTAATAATTAAAATTATGGAATTATCTAACCAAATAAATATCACTATAATTTAATAATAAATAAATTAAATAAATAATATATTAGATTATTTAGTTACATAAGCCATCCTTAAAAAAAGAAGAAGAATAAGAAGAAGAGAAGAGACCTTATGTAGATAGTATATCAACCTTAAAATAAAAAAATAAAAAAAATAAATTTTAATTTCCTAAAATCAAAGAAATAACTTTACATTAACAATCATAATAACTTAATAGTTTATTTAATTATATATATTATTTTAAATACATCAACTAAAATTTTTTCATTCCAAAAATATGTCATCTATTTAGAATAATATTCCTTATTACAACTTAATTTTAATTATCCATAAATAAAAAAAAATTTAATTAGATATTTTCCTAAATTCTCTCCCAACATAAGCCGACTTTCATGAAATTTTCATGAAGATCCTCATTATCCACTATTTATTTATACATTCTTTTGCCCTATTCTCTCAATTTTTCAAAGAACTTTTGATGTCTACCCCTGATGATGGACTCACATAGACAGTCTGAAACATTGGGTTATTAATAAAAACTCAGAAACAGGTTATTCCTCTCCTCTATAATCTTAACAAACTTGCGATAATACCCCGTTAACCCGAGAAATCCGCGCAACTGCTTTATGGTTGTGGGGAATTTCCATTCCTTAATGGATTTAATTTTGTTAGGGTCTACCTTAACACCCTCGTGAGATACAATATGACCCAGATATTCCACCTCTTTTACTCCAAAGAAACATTTGGATGTTTTTCCATATAATTGTTTCTCTTGCAATAGTTTCAGTACCCTGTCAACATGTTGAACATGATCCTTCCAAGACTTGTTGTAGATTAGTATATCATCAAAAAATACTAGCACAAATTTTCTAAGGAAGGGTTTGAAAATGGAATTCATCAACCCTTGAAATGTAGAAGGTGCATTGGTAAGGCCAAAAGGCATGGCCAAAAATTCATAATGACCCTCTTGAGTTTGAAATGCTGTTTTCGGAATATCTTTAGTCTTCATTCTAATTTGATGATATCTTGAACGAAGATCCAACTTCGTAAAATGAATTGCTCTATGTAATTCATCCAATAATTCATCAATCACAGGAATGGGAAATTTATCTTTAATACTAAGCTTATTGAGCTCAGTATAATCAGGACACATGCGCCATGATCCATATTTCTTGTGCACCAATACTACTGGGGCAGAGAAAGAACTTTGATTAGGTTGAATTATACCAGCCTGCAACATTTCTGCAATCATACGTTCAATTTCGCTCTTTTGGACATAGGGATATCTGTAAGGCCTGATGTTTGGAGGAACACTTGTTGGAATCAAATGAATAGCATGATCATGATCACGAATAGGTGGGAGACCTTTGGGAGCATCAAACACCTTGGAATGATTGTCCAAGACTTTTTGGAGATCTGGAGAAATAGATGATTTTGATGTTGGAACTTATAGTAAGCATAATTGTGCAATTATGCCTCGTTGTTCTTTTTTCAGAAGCTTTGTCATGACGTTAGAGCTTATTATCTTTCCTGGCTTCCCTGCGATACCCCGTAATTCGATTTCCTTTCCTTCTGAATTTTTTTTCAAGAAAAGTTCTTGAAAATTAAAAGCTATCGTCTCCAAAGATTGTAACCATTGTACTCCTAGTACAACATTAGCACCTCCCATTGGGATGGAAAGCATTGGACTATTCAATACATATTCCCCCATGGCTAGCTTGATATTATGTCATTTTCTGAGCAATTTATAGCTCCTCCATTTGCAATTATCACTTGACATTCTGGTGCTGGGTATAGGAAACAATTCAATTCCTTGGCTACCTTACAATGAATAAAATTATGGGTGCATCTGCAGATCAATCAACACTATTAAATTTTCTTTTTGATATATCCTTCTATCTTGAGAGTTTTAAAAGTGGTATTCTATAATGTATTTACATGATATAAGTGGGACTCAATTTCTTCTTCTAGGGTTATTGTGGTGTATATCTCTTCTTTTGAAGTTTTCTTGTTCATTTCATTCCTCCTCTTTAATCACATTAAATAATTTCTTCTCGGTATGAGCTTTAGTGTATTTGCTATCACAACTGTAGAAAAGCCCTTTTGCTATTTCTTTTCCAATTGTTGTGGTGTCAACCTTGTAGGTTGTGGAAGTCTAGGAGTAGCAACACTTCCATCTTTATAGATGTGAGTGGTAGGCTTCCTTGTCGCCATAATTTCACATTCAATTTTTCTTGCCAACCTGAATGCCTTCTCCAATGAATCAGGTTCCAAAACACGAACTTCATGTTGGATGTTATCCTTTAAAGTGCCTATGAAGAGATCAATCTTGTGTTCCTCTGGAATATCAGTTACCCTTATATTCAATTTTTGGAAGTCCTCAGTGTGCTCCCCCACTAAACCCTTTTGTTTGAGATTTATCAATTGGCTAAAGAAGGTGTTTCTCTTTGTATCCTCATAATGTGCTATCATTTCCTCTGTAAAAATTGACCAAGTGACAATTTTTTTACGGGAGCAAAGCCATCGATACCATACAAATGTATTTTGTTCTAAATGTAAAGTTGCAATGCGTACCTTTTGTGTGTTTTGCACATTATTGAGATCAAAATATTGCTCCATCTGTAGTATCCATGTTATGAGATCCTTGCCATCAAATTTCTTCATATCCATATTTGGAATATGATGGTTCTTCAATTCAACATAAGAGTTTATGAAATCACGATTAACATTAGTTTCATTCTCATCATGAGTTTCTTCTACTATCTTTTTGCCATTAGGAATCATTTCTTGTATCAACTTTGACAAACCTTCCTTCAAACCTTCCATGTCTTCCTTCAAACCTTCCATTTTTTCTTCCATACCATCCTTCAAACCATCCATCGTAGCTTTCGTACCTTTCTTCAAACCGTCCATATTAGCTTCCACGCTTTTCTTCAAAGCATCCATTTAATTTTTTGTTGCTCTTTGCGAGAGCGAAATTTGGTGCATTTGCTCTTGTAATTTTGATATGTCATGTTGCATTTCTTCATCTTCATGAGCCATAGTAGAGCCTTCTGAAGGCTTAATGGGTGTTGAATTATTTTTAGGGGGCATTTTAGAACCCAATATTGATATTTATTCTACAATATTCCTTTGGAATCAATTCAAATTGATTCTTCAAACACGACTTATGCAATTCAGAAAGAAAATACACACATTTTTCTTGCTTTTGAGGAGCTCGATATTGAAATTGAATTATCTTTGTGATTTCAGATCTTCAATATCTGAAATTTGGTACTGAGGTAGCCTTCCGAATCCTCTTTCTAATTCCACAGGTCTGACCTAATTTGGATTCTTCAAGACAAAGTTATGTCCAATCTCCCACAATGACCTAATTATGGACTGGTTCAGTAGAGAGAACTTGTACGACTTTCCATGTGTCACTGTTTGCTCTTTCGGCTCTGAAATTGATAGATAGGAAACTACAGTCTGTGTGATTTCGGCCACTCTTTACATAATTCAAATTCGATGCTCAAAGAGTGAGTTATGAATATTTTCCCACGATCACCTTTTTGAGATGAAATTCTGGAGCTTGACAAAGCCCTAACTTCCACAGATCATATCTCCGAAAATATTGCGAACCAAGCTCTGAAATTTTGCGACGATGTTCCTCAGGATTTCAGCTTCGCTCTCTAAAAATTTCAGATTTTGAACCTTCGTAGAAAAAACGTTATAGCGAGAATGCCACCGTCACCTGTTTTGGAGCAGTGAAACCCTAGAATCCAAACCTCTGATACCAAATGTTATGAAACCAGCTCCAAAAATAGAAGAAAAGAGATATAAACGCCTTAGAAATAAGCCACTTCGAGGGGGAAAACTCCAATACATTACATGAATGAACAATTCTTGGATGATACAAATGACAAAACTTCCTTTCTATATATAGGAGTCCATGGGGCCATAATGTAATCTTAGTGGGGCCACAATGTAATCCTAGCCGACCTAACAATAATAATGTAAGGGCACAATAATAACAATATGGGGGCTACAAGGGTACAACAATAACAATAAGGGGGTTACATTAACAACAATAAGGGACTATACTAGTAATATAGGGACCTAACAAAAATAACTCCATGACCACCGATTTGAGCAAATTGGTTGAAATTAGCTTGGATGTAGATGAGAATGTTTGTACATTAGCTCAGAAAAAGGTAAATTTGACCAGCCTTCAACAACATGAAGAGAATGAAAAGATCAAAGTCTTCCACATAAAGATAGAGGACAAAAAGACAAAGATTGATACATTTTTTGACTCAAGAACACAAGCGTATCTCGTTGCCGTAGAGCTCATCAATAGATTAGAATTGAAAGTTCGTGACCATCCAAGCCTATATCCATTGGGATGAGTAAATAAGGATGTAGAAATAAAAGTAACCAAATAGTGCAAAATTAGATTTGCTACTAGTGTTGATTTTATCGATGAAGTAGAGCATGATGTAATTCCCCTTAATGTATGTGGAGTGGTGTTTAGAAGTTCCTATATGTACATGCAAATTGTACTCTTCATGGGGAGAGCCAACTAGTATCGCTCGTCAACGATGAAAAATCCTTCACCATTGACGTGTACAAATGCAAGTCCAAAATTTTGTTGGTAAGTGTCAGCTAAGTCAAGACATTGATTAGTTCTAATAATTAGTATGTTTTACTATAGAGAAAATAAATCTATAAAAGAGTTAATGAGAGCAAAGTCATCCCTAAAGGGGTGTACTAAAACATAAAGACAATGACTTGAAGAGTTGGTAGAGGTATACATGGATGTGTTAAAGGAGTTTAAAGGGCTTTGCCCAAGAGGGAAGTGGAGCATGAGATCCAGCTATTGCCAACCTCCTCATTGCCAAAACATTTGTCTATGTAGGTAGTTCGTTATAGAAGTGAAGTGAAGAAACAATTGCAACAACTACTAGAATAGTGTCATTCGACCAAGTACTTTTCTATGTGGGTCACCCATCATTATTATGCCAAAAAAAAGATGGATATTAAGAAAAATTACACTCAAGAACAAATACCCCTTGCCTATGATAGATGATATGTTAGATCAATTGCATCAAGCCAAATAATTCACCAAGTTGGACTTAAAGTCTGGTTATCACCAGGTTTGAGTTAGGGAAGAAGATACTTGGAAGACCATCTTCAAAACTAGGAAATGTTTGTATGAGTGTTAGTCATGCTGCCCGGCCTATGGAATGCATCAATTACGTTTACGAGGTTAATGAATGATATATTATGCCCTTTTATAATTTTTGTTATTGCATATTTGTATGATATACTAGTATATAGTGCTACTTGGGAGAAATACATCTCCCATTTGACACAGGGGTTAGGGACGTTAAAGAAGCATAAATTGTTGGCAAATCTCAAAAGTGAGAGTTTGTACAACAACATTGGTGTATTTGAGGTATGTGATAGGTGGTGGAGAGCTGAAGATAAATCCTGCCAAGATGGAGGCCATCCTGAAGTAGTCAAAGCTTACTAACGATTATAAGGTTAGGAATATCGTTGGAGTAGCACAACACATGAGGTAATTCATAGAATTATTTTTAGTAATAGTAGCACCACTCCACATTGTAACACCAAATGACAAGAGTTTTCAGAGGGGAAAAGGTCAGTAGAGGGCCTTTGGGGACTTAAAGATGAAGATAAATCAAGCACTAGTTTTGACATTACTGAACTTGCAATAGTCATTCGAAGTGGAGACAAATATGAGTGGATACACTTTTAGAGTGGTCTTGATGTAGGGAGGAAGGCTTGTATGCTACCATTTTGAAGTAATTTGTGAGGTAATTCATAACTACCCTATCTACGACAAGGAGCTCTATGCCCTAGTGCAAGTTGTGAAGGGGTGGAAACACAATTTGATGGGAAAAGAGACAATAATCCACTCAAATCACTGGTTAATACAATATCTATAGACCTAGAGTAAGCTAAAATTGATCGAGCATTACAAGTGGATGTTGTTTCTATAACAATGTCATTTGGTGATCAAGTATAACAAGGGAATCACAAACAAATTGTCTGACATGATTTCAAATCTACCCACATCAAAGATCACAACTTTGGAAACTCTGATGCATATGGGGCTATTCACCCATGATGCATACAAAGAGGCATATTAAGAGGAATTTAAGGAGGTATTTCAACTATTGTAGAGTCAGTCATGTGCACGATGGTGACAATACAACTGAATACCATCTCTAGGATAGGTTACTCTATATGCTAAATAAGTTGTGTGTTCCTAAAGGTGAGCGACCACAACTTATTAGAGAGACTCATACTTCCAAGGTTGTAGGGAAATTTGGTGTAAGGAAGATATTGGCCAAATTGTAGAGGTATGTATATTGTAAAGGCCCAAGATGCAAGAACATAGAGATAGATCCATAAGAGGATGCATATTTTGTTGTACCATCAAGCCTAGTAACACGAAACAATATTTATATCATCCCTTTCCTGTACCTGCTTGTATTTGGGAAAAAAATTCCATGGACTTTGTGAGAAGTTCACCAACAACCAAGAATAGACATGAATATTTGTTCATGGTAGTTGATAGGTTCAATGAGACGTGTTTTGATGCCTTATAAAAATACTATCAACAAACAAGAAACAATGAATATTTTCTTTCAACAGGTTTAGGTGCACTTTTGGATACGAAGGATAATCATTTCAGAGAGGGACATACGATTTCTTAGTGCATTCTAGACTACATTTTGGGATAATATGGGCACGAAGTTAAAGAGGTCTACAACATTCCATCAACAAATATATGGGAAAATAGTAGTCAGCAGGACTTTGGTGCAACTTTTGAGGGGGGTACAATCAAAAGTATTTGAAGATGTGGGTGGAAATTTGATACACAATATTCTTATAACAAAGCAATCCACACTTCTACTAGTAATTCCACATTTCAAACTTGTTTTGGATATCTGCTACCTTCACCTTTGGATATTGCATGTGGGCATGATCTTACAGGGGATGCCTTAAGGGCATACAAATTTGTTAAGACAAGATCATATAGGGGATGCATTAAGGGCGTAAAAATTTATTGAGAGCATCAGGCACATCCATCTATAGGTACATGAGACACTACAAAATTCACAGTGAAAATAGAACACCGTGCATGATCAACACAAAACAGAGAAGAGAAGTCATTTAAGATGGGAGACAAAATATGGTTACAGTGGAACGCAGAGAGGCTATAGGGTCTTGGTAAGAGAATTGAGGCTCTACGATATGGTTCCTTTGAGATATTGGAAAGGGTGGGAGATAACACCTATAGAATCAATTTACCAATGTACATGCACATTTACTCAATGGTGAATGTAGAGAAAATGAAACTTTATGAGCTCTTTGTGCTAGACTAGGAAGAGGGACATGTCCTCCCTTTGTAGAGGATTTGGAACCAGATGCTCAAACATAGTTGACATAAGATACAAATTTGTAATAGAGGTTTAGAACTACAAGACAAAGACAACTTGACCTTTGATAGATTGGGTTGAAAGGAGAATTTACAGGGAAGGCTAAATGGTACACCTGAGAGAAGGTGGAAGGAAAATTTCCTATCCTCATTCACTAGAAAATTTTAGGGACCTAAAAACTCCCGAAATGGGGAGGTTTGATCCATATTGGATCATTATAGCATATATCATCTATCTTGAATATTTTAGAGTGAAAAAAGTGGAGGAATTAACTAACATGACCATTTTTACCAACATGACTTAGTTTGACAAATTGGGATCTAAAACCTCTTAGGAGTAGTTTGAGGCACCAAAAGACATTTTTGGTGGTAAAAATTTTCCGCTCAAGTGTAGCACCTCTTTTTTCCATTCTTCACACAAAGACCTTCCCAAAATCATAGAAATTTCCCAATCAGAGTTTGTATGCAAAGGTTATGGCACTCAAAAGTTGACTTCCTGATTTGACTACCATAATCAGAGTGGATGCCACATCAACCTCTATTATTTAAGGAAAAGGGGCTAGCCACGTGATAATGTTGAAGAATACTCTAGAAGATCCCATATTGTAACTCTAGTTAAGAGTTGGAGTTAAAATTAACTAATAGAAGGTTATTAGACTGTGTTATAATCAAGATACTAGGAGGAAAGGGGGTACAATTATATTCAAATGCCTTTTGTTCCATAGATGAAAAGAATAACCAAGAGAGGGTAGGGAGAGAAAATAGAGAGGATTTTTGTACTGTAGCATCCCTTAGGCCACACACCTCATTTAGAAAAAGAGAGTAGAGTGACCTCACCTCTAGCTAGGTTTTCTCCCAAAAAGGTTTCCCAAGTTATATCTTGTGTTAATTTGTGGTTCGTGAGTTTTATTTCGTTGTTCTCTATTTTTTGCATAATTATAATTACATACATATGCAATAAATAGTAATTTACAGATCCAAAAATCTAAGGAGAAATAAACCCATTTCAAAATTTAAGCACAATTTTATAAAATATGTTGTGACAATATGTCCAATGGAATATCTATGACAATTTACAAATCAATAGGAAACGAGTTAAGTACATAGATAAAACAAGTATACAATAAGTGGAAAACATGTTGACAATAGAACCATGTCAAGTATAAAGAATGTCAAAGGAGTGATGAGATTAGGACATGCATTTCTACATTAACGAGCAATGAGCCATTTGTTTGGGTATGTATTACTGGACTAATATTGGACAAGGGTGTCATAATTTTGTTTTTAGACATGAATCTTTGGCTAGATGTTAATGATCAATTTAATGATAATGATTTATAGGTAGATTTGATGGTGAAATTGACGTGGACTTGCTTTGGTGAATTGATGATAAAACTTAGGTTGAATTGGTGAATGTAAAATATAATCTTAGTCAACTTTTGACTACTTGGTAATTTGACATAATTCAATAAGGTTTATTTATTTGGAAACTTGACCTAATAAAGAATTTATGTGTAGGATAAGTTTACTCATTATAATGTTGGATAGGGTTTCAATGTAGGAAAATTTTATAAGTTTACTCATTGGAATGTTAGATAGGTGAGAGTTTTAAGGGTTACAAAATTAATATTTTTACTTATTTAATTTTTGTAAAGAGAAAATTCTTTACATTGTAAAATTTTGGTAGAGTATATTTATATTTCTATGGATATATATTTTTCTTGGTGGGGACATGATCGTGCTTTTGCATATACAATGATATTTATAGTAAGATATTATGATCCAACTACTCAATATAACAGTTTATTAGATCACGTTCTTGGAAATTGTGATGTAGTGTTCTAAGATGTCCTTAAGATACATTCTCAGCTATTAATATATAATTACAATTTATTTTTTCTTAGCAGTTACAAAGCACTCATACTTTATCATTTGGTTCAACAATGAGTTTAAACATAAGTTGGGAGTACATATTTTCATTTTTGAAGCTTTTATCATTGAGACTACTTGATCTCTTTATTTTTACATCACGTTGTCTCTTCATAATATTTGTAAATTTACATTTTTTGGTATATAAATTGTCAATGTTTATTTGTTGATTTGAGTAATATGATTGATAAAGGTATGCATCCTTTACATTGAAATTACTAGACCTACCAAGATAATGCATTATAATCAAGTCATATGGCATTTCTTGTGATCAAGTTTGGTATTAGAGCTCCATTTTGATACTAGGGAGATCACTTTGTTATTGAAGTCTTGTGAAGACAATAAATTTAGTTTTGACTCAGAAAAAGACAATTGGGCATGCATATTTTTTTTTTGTAGAGAAACCAGAAGAAGTGAAGACCAAACTTTAAAATCACAACACAATTTTATGGTCATGAAAACTTTTGATAAGAGGATATGATCATAATGATGACACTAATGGTATGGAAATTATTTTGTTCTAACTTGATTTACCATATTTAAATAGATGATACTCATCATACTTTGTGAATAACACTTTAAAGTGGAGGCTATCAAATTTCACCATTTAAAGGTGAAGGTACCATAAGGTTATTTGGCATAAACAAAAATAGGCAAAGAAAGAATAACTTTTATAGAGTTGAAGATGACTTTAATAACCCCTATTTAGTGGGATGCATTCAGTGGATGTCAACAATGATAATGTTAACTACCTATTATCAACTATCTAGTTACTTTAATTTATTTTTCATTAATAGTTTAATAATATGAAGGTTTCTTCAAAGTTTCAAAGCGCGGAAACTTAATTTGCTACGATGCACTTTTAACTAATTTTGTTGAATTTAAGTGAGTCTTTTACCGAGTATGAAATGATATAATGAGAAGTTAGATAGTTGATTTAATTGATTTTGTTGAACTTAAATAAGTTAGAAGTGTATTTATAATATATAAAAGCAATATAGTATTTATATAAGGTGAGAAGAGTACTTTGTTCATGTATAATAAGTAGGTCAATGCGACTCAAGGGTACATTTGGTGTTTGTGTATAATGGGAATTCAAAAGAAAGTCTCACTATTACTTTAGAAGTGTGATTATAAAAGCAATCTAGGAATTGGGTAAAGGCACGACAAATGATTGTATCTATGTCCAATAATTAAGCATAATAATTAGATCATTTGGGCTGGAAAGCACATTTGATGTTGGTGTATAGTGGGAGTGTGAAAGTAATAGTTATTGTTATTTATTTATATTAGGAAAATAGTTAAGTACATGGTTAAAATAAGTATACGAAGTGGAAAATATGTAGACATTAGAACCATGTAAATTATAAAGAATGTCGAGGAATGTTGAGATTAAAAAAATAGGCATTTCAACATCAACAAATAATGGCCCATTTGTTTGGGTAAGTATTATTGGACTTACATTAGACAAACACATCATAATTTTGTTATCAGACATGAATGCTTGGGTAGATGTTAATGATCCATTTAATGACAATGGTTTATTCCTATGTTGATATCAATGCATGTAAGTTGTTTTGATAATGAAGTTGATGTGGACTTGGTTTGGCGAATTGATAATCAAACCTAGGGTCATTTGACTTGGTGAGTGTAAAACATAGTCTTGATCAACTTTTGACTACTTGGTAATTTGACATACTTTGATTAGGGTTATTTATTTTGAAACTTGTCTTAATAAAGAGTTTTAGTGATAGGAAAAACTTACTCATTGTGATGTTGGATATCTGATAATTTTAAGGGTTATCGAATTAATTTTTCTCCTTATTTAGTTCTTTTAAAGGGAAAATTCCTCACATTGTAAAATTTTGGTAGAGTATATTTATATTCCTATGAATATATATTTTTCCTTGTGGATTTATGATAGTTCTACTGCATATACAATGATTTTTATGGTAAGAGATTATGATCCAAGTACTCAATGTGACAATTTATTAGATTGTGTTCTTGGACATTGTGATGTAGTGTTCTAAGATGTCTTCGAGATATAAATATAAAATTACAATTTATCTTTGCTTAATGAATATAAAACGCTCATGCCTTAGCACTTGGTTCAACAACTCTTGGTGAAAAAAGTATCAACATAACTTGAGAGTACATATTTTCCTTTCTGAATATTTTATTACAAATAATACTTGATCTTTTTATTTTTACATCACATTATATCTTCATAATATTTGTAAATTTCCATTTATTTTTGTTGTATGTAAAGTGTCAATGTTTATTTGGTAATATGATTATATAAATTATAAAAATATGCATACGTTACATTATTACAGTGAAATAACATTACTATTCATGTGATAAAGTTGGTATTAGAGCTCAATCTTGATACTAGGGAGATCGATTTTTTTTTTTTTACAAAGTCGGTTATGGTATTATATATTCCAAAAAAGAAGATGGAGCATGCACCAAATACATATGGGGCTGGAGAGAAGCATGCTAAGGGAGAAGGAAGCGGGAACGCAGTCTCAGATATCTTTAGTCATGTTTCTGAAATTTCCAGAATTTCCTATTGCATTTTTGGCATACTGCCTTACGAACTGTGAGAGCAACAATATACATTTACTTAACATAACTTAAGAAAACTAATATATGTTGAGAAGGGTGACGAAAAAATTCTGGGACATTTTTAAATTTGTTGACAGGTTGTTCTTGATGAGATCTCTTCTTGCTGAACTGATAGTTGGAATTATATCCCTCCAGATTCAATGTAATGCTCTTGAGGTAGCTGACTGTGTCTTCTAGATGAGTGCACTTGTTAGTAAGTGAATCAATTTCAACCTTCTGTCCCTCAAGTTGTCTCTTCAACTCTATGTTTTCAGATCTTACTTGAGTCTTCAAATCTTGGATTGTATCTTTTGCATTGTCCATCATGAGATTGTGTGCACGACATGTGGCACATCTCTCATTTTGGGAATCTCTGTCTACTGAAGTCAAGTCCATAGCTGAGTAGTCTTCTGCTATTTTGAGGTCAGTAATGAGGTTCTTTGTTGTTGGCTTCTCCTACAGGATGCCTCTGCTTGCTGAGGGTGTTGCAGTGATTCTCTGGTAGATGAGGGAGAGTGGCTTATGAATTTTCTCATAGATTGGATGAGAGGAAGGCTTCCCTTGAGGGATTCTCTGATCAGAATAGAAGGGGGGCTTGATTCAGATGGGGATCACAAAGGATGGGGCTTTATTAGCTAAGGGGATAGAGGGGATGGTTTGGAGAAGGAGGCCAAAAAATAGTGCACATAGAATCAGAGAGGCATAGCTTGATCTATGTGTAGTTACGTGAGTGCGCACCGATTTCTGTGTGTGTGCTAAGGGAGGATAGGGGAGGCTAGAAGAACGCATAGAAAGCGCATAAGGGAGCCAGGCTAAGAGAAAAAGCTGATGGGATGTGAAAGAAAAAAGAGGGAGGGAAGGTAGCTTGGGTAGGTAGAGCTCATGTAAATTACAGAGAGCTGCAGGCAGAATAATGGAAGGATGGGGGGAGAAAGGAGGATGGTATGGCCTGAGATAGGGAGGGAGGAACCACAACAGGGGAGAGTTGAAGAAAGGGAGAAGCCTGATGGAGGAGAAGAATAAGACAACCTAGGAATCAGAAAAGAGGAATGGGATAACAAAAACTCCAAGGCCTAACATGCATGAGGGATAACTTGCAGGGAGGAGTATGAATGCTCCAGTTCGAGCAGACAAAATTGCTCAGAATGAGTTCTGTGTTGTTGATATTTGTCATGTTTTTTGAAAATCCCAAGTGACTAAGGTGTGGGCGTGAAGAAAAAATCTATAGAAATTCTAGTTTCCCCTTCTGGTCTGGTTATTGCCACATTTTCATGGTGATCAACTGTGCTATTATTTTCCTGCAAGATGTGCCTAAATATTAGATTTCCAAGATCAACCAAGTTTTGCCTTATTTTGTTTAGAATATTTTCCATTCCTGCGTTTGGTGGATTTCTTTTGCTGATCATGGCCTTAATGATAATGGCTGAGTCTCCCATGATTATTGGATCCTTAATGTCCTTATTTTTGAGAATCTTGGAG
Source organism: Pinus albicaulis (assembly GCA_034641835.2). NCBI lineage: Eukaryota > Viridiplantae > Streptophyta > Pinopsida > Pinales > Pinaceae > Pinus > Pinus albicaulis. The sequence continues at coordinate 212,277,761 of CM076575.1, read as the reverse complement.
CCCATTAGAAAATTATATGCCTTGGCTCTATTATTTGAGATCCCCCCCAATCCCCATTCATAAGTGATAGAGTTGATTCCCCCGAGATCAAGGAGAATTCCCCTGGCTCTGGTTCTTCCTGGGTTGTTTTTGGATGTGCCATCGAAGAAGAGGCAGTGCTTGTTCAAATTTTCTCTCCATAATATAAACTCTTCCTTATTTAGTCATATTTTCCAATTTTGTGTGGGTGGTCTGGAATTGGGGCTGATTTTCCAATTGCTTTTGACTGTTGCGAGGCTGATCCAGTTCCTTTCTTCTTGCTGAAGGAGGCTGCTGTCTATTGCTTTTAGTCCTTTCATGTTTAGGTATTCAAAAGTGAGACCCCATGTCTTCGACATAACTCTTCCTATATTTGGGGGTTGGTCTTTGAAGATGTGTTGATTTCTGGAAAGCCAAATCTGCCAACATAGAAAGGACGAAAGGCTTTCCCAAAACCTTTTGATGGTGTGATTATTCTTCATAGAATATGGACAAATTTTATTCCATTTAGCAAAGAATTCATTAAAGGTTTTCGAGAAGTTGAGCTCCGTTTCCAAAGGGATTGTAAGCTTCTTCCAACACTCTCTTGCAAAGGGGAAATCCAAGAAGAGGAGTTGGATGGATTCTTATTCATTTAGGTACATGGAGCACCTTGATGGCCCAGTGAATCCTTTTATTTTGAGGTTGTATGCTGTGAGAATTCTGCCTTTTAGAAGAGTCCAACTGGATATCTTGAATTAGGGGAGACTTTATGCCTTCCATATTGATTTCCATGGAACCCAATCTTGTTCATTTTGCTGAGATTGGAGAGTGTTATACCTAGATTAACTGAGTAAGCTCCCCCACTCGGATCCCAAATAAAAGAGTCTTTAGATTCTAGGTTAGTAGGTGCTGCTCCTTTGAGGCGAAGAACTAAGAGATCCCATTGGATTTTTAAGTTTGGGGGAAAATTGGGAATATGCCAATCAATCCAAGTTCTATTTTGTGAGCGTGAGATAGAATGTAAAGTGGATAGCTCCTTAGCACACATCCAACTTCTTAAATCCAGGAAGCCTGGGCAGGTTGATAATGGATCTTTCCCCATGATTCTTTCTTCCCAAACCATGATACTTTTGCCATTTCCAGGGAGCTTTGAGGTGTGCTTGATGATGGTAGGTAAAACGTTTTTGACAAGCTTCCAGACTTGCGAGCAAGCCTTGATAGGAATGTTTCCTTCCAGTAGAAGAGTTTTGTGATAGTTCGTATATTTTGAGATCAAAATTTGTCTCCACCTGCTATCCTTTCCAGTGATCAATCTCCAATCAATTTTTTCCCCGGGAGCAGCATTCGTGATTCCAGGTAGCCTTATGGATAATCCTCCCTTCTCGTAGGGCATAATTACTTGTTCCCATTTAACCAAGCTGAACTTTTTGGTCTCATTTTTTGCTCTCTTCCATAGAAAGCCCCTTATTATTACCTCTGTTTGTTTATGACTGTTGGCTGGAGCCATAATAGTTGCAAATTAGTAAATATGCAATGCCGAGAGCACGGCTTTGATAAGGATCATCCTGCCCGCTATGTTCAACCACTGCATACCCCAGCTTTGGATTTTTCCTTCATCTTTTCAGTTTGGGTGCTCCATAGTTCAGCCTTCAGGTTTTCCTTCGATATGGGGAGTCCTAGATAGAAGAAATGGCACTAGTTTTCTTGTATGGGAATCTCTAAGATCTGTGATTTTCTTTGCATGGTGCGGGAGGGAGCATTCCAACCATATATTCTACAGTTTTCATTGTTGAGGAGACCTCTCGATGCCTCCATGTATTTATCTAATAATTTTTTGAATCTTATGGCTATAATGCATGAGGCCCCACCCATCAATATAATGTCATCTACAAACAAGGAGTGGTTCATGCTTCTTACTATGTGAGATATGTGCAGACCAATTAGTGTACGTTCTCTCCTGCGCTTTTCCAAAGTCCTGTTTAAGGAATTTTCCATTATTATATATAAGAATGGTGAGAGAGGAAAACCTTGCCTCAACCCTCTGGATATTTGAAAGAATTCACAAGGCCTTCCATTAATCAATGGGGCTATCAAAGTTCCCATAATGCAAGCACTGATAACTTCAATGATGTCATTTGAAAATCAAAATTTATCTAGGACAACAATAAGGTAGGGTAGGCTTACTCGGTCAAAGGCATTGGCCATATCCAACTTTATGATGATTCCATGCTCTTTTTTCAACATACTTGAGTGCAAAGCTTCCTGGATGATCAATACGTTGTCAAGGATCTGTCTATTTGGTACGAAACCACCTTGATTTTTCGAGATAATCTTAGGGAGAGTTTTCTTTATTCGATTGGCTATGATCTTTGTTATTATTTTATAAGAAGAGTTGCAAAAAGAAATGGGCTGGAATTAGCTGAAGGTGGAGGGCCTTGCATCCTTTGGGATTAGAGCCAGATAGGATGATTTAGTAAAATCACCCAGTTTTTTTTTTTTTGGATGATCAATACGTTGTCTAGGATCTGTCTATTTGGTACGAAACCACCTTGATTTTTCGAGATAATCTTAGGGAGAGTTTTCTTTATTCGGTTAGCTATGATCTTTGTTATTATTTTATAAGAAGAGTTGCACAAAGAAGTGGGCTGGAATCAATTGAAGGTGGAGGGCCTTGCGTCCTTTGCGATTAGAGCTAGATAGGATGATTTAGTAAAACCAACCAATTATTTATTTATTTTAATTTTAATTTGTAATTTGTAATTTTATTATTATTATTTTTTATGCCACTGGTGCATGTAGAAAGCAATTAAGAAGCCATTCGACCCTAGAGCTTTGTCCGGGTGAAGATTCCAAACGACTGCTTCTATTTCCTCTTCTCCTACATCTTGCATAAATTCTGTATTTTGATAATCACTAATCTTATTAGGGACATGCTGCAAGAAAGAATTGAAATCTGAACTTTCCCCATTTGCTGTAAGGAGATTTTTAAAGTGAATATGAGGTTTTCTTTTTTTTGAAATCCTGTAGAGCCTATGATTTCCTTTCCCTCTATTTGGATTTTGTCAATTTGATTTCTGGACCTTCTAATTTTCATAGAATTGTGGAAACATGATGTATTCTTATCCCCTGGTTTTAACCATAGACTTTGAGATTTTAATCTCCCCACTTCCTCTTATATCCGGTTTTCTCTATAAACTTCCCAATAGAGGGTCCTTTCCTGAAGCTGGATTTCTTTGGTTTTCTCCTCATTTTCCTTAGCCTCTTGGAGATCCATTTTTTTTAATAATTCAATCTTTCTTTTCTTTCTTTTTTTCATGTCTTTGGCCCATCTTTTTAGTTCTTTTCTCAAAATTTTTAATTTGGTTTCCCACACAAAATAGGGAGATCCTGAGACTCTTTGGGACCAAACTTCAACAATTAGTTTTTTAAAATCCTCGTTTCTCTTTCATGTTGTACAATATCTAAAATAGATGGGGCCTTTATTTTCTAGCAGCCCAAGAGAAATTACCACCGACTTGTGGTCTGAAGCTATTGTATGGATGATTCTTAACCTCGTTGAGTTGTGTTTTGAGGTGATCCTGTCCTGAACTATAATAAAGTCTAATATTTCCTTTATTTTTTTGCGTCCTACCCTCTTTTTTTTTTTTTTTTCTTTTCAGAATCTTGACAACTAGTTTTGGTCTCCTGTAGTAGTAGTATATCTGGGGTTTCCCTTACTAAAATATCTTTTAATGAATTAAATTTATGTGATGTCCCCAAATCATGGAAATTCCAACATCCACAATCATTTTATTTTGGTGGGAGGCTGAGGGACCTTTCCCTCTTTACTGGTGTTGTTTTTTCTCATTATTCCCAGTGCTTTTCCCAAAGGAGTCCATGGGTTGCTGCGTGCCTAATGCCATTTGTTTTGCTTCCGCTTCATCTCTTAGTTCGTTGTTATTATTTCTTCCTGCTTACTTTTTTTGTTCTAAGGTGTGTAAGGATTATTTTGATTGGTTCCTTGTCAATATTCTGTCAACTAAAGGAGGGGGTGGGCTACGAGGGATAATAGGTGCGAAAGGGGTGAGGGTTGGGGGAGGAGTGAGGTGAGGGGAAGAAGGGGGGGGGGGGAGGAGGGAGGTTCTTCAAGGGGTCCAAAGGGTTGGGGTTGATGAAGGAAGTGGTATCGAGCAAAGGATTGGTAGGGGAGGGAGAGGAGGGAGGAGGGGCAAAAGGAGGGGGAGCGAGAGTTTGATTTGAGGAGGGGTGAGGTTTTTTGTTTGTTATTTTTTTATTTTTAACTTGTTCCCATTTCTCTTATGGAGCTTCTAGGTCTTCACTTTCTTGTTTTTTCAGACATCTATTAGCAAAATGATCATATTCATGACATACCTTGAATTTGAATGAAATCTGCTCGTATTCTAGCGGTTGTATGTGCGTCCATTGATCTACTTTGATCTTCACTGCCTCTGGTAAACCTTTCCCTAGGTCAACTTTGACGCATATCCTCGTACAAGCGTGCATGTTCTCCTTTGGCTCGCATATGTCAATATACTTCCCCACCGCATTCCCGATGGCCCTGACAGAATCATCACCCCACCAATGGATGGGGAGATGGGGGAGTCTGACCCAAACTGACACTTTGTTTGGAACATCCATTTCGGGATAGAAATAAAGGGTCCATCTGTTTAAATATAGGCCTCACATGTCCATGAAGTAAGGGCTTTTTCTGAAGATTAGATCTCGATCTTCCTTTGTTTCAAAGTGAAAAGTGTAATATCCTCTTCCACAAAATCTTATGGAGATTTTCCCAGTTATTGAGGAGGGCCAGTTCCTCTGGACCCATTTATGTACCCAACAAGGAGAAGGACAGAGGCCTGTGAAATAGCCAAGTAAGCCCTATTAAGAGAGAGACAGAGCTGCCTAGTGAGGAAGAGACGGTGAAAGAGAAATCTCCGGGATGTCTTCAAGTTTCTTCACGAATTTTGATATTGATGGTCTGGTTCTTGGAGAGCCAATGGAAATTATCAAGGATGAAAAAGCTTCTGCGTATACGTTGTGATCATGTGACATATTTTTTGGGGGAGGATCCCCATCCTTCGGAGGGTCCGGTGGTTCCATATCTACAGCAAAGTCTGCAAAGACAGGCAACGACGGGCCGAGGAAGGCCCATAGGGCATGCCAAAGAGGCTCACTGGTTCAACATCACACGCGTTGCACTCTCCTAGGTCTTTCCATTTATATGAAAAATTTCAATGGGAGATCAATTTGTTATGGAAGTCTCACAAAGACTTAATAATTTTTTTTTGTTGACTTAAAAAAGACAATTCAACATGCATAATTTTTTGTAGAGGAAGCACAACAATTGAAGAAAAAATACTAAAACTAGAACATAAGTTTATGGAGATGCAAAATTTTGTTAAGAGAATATAATCATATTGAAAAAAATAATGTAACATTTGAGTTTAGTGTGTCCATTAATTATGAATTGAATTCTTTATTCACAATAAATAGTATGACAATTGTTTTGTTCTAACTTTGTCACCATATTGAAATGGATGATACCCATCATAATTTGTGAATAACACTTTAACTAAAGGCTATACAAATTTCATCATCTAAAGGTGATCTATTTCCTACAAATTTAATAACTAATTGAGGCACCATAAGATTATTTGGCATAGGAATAAATAATCAAACAAAGAATAACTTTGTAGAGTTTAAGTTGAATTTAACAACACCTATTTAGTGGGATGCATTAAATGGATGTCAATGATGATAATGTTGAATATCTATTATGAACTAGACAAAAAGTCTATATAGCTATTACCTTGTAAGGAGTGAAATATATAAAGATCACATATAAAAAACACATGGACCATCAGAAGGTTAAAGACGAAAGCATTAATTCACAAAAAATGAACAAGATTATGACACCATATTCATGCTAGTGAAAACCACAAAGTAACAACTTCATTCCAAAAAATATATACATATTTTTTTAAATGTTCTCTGTTACTCCCTCTCAGCTAGGGGTAACTAGATGAGATTTTCTTCTTCGATGATCCACATTGTATACATTGATTCCAGTGATGATGAAAAACACGTTCCACATACAACAACCCAAAAATACCTCACATATCATGCTCAACTTACTCATTTTATAAGCTCACTCATTTGATGATGATGATGACCCAACACACATGACGTAGCTGAACAATGGTTTCATACAAATTTTTTAAGTTTAATGTATTTGGAATCTAAGTAATGATCATAGGTTGAAATTAATAATGAATCATGATGCTCGGAAGTTATGCTCTTTTCCTTGCTTCACCTTGGCTGCCATTGTATTATTCTGATCAAGTGTTCCCACTCGTAGGGAGAGTGGTACTATTGAGTGGCATTGATAAGGGAGATGTGCTCATATCCTTTTGTAATGTTCCTTTCTCAGGATTGCTCATAAATCATGCATGAAAAATGAATTTCCAGCAACATATGCAAAAAAATACTGAAATGGACTCTTGGATCCCATAAAATAATCAATATGAAATGTAAATCCAAGAATAGAGATGAAACAAATCAAACTAGGTGGGCTAAACAGACCTCCCACACTAGTGTAGCCAAAACTAGTGGAAAACCCCAAGACTGCAAAATGCCAGAGCAGTTGCTCAAGGGACTGCGCAGTCTAAGAGAGGTTTTACACATAAAATGATCAGAGAAAAATATATCTACTCATTTATTGATAAAAAATTCTGGAGAACAGAGATCTAAGCTTCCTTTACAAAATACAAAAGAAACTGGCAAGGGTTTCTTTTCAGATACTCTATATATAAAATGTGATATTCAAAAAATGACTGAATAATCACTGCAAAACTAAAGTACATGAGTGAAATAGGCTGAAATATTTCTGATCTAATGAATAACCCTCAAGGGCTTCCTCCCATGAAAGCATGAACCTATCAATCACAAGGAAGCTCAGCAATGGAGCCACCAAACCATGCAATAAGTTCTGCCTCCTGAAAAACGCACTCCCTAGCAGAAACAACGCTGGGAGAGTGAGAGAAATGTTTTTTCTGATATCAAAGATCTGAAATAAACTATGGAGCTCTCCAAACATATCTCTCAAGTGAAGGAAACCTTCCTCCAATGAGAAACTAGCTCAAAAGTCGGGATTCCAATCCCTTCCACTGTTGCACCCAGCAACACTGCATAATCTCCGGCAAAGCTGTGCTGATGAAGATGGATGAAGCTTGGCCTAAAAACCTGATGTGTAATTATGAATGAAAACTCTTCCAATGAGATCCTCAAAGGAAATAGGTGGGATTCCCGCCCGGGAACACCCAGTGCTAAACAACACTGCAACTTGCTAAGCAGCAAGCAACAACTATTCTTGGCAAGCAAGAATGATAATAATCTACAACATAATGGAAAATGCTGCCATCCTCTTCCTTATATCATAAGTTATTTTTCTTTCCCTTGGCCCCACGTACTTAGGTTGCTTCTAACCCAAGCTACCTTTCCCTCCAAAATTGTGTTTTCCAACCTAGGATTCCTCCTCCACTAAAACTGCATTGTTGACTTTGGTCAAAGAAGTTTCATTTTGTCTTTGTTCACACATGGAGGTGTTTTATTGAGCTAGAAAGAGTGTCTCCTTTCACACTTGGAGTGTTTTTATCCTCCTTAGGAGACTTATGGGCTTTTCTACCCATTTATTTGCTGACTATAACTGCTGCTAACTCTAATGTTCCATTTAGCTTGGAAGCTAAAATTTTGGAACATTACATTCCTCCCCTCCAAAATATTTTCTTGTCCTCAAGAAAATGCATAAGGAGAGAAAAATATCTCCCCTACTCCTCATGTGGCCTCCATAAATAGCCTCCATCACTGCATCAAGGGAATCTACCAATAAACTGTCATCCAATGCTTCCTCCCAAGGGTGCAAAACCAAAGTGTCCGCATCAATCAAAGGTGAAAAGTGTGAATGGAAACATGCTAGCTGTCTCATGGCCTCCACAAATTAGGAGTGATGATAAACATGGTGAATGAGTGCCTCCCTCATCCATGCAATTATCCAAATGAAGTGAGTCACCCTCCAACATGGTAACTCATGAAAAGTCTCTTCCACCTTGTGCTCTTGAAATGAAGGTGGGTTGAATAAGTGAACATGATAGGAAAGAGGGCCTATCCCACACTGTCCTCCTCTCCACTCATGATAAGTGTAGAGGGTATGCTGATATTGGGCTAAAACATGATTTCCCTCCAATGGCAAGAAGAAGAATGAGCCTCCAAAGACTCTTCCTCTAAGATCATGAGTCATGCCAACCCAAAATATTCCATTCAAGATGAATGGCACATCATCACCACATGGCATCCAAATCAGAAAATGGCTGAAATTTATGTGAAAGTTTGGATGATACATATGGTCTCTCTAGTGGATATAGCGTAGCTCTCCCAACTGTTTCTTGAGAATGTCATATGGAAAGTGTTCCTGCAACAAGTTACAAGTTGAATATGTATGTTCTCCTAGCATGTGGAGGTAAGCATAAATTTATATCAGCTATACATATACAAAATAACAATACACCTGCCCAATGTCATGTATAGATGGGCTACTATCATCATAAACATTGGCCCTAAAGTGACCATGAAACCCAAATTTACTCTTGCTCTTTTGAGGAGCAATGCATTGTGCAAACATGGTGAGAAAGTACAAATACTCAATAGAGTAATAAAAAAGTACAGAAATGAATTCTCTACCATACATAGTGAGTGGGATGAAAGTGAGATCCTCCAATAAGCCCTCCCATGAGAATCCACTCATAAAAATCTGCAAGAAGAAGAGATACCTCCTTCCCTTGGAATATCTCATCCATAAGAACATGCTCCTATGTGACAACGTTGTAGGCCTTTGTAATAAGGCTCCATGACTTCTCCCTTTCACATTCCACATGCCAAATCCATCCACCATCATGCTGCTATGTGAGAAGATCTCTTTCCAACATGGAAGTCTCTCATGATCCTTCAATGCTTAAGGGTAGCCTCCTTGCACCATGAATGTGCCTTTCTTCTCTTCAGAAATACCATGAAAAGTATGGGAAGAATTTTTCCCATACTCTCCCAAGTGATACCATAGTGACAAAAACCTTTGTTTCTGCCTCATCTCTCCCTCATACAATCTTCCTTTGAACAACAACACATCAGAAATATATGGAAGCAAGATACAATACAAACAAGTTGCCAGTTGACAACCGGGGATTGAATCTTGGTCCCTCTCATGGAACCAACGCAGTGGACCCTTGGCCTGCATCGAGATAAGACTCAACAAGTGCTTGAACAACCACTTGTTTTCTGCCATAGTCATCTCATAAAATGAAAACATGAAGTCACAATATGGTGTCATTGGTTCACACCAAGAGACATATGGCTCCCCCCATAGCTCATCAAAAGATATCCAAGATCAATGCTACAAGTAGCTGCAATTACATCATCATATAATATGCAAGAAGAAATATTTCTTCTTGTTACACCATGCTGCTCAAATAAAGGGAAGAAGTAAAACACAAAACATGAAATGATGCCTCCTCCATTATGTACTTGAGGTCTTGAGCTGAAATGGCTCAACTAGAAATTCTCCCTCACTCCCAATGAGTAGGAAAGTAGCTATGACATCCTCTCTATCACCATCCGGGCTATGCATCTCTCCATATGCTGATATATGTCATGTTGGATGCCCTCCCAAGTGAACTCCTCCATAAATTGAAAATATGCATCAAAGTGCATAGAAGAGAATTCCTCATGTGCTGCATGTAGCAGCTTCTTCTTGAGCCTAGAAGATCTTGTCATAGGAATAGATGACCACATCATCCACCATGTATCTATCATCTCCATTCGGGTCATCAAGGATCATGCATGCACCAAGATCCTTGGAGTACTCTACAAAAATTTGAGACCTCCAATAAGGATCAATCCTCCTTAGTGACAACGCTGGTGATCTGGCATGTGAAGCTCCACTCATGCTGCTGCCTACTACTTTGACATCCCCCATGCCAAATTTCTCCTCAAAACTCTTCACCTCTCCAAAATCCAAGAGAGGTGAACCCAAAGACAAGACATCTCTCATCAATTGAAGATCAGGTGGCCTCCCAGGTGGAATGCCTCCATGAAGTGAGACATCAATGTCAAGTGTAGACTGCATATGTGATTGGGCAACCTTGCTCCTACCCTGACTGTGCAAATCAGTCTGCCTCTTTCTTGCATTGGATATCTGAAATAGAGAAGGGTGTGTGCTCCTCATCAACTGTTGTTGCTCTTACTCCCTCTCCTCTTCTTCCAGCTACAATGTTGCACAATCATGCTGCTCACTAATTGTGCTTGGACCTCTATGTATGAGATCCTAGAGAAATTCTTGCAAAGGCACAAGAATCCCTCATGTTGGAGCATGTGCTCCTCCTTCCTCTACATGAGGCACTGGATGTGCTCTAGATGTGACAACGTTGTTGCCCTCTTCTTCATCAATGTGTGTGGGCAACATCTCAACCAATGGATCCCTTTGTGAAAAATTGATCCCCATGCCCTCTTGTTCAAGAATATGAATTGGTAGTGTTTCTTCCGGAAATGTGTAATGCAAGACATCAGCTCCTCCCATGGTTTTTTGAAATGGAGTTCCATCCATCACATGCAAGGGTTTTGTTTTCTCAAGTTTTCCTTGCTCATGTGTCCTAGGAAGCTTTTCACCAAAATCCTCCATCAATTTTTTTATGAATCTTGCAAAAGAGAAGGCATTGGCATTCTTTAAGGAACAAGATTCAAAAATCCACCATGCATGAGCCTTACCTCTGAAATGCAGCGCTGCAACTCTGATGGCTTCATCTTCGGAAAAATGGTGCAGCTGCAAATAGGAGTTTAGCTCCTTCACCCAAGCTCCAACTGAACATGTAGGTGATCTAGAAAAAGTAGATAGAAGAAATATATCTGAATCCTATTGCTGGCTCTTCTCCATCTGGATCTTGCAATACTCTTGGAAATCAGTATGATCTTTAAACCTCTCAATTTGAGATTCATACTCTCGCAAAAAATCACTAAGAGTCATTCTCTTAGGCATTCTTCCTCCTCCCATCCATCTCAGGATAGCTCTGGGCATTTGAATGTGTTGTGCATCATGGAGTGCAGTTGCATGCTCACACTCACCATGTGAAAATCTATATTCAGCTCTATAATTAACCTCCTTTGGAGATCCCATCTCTAATATCATCTTTTTCAGCTCTCCTTGAAAGCTCTTCATAGATTTTGGAAGAAGCTTTGTGTTCTTGTCTTCCTTTATTTCTGCACATGCTGAAGCTTCCTGGCTTCTGTCCATATCTCCTTCTTCTGATAGCACTGGAAAGTTTCCCTTCTCAAGAATATCGAAATTCTATTCCAAAGATTGACTGCAAGGGCATTTACTGGATATGTCACCTTTGAAAAAAAGAATGAGATCCAGAGGCTACCTGGCCATCTGCAGACTCTTTCTATAGATTTAAAAACATTCCCCTTCAGGGATTCAGTATTTTGGCTTGAAGCCACAAGCTGAGCCAACGATCATGCTTTGATACCAATGTAATGTTCCTTTTTCAGGATTACTCATAAAACATGCATGAAAAACGTTTTTCCAGAAACATATGCAAAAAAATACTGAAATGGAGTCTTGGATCCCATAAAATAATCAATATGCAATGTAAATCCAAGAATAGAGCTGAAAAAAATCAAACTAGGTGGGCTAAACAAACCTCCCACACTAGTGTAGCCAAAACTAGTGGAAACCCCGAAAACTGCAAAATGATGGAGCAACTGCTCAAGGGACTGTGAAGTCTAAAATAGGGTTTACAAAAAAAATGATCAAAGAGAAATTTATCTACTCATGTATTGATAAAAAATGCTGGAGAACAGAGATCTAAGCTCCCTTTACAAAATACAAAAGAAACCAGCAAGGGTTTCTTGTCAAACACTCTATATATAAAATGTGATATTCAAAAAATGACTGAATAATCACTGCAACACTGAAGTACATGAGTGAAATAGGCTGAAATATGTCTGATCTAATGAAGAACCCTCTATGGCTTCCTCCCATGAAAGGATGAACCTCTCAATCACAAGGAAACTCAGCAATGGAGCCACCAAACCATGCAATAAGTTATGCCTCCTGAAAAATGCACTCCCTAGAAGAAAAAATAGTGGGAGAGTGAGAGAAATGTGTGGTCTGATACCATAGATCTGAAATAAACTCTAAAGCTTTCCAAACAGATCTCTCAAGTGAAGGAAACATTCCTCCAATGAGAAACTAGCTCAGAAGTCGGGATTCCAATCCCTTCCACTGCTGCACCTAGCAACATTGCACAATCTCTGGAAAAGATGTGCTGATGAAGATGGATGAAGCTTGGCCTGAAAACCTGATGTGGAATGATGAATGAAAACTCTTCCAATGATCTCCTCTAAGGAAAGAGGTGGGATTCCCGCCCGGGAACACCAGTGTTAAACAGCACTGCAACTTGCTAAGCAGCAAGCAGCAACTATTCTTGGCAAGAAAGAATGATAATAATCTAAAACATAATGGAAAATGCTGCCATCCTCTTCCTTATATCATAAGTGAGTTTTCTTTCCCTTGGCCCCACGTACTTAGGTTGCTTCTAACCCAAGCTACCTTTCCCTCCAAAATTGCGTTTTCCAACCTAGGATTCCTCCTCCACTAAAATTGCACTATTGACTTTGGTCAAAGAAGCTTCATTTTGTCTTTGTTCACACATGGAAGTGTTTTATTGAGCTAGAAAGAGTGTCTCCTTTCACACTTGGAGTGATTTTATCCTCCTTAGGAGACTTATGGGATTTTCTACCCATTTATTTGCCGACAATGGCTGCTACTAACTCTAATGTTCCATTTAGCTTGGAAACTAAAATTTTGGAACATTACATAAGACTAAGGATGTGCACAAACTATACAGCTCTAAGAAAAGCACAGGGAAACAAATGCGGCTAACTACACAAATCAGTTTCTATGAAATGGATCAGGTTATCTTGGATCTTGGATCTGATGCCAATGTTTTACCTAAGCAAATTTGGCAATGCATGGGAAAGCCCAAATTGGAATGGTCCACCATCCAGCTATGCATGGAAAACCAACAGAAAATCATTGCCTTGGGTAGGTTACCAAAGGTTATGGTTGACATTGCAGGGGAAAGGGTCCTAGTTGACTTTGAAGTAATTGAGATAGTTGAAGATGTGGACCCCTACCCTGTGCTCCTCGAACTGGATTGGGCAATGGACATGGGAGGAATTATTAACCTAAAGAAAAGAAGCATGGTGTTTGAAAGTGGAAGTACGCGTGACATAGTACCCCCAGATCCCACAGAAGGTGCCCGGTATACTAAGCCTATCCAAACGAAGGAAGAATTAGATCATATCTATAAGATCACTGCACAAGATGAAGATCAGGTTAACCCCATGGATGAAGGGTTGCTCCATTTGGAAAATGATAGTGAATGATTTTCTGACTCTAATGAGGAGCTGGAGAATTGGCAGAGCCGACTGCATGAGGTTTCGGCACTTCGCAGCCTTCAGACTGTCAAAAGCTTCCGTCGCATCTCTACCATGGAACACACCTTGCCTTGCCAAGAGGCCACAGATGATACTCCGAAACCTATGAAGCCTAAGGGGTCCATGGAATATAGGTCTGAGGCACTACCACTAACTCGGTATGAAACACCTATGGAGGGACCTATCTCCCCTGCTCGGATGAATTACTGGAGTAGGGTAATCCTGCGTATAGAGACCCCCTTAGAGAGATGGGCCCCAAAATCGGCCAGAACACGTGGTGACCTGCTGGCTCAAGGGTGCACTCGACTCTTGCCCAACTAGATTACGGACCTGTCTAAAATCATGAGTATCCGGGAGAATTTACGGATGACTGAAGAATTAAACCACCTATGGACGTCTGACGCAATTGTCCTGCACCAAATTGATCCTTCCATGATCATCATAACTACCTCTAAAAGACTCCCGATCATGTTAAAGGCTCACCGAGTGTCAAATATCCGTCAAAGTATGAAAGGACCTCCAACACGTCAGCCACACCCTGACATCACGATGGCACGACCTTGGATACAAAACAAAAATATCAGCTCAGCCAGAGTTAATGCAAAAGGACACATACAAACACAGGCAAAGGGCGGTAGATTATCAATATCACCATTTATGATCAAGGGTACGCACCACATATGACCTACATTTCCATTAAGTAACTTTGATTAGGGTGCGGAGGGCTGGAAGAGGATGGCTCAGGCTATTTATTCAACTGCCAAGCAGTATTGACTACCTACCTTATGTTTCTTTCTACTTATTTTTATGATTAATACCGCTCATCTCTCTGTTATGGATCCCAATGCATAGGAGGAATAGATAAGAGGAACGGAAGAAGCTGAGTGCATCAATAGGAGTGCATGAAGGCCACCTAGAAGGATTAGCTACGAACCGAGTTCAGCAGGAACTCTGCAGTACCGCAACCTACTATGACATCTCTGCCATTTCCAGGCCTCGTCCGCGAGAAGCAACATATGTTTACTCCCCTACAATGTCACTTCTGAAACAAGTTCTGGGGACATACAAGTCAACTTAGCACAACTCTCTACTATGGAGCTATGAAGCCTGTCCACCAGCGCACTACAAGAGGTACACCGCCACGGCCAAGAAAGACGCAAGCAGTATGACCTAACTCCGAAAGAACGCGCCCAGTGAATTTCCATGGTCACTAATTCCACTCACATTATTCAGGAAAAACTAGTGCAGGGAGCCCAGTTATTTGAAGAGGCTACGTAGCTATGGACGAAAGCATTATACCACTCCATGCTTCAGCAGGTCCAAAGGGAGTTGACACAGGTAGAAGATTATTTAGATTGCCTTCGGGCCTCCACACCTCTTCCCAGCGACACGTAGCACCTAGCCTCCATGCACTAGATTGAGGACCTTCGTTACTCTAAGAAGGTTTCGTACAAAAATTTGAAACCATGGACTGATGCTGCACTCTATCTTGCACATGATGCGCAATCCGCCATTGCACGACTCCACCGCTTGCTAGAATGCCTTGCTCCGGATCTCAAGGGGCCTGCTTCTCTGAAAATGATCAACATTGCGCAACATGCAGGGACCCAAAGCAAGGAAGTGCTTCCACCCCTCTTTTCTTCCCTAGCTACCTTACGCGCGCATATTGAAGGCGCGCCACCAAAGTGACTCGGGACGATTCACAAGATTGTGTTGGGGGACTGTTGGAATGGGGTCTCCTTGCAAACTAAAAAACCAGTCCATTTTGGTTATTTTTGTTATATTACTATAGCGCAGGGGTTTTTGGGTGGTTAAAAGCCCCAAAAAGCATTGTAATGGGTTTAAAAGGTAAACTAGGGGTCCGAAAACCATGGGTTGCAGACCATAGGAATGTTAATGCTAGATTGTTATAAATAGAGAGGCATTTCAGATTTTAAATGGTAAGAATTGGTTAAGCTATTGATATGCTCTGTTGTGTAAGCGATATTTTGGGGTTTTTTGGGAACAGACTCCTATTGGCTGTGTGCGTGAAGATCCTAGTCAAGTTGTGTGTGGACCCTGCTGCTGTGTGCACAGGTTGGGAAGGGAATTGTAAGGGTATGAATGAATGAATATGCAAGATTGTTGGATCTAAATCTATGAGTACTATTGAATGGATTGTTGCTAATTACTGTGTTATGCATTTCTCTGTCTTTACGCTGCAAAGGTCTTTACATTGAATGCTTGAATCTATTCTACTTTGATTATATCCTTTGCAAAAGTCTGTTTATTACGGTAAATCTAGATCTGTTCTGTTCAGATATATAATGTTTTTTTAGGGTTATGAAAAGCATATAATTTTAGATCTAGTGCACGTGGATGCAATTGGACCTATACTTGACCCTATGCAGAGATAATCTAAGCAAAACGCAGCCCTGCTTACCTTACCCATCCTTTCTTAGGGTGCAGAAATCTGGTTCCAGCACCCACCCATACTACTTCGGGTGAGACTGTGACCTGCGCAAGCAAGTCACTACTGAATGGGCCAGTAGTATAGGGGTTTGTTGGCAAACCTTACACACCGAACCTGGGTCAGGACCCCTCAAACCAACACTAACTGCATTGCTTTTCATTTGTTCTAGTGTTTCTGGGTTTCTTTCTCTCAGTTGGTATGACATATCAATATCAAAACCATCAGGAAATATGATTAAATATAGATCAGGTGGGGGTTTGATGTTTGTTGGAATAGCATTATAGATGTTTTTGAATCTAGTACAATAGTCCCGAACTGATTCATTAGGAGCTCTTATAATGTTTTCATATTCAGACAAAATTTGTAAGGGATTCTTCTTTTTCTCCCATCTGTTGATAAAAAATCTATGGAAAGCTTCTAAATCATCTATATGATTGGCAGGTAAAGCATTAAACTATTAATTTTCATCTCCAGCTAAATTTTGGGCAAACAGCCTCATTTGAACATCAGCTTCATCAATTTCATGCAATTCAAAGTAGTCAGTCATTTTTATAACATGTTTTTGTGTAGTATATTGACCAGTGCCATAAAATTGAAGGATTTTGCTTTAGTAATCTTGGGGCATGGCATGTAATTGGGTTGGTAAGACCAATGGGGCATATCTGGCAGCCATGGCTAAGATTCTAGCTTGGATAGGAGGTAAATGTGTGGTGCTTGGTGATGAGGTTGAAGTACTTGCAGATGAGCTTGGGATACTATAAGATGTACTTGGAAATGATGTTGAAGTACTTTAAAATGTAGCAGTAGTGCTAGAAGATGAACTTGAAGTATTCGAAGATGGAAATAAAACTCTAGGTTGAAGAGGAAGTTTGGGATGAATGATTCAGTAGAATGAAGTGTAGTGGATATAATAAATGAGGTGATACTAAATAAATATGAATTTACAGATTCTGAATGAATGGTAGAAGGCTTAGGGGTATAAGCAGATAAAGCAGTTAATTCAACGGAATGTTGAAAATAGGCTTCATCAATATCCTTAATAAAAGTTACAGTTAAAGCCTTCAGGTTTATCAAATGGTTCAAGAGCTTGTTGATCTGAATCAAGTGAAATAGTTTGCTTCTTGGTTTCAATAAATGAAATGAAATTTGGATCTATCACACTGTCATAAATTGAACTTTCTAATTTAGTTCTAAACAAACAGTGTTCAAAAGGAAAATCAAATTCAATATCTTGTATACTTGATAGTTATTTGGGGAGGGAATTAGATTTGATTAATTGACTTGTACTTCCTAACCTTTCTACTTTTTTTTTCTTTAAAATTTTGTCCGGATCACCAACTATTACAGTAGGTTGTGGATCACGATGAGACCTGGTATATTATATTCTTTTGGAAGCCAAAATTTTAATTTTTAATGAAAATTTTCTGAACAACCTTAAGGTAGAAAGATAAGTACAAATATTTTCTTTAAGGTTTATTTTAAAACTGATGACTGATCTCCCCAATATGGTCACTAGTATGTTATCACTCTGTTAGTGTTAGTATTTGCATACTTCCACCAGGGATCAAAAAGAAATTTTCATGTGCATCTTAGGTGTCCCACTCTAAAGAATTTTCAATCATTCCATTAGGTCATGATATAAAATTGTTCCACTGGTGGTTGTCCTTGTCAAGTGTCCCATTTTCATTCTCAAGTATATGGTTTCTGACCCTCTTCCATGTCTTCATCATGTTGAAAACAAGTCTGCTCCCATTTCACTTTTAGTCAAAACCACTCATTGAGACAATTTCTTTCATTTCTCATTAGGTCACTAGGGTTTCATTACGTCAAATCATTGCATTGTCTCATTTTCAATAAAGGGCAGCAGAAGGTGTGAAGGTGACCCAGAATAAACTCACGATTTGCTTCAGTCATGTAATATTCCCACTTAACCCAAGCTAATGGGAATATTAAATTTTTCTTTGTTTTGTTTTGATTTTCATGTTGATGAATAAAGTGTAAAGGAGGACATGTAAAACTCCTAAAAACATCAAAATAAATCAATTCCCAATGTAAACAAAGCTAAATTTGGGCCATTTTATAAAACACACTTGAGTGTGAAAGAGGTTGATCACTTGACCAAGTCAACCATGACCATATCTACAGCGCAGTCTAGATGCATTGAACCTCCTTGAGGCACATCACAATTCTAGATGGAGGCTCTACAAGTGAAAGGAGCTAAATTGATAAAGTGGTTTAAGGTTTGACAAGACTCCTATCTTATAAAGGGAAGAGGAGAGTAGCATCAGGGGGGTTGTTGAAGATATTATTTCAGAAGAAATTTTTTTCTTAGACATTTCTCATTCTATACCTGTTTAGCTGAGAATAATGTTGTTTAGCATTGGGTGTTCCTGAGCGAGAATCCCACCTCCTTCCTAGAGTATCTTTTGGAGGAGTTGTGCTTGTATTGACCACTATCAGGCTTGGGCCAAGCTTCACCTTACACCTACAGTGTTGATCCTGTTGAGGGTTGGGTTGTCCTTGTGAGTTGCAGCAAGTGGAAGATAGATCTCTTCATATCTATGCATATCTAGCCCCTATTTTCACTGGGAAAGTCCGTTACCCCATTATAAACAATGTCCTAGATCATTGGAGCTACATATCCATACCTTGGCATCAGGCCAAATCATTCTTAGAGCTTACAACATAGTTTCCCTTCCCAAACTGTGTTATTTGCAAGTTTGCAGTTGGAGGGTGTTTTGTCTGCATTTTGGAGGAGAGATCTCTGGTGATAGGATTCTTCCTCTCACTGTGGTGATCCATGGATTGGCCATCCAATCCATGTTTATTTTAGATCTTATCTGTTGTTCTATTATATGATCTATAAATTTCTGAATATTACTGCAAATCTGCAACTCTAGGTCTCAAATCTACTCATATACTCTCATGTTTTGCACAAAACCCAAAGGGGAATGTATAGATGAGCTTTTATTGTATACAGTTCTGAATTAGATCCATCTTTTTATATACACATCTGCTCTAGATATGAGTTATAATATACTTCTACTTCAGCCCCATTAAAATAACGTTGTCAATTTTATGCATACTGTAATGTTCCTAAATTAGCTTCATCTAATTTGGAACATTAATTTTGCCTTATTTATTTTGTATTTCATGATTAATGAATAAATTGTAGAGGAGGATGTCTATTCCTCTTGAAAATCAAGAATAAATCAATGCCTATGTGAAAAGAGACATATTTAGGCCATTGGAATAAAATCTTGCAGGTGTGAAAGGGCCAAGACCACCAAAGGAGATCCTATTTGACCAAGTCAACAACGTTGTCTAGGTTCATTGAACCTCCTTGATGGACTGCGCTGTTCTATAAGGGGTTTCCAAGTGTGAAAGGAACCAAAAGACGAAGTGGTTTAGTTTTTTCCAAGAGACTCAAATCTTATATAAGGGAGGAGAAGGCTCATGAAGAGGTTGTTGATCATATTTCATTTTCTGAGCTTGCTAAGGCAACTCCATTTCTCTGTGTTTTTTAGAAAGAGAAAGAGAGGATCTCCTGTTTAGGAATCCTCCATCCTTCCTTGAGGATCTCTTGTAGGGAAGTGTGCTAGATTGAACCACTATCTAGTTGGAGGCCAAGCTATGCTTGCATAGTCAGCACTGGCTCACTGAGGGTTTTGCTGTTGTTGTAAGTGTAGTAAGTGGGGTTCTAGATCTGCAAGGATCTAGATGTTTTTGGA
This sequence comes from Pinus albicaulis, assembly GCA_034641835.2. NCBI lineage: Eukaryota > Viridiplantae > Streptophyta > Pinopsida > Pinales > Pinaceae > Pinus > Pinus albicaulis. The sequence goes on along the minus strand of CM076575.1, from coordinate 212,258,033 downwards.
GTCTCCTCTCAGGGAGGGTGTCTTGTGATCATCCAGAAGAGGGTCTCTAATTTATTTTGATTTCAGATCTGTATATTTTATCTTTTGAAACATTCTATCCAAGCTACTGCGCAGTCTCCTTGGTTAACTGCATTATTTTCATGTAGTACTTAATGCTATTTAGATTCCTTTCTTTGTAAGAGATCTCAGATGATTGAGGCTTGCCTCTCATATTGAAGATTCATATAGTATCTTGCTGATATCTATTGTTCAGATCTGATATGTATCATAATTAAATTCATCTTCAGACATTCCTGAAGCTTTCTGCAGTTCTGTGTATAAAAAGCTAGATCTACACTTTATTATGCAGTATTTTGATGAAATCCCAAGGGGATCTTGTAAAGAAGGCTGTGTAGTTTCTAGATATGGTATGGATATGATGTTTCATCCATAGATATATTTTAGGCCTGAGTTTTAATATCTAACTGCTGAAGCACATCAAAGAAAATGTTGTACATTCATTTCTACAACTTTACATGTATTACAACTCTTATTTCTGAAAAATTCTTACTTCTTGCCTTATGTAATTTACTGTACTTCTTGAGTAATTTCATTATAAGTATGATTTTCTGCTGATATACTGAAATAAAAGTCTAATGGCTGATCTCTAGAGCTTTACAGTAGAAACTGAGCAATTCTTGAAGAGGGGTTTCTCCTACATTTTAGCGCTCTCCTTGGCTGACTTTCAGCTAGTGTTGTTTGTGGGAGATCTGTTTAAGGTCTCTAAAATAATTTTTTTTTGCTAAAATTCAGCATGGAGGTCCCACACAGCCTAATCTAGGGGAACCAATCCCTATTCTGCATTATTTATACACTAATTTTATTATACACCATTTCCCTTGAGCCTATTGTAGATTTTCTGGGAAGTGGAATTTCCCACTCCTTACCTGTTTGGTTTTTGCTCCTCTTTTGGATCCATTCTTTAGATCTGAAGATATAAGGATCCCAAGGGCTGAAAAATCCAATAGGAGTGTGTTTTTTTCACCTTTTTTGTGTTTCACCAACTTTCTATAGACAGAGCCTGAAACGGGCTAGGTAGCCTCTGGATCTCACCCTCTCCTTAGAGGTGACACATCTAGTAAAAGTCCCCTTCAGTCTATCTTTGGTTTATAATTTCTGGTGTGTTTCCATACTGCTTTGAATCCATAGTGGAATATCTTAATATATTCCCTACTGATCTTATTCTTCCCCATTTGGAACATTACAGTAGTATCAAAGCATGATCTTTGGCACAGCCTACGAGATCAAGCTATCAGTGAATCAAGAGCAAGGGAAAAATGAAGAATATGAGTTTAATCTCATCTATTTTTAAATCTAAGAAGAGCCTCCCCAAGGAGGATGTGCAAGAAGAAAAGAGAAGAATCAGTGAAGCTCCCAAGGAGTTTCAAAAAGAAGATCTTCCAATCAGATCTACAAGATCTGTGCATGAAGAACATTCTGAATCCTCGTCTCATAGACATGTGCACTCAGCTATATCACCAGAAATTCAGCATTTTTCTAGTGATTCCTTCATGAAGGGGGAAAAAGAAGGTGTAATTTTGTTTGATGCCATTCCAAGGGCAAGATCTCCATGGAGTGAAGGGTCCTCTTCTCAAGAGGAAAGCATGAAGGTTTCTCCTTCAATACTTGATCAAGATATATTGTCTCTCATTAATGATGGGACAATTTTAGTTATTGAAGAGGAGGAGAAGGAAGGATATGATAATGCAGTAAAAAAAAATGCACCTCGAGCACTTCACGAGGAAGAGGTTGTAGCACTTTCTCCAAGAGGAGAGACTCTTGCACTCTTGCAAAGAGTCCCATAGGATCTCATGCATGAGGAGAATGTACTATCATTGATTAATGATGAGGCCTTGGAGATAGGGGAGGTAGGAGAAGAGGAAGGGCATCACAAGGTGGAGAGCACGAACCCTTCTCTACTTCAAACCTTGGAAGCACAAAGAAAGAAAGAGGACTTATGCATTGAAGGTAGGGACAAATTTGTCTGCCTACATCCACATTCTACTCTATGCCTTGACACCTCTTTGCAAGGAGGTACTCTACTAGGAGCCCCTCTTGATAGGAGGAAATATAAAGTGTTCTCTCAAATATGGGTAGCATATACATACTTGGCTAAGGAGGGAGCCTTGGGAGAAGCTAGCACAGCGCAGAGAATATCTCAAGCATTCAGGAGAGAGATTAGCAGTTTCCTGAAAGGGACATTGCAAACTCCCACTCAGATATCTGCGCTGAGAAAGGAGAAATCAAAGATATATGATGGCATGAGAATGAGGGCACATGAAAACTCCATATATTTGGGGCAACCCATGATCTCTTCATTCACAAAGGAGATTTCTGAAGATGGCAAGGGGATCCTAACCCTCTTGTATACATGGGCCAAAAATAGGAGGTTTTGGAAAACAAGGACTTTCCGAGGGGAAGTTGATTTCCATATGCTCCAATCTTGTATTGTGCAAGAACAGCTGCAAATGGGGTAGAAAAGGGAAGATTATGATGCTCCAACATGTGATTTTGATGTTAGGGATGTCAAATATGGGAGCCATGAGAAGACAGGGGCTGCATTTCAGACCTCTATAGCGTTGTCATTCTTGGAGAGCTTGGATCCTTGTTGGGATTCCCAACTCATGATGGAATACTCCAAGGACCTTTTCACATGGGGGGTTCTTGAAGGGGAAGTAAAGGATGAAAGGTTCAAGGTGGTAGATGGGGTCATCTATTTCTATAATATTATTCTTTTGGTTAGTGAATATAGACTTAAGGAGAGACTATTTGATGCCATCTATGAAATCCTGCTTTCCAAACCCACTGGTTTTGTCAAAGCATATCATACTCTCTTGGGTGGTTTCATATGGGAAGGTTTCAAGGAAGATGTGTACTCTCATATGAAGATGTGCATGGACTACTTGGTAGAGGAGGAGGAACATAGCTCTTGGGAAGAGCCACCATTCACACCCCCTTATTCTTTGAGTGTGGGAGGGAGCTCATCCATGAGTTACCCCACTTATGTAAAACAAGTATATAGAGAGGCTCATCCTCTTGAGAATTATTATGTATCTCCTATATTCTTATGTTTTTCCAACACTCATTTGCAGGACATGGTGCCAAGATGGGGCACTAAGTATGATGGGTTTCATGGGCCATTCAAGGCCATGAACTATGTTGATGCAGGTCCCTCCTTGGAGAACCTTGGAAAGCTATTTTCCTCATGGTGTGATCCTTTTACACCCACCATGATGTACATTCTCCAATCATTCCAAAGACATGAGGCAGCAAACAAGTGTTGGGGGAGGCACCTGTCATATTTTATTCTATGGTACTTAAGGGTAAAACTGCGTTGGTTGCACATGAGGGGACATATTCATTCTCATGTATCACACATGGCAGCTAGCATGATTCTAATCATGATCCCACAAGATGAAGATGTCCTTATCCTTGTTGGGGGCATAGTTGGAAGAAAGGCACACTTGTTGAATGTGCCCTTGGGGAAAGGAGTTCCCCGTTATTTTTGCATTGCGTGCTTCCATGGGAGCATGAGATTTTCTATGGCCACTATGATAGATCACTTGTCTCTTTGTAAAGTAAGCCATATGTTGGTTGGTGACATGCCTCTCATATGTATTGGGGAGGAGATCTTCTATGGATTGCCAAGCCGGGAGGTGATCCACTTCATTTTGATGAAAGCATGGGGATGGGAGTCTTTCATGGATCATGAAAACCCCATGATAGACATCAATTCTATCTTGAGGAGGCCATGGATCATCAAGAAGGTTTCCACAACAACCTTCCATTTCTTCATGATGAGAGCCTTTGAGTTTATTCATCAAGGGAAAACTTGCATATTAAGGAAGGGCCATTGGGAGGACAAAGATATTACAGAAGATTCAAAGCAATGAAGGAGGCTATTTGATGAGGAGGCCAAAAGAGAGGAAGGGGAAGTTTTGTAGCACCCTTGCATTTTATTGAGGACAAGCAAAATTTGAGAGGGGAGACTGTATGTTCCTAAATTAGCTTCAGCTAATTTGGAACATTAATTTTTCCTTATTTATTTTGTATTTCATGATTAATGAATAAATTGTAGAGGAGGATGTCTATTCCTCTTGAAAATCAAGAATAAATCAGTGCCTATGTGAAAAGAGACATATTTAGGCCATTGGAATAAAATCTTGCAGGTGTGAAAGGGCCAAGACCACCAAAAGAGATCCTATTTGACCAAGTCAACAATGTTGTCTAGGTTCATTGAACCTCCTTGATGGACTGCGCTGTTCTAGAAGGGGTTTCCAAGTGTGAAAGGAATCAAAAGATGAAGTGGTTTAGGGTTTTTCAAGAGACTCAAATCTTATATAAGGGAGGAGAAGGCTCATGAAGAGGTTGCTGATCATATTTCATTTTCTGAGCTTTCTAAGGCAACTCCATTTCTCTGCGCTGTTTAGCAATAGAAAGAGAGGATCTCCTGTTTAGGAATCCTCCATCCTTCCTTGAGGAGCTCTTGGAGGGAACTGTGCTAGATTGAACCACTATCTGGTTGGAGGCCAAGCTATGCTCTCATAGTCAGCACTGGCTCACTGAGAGTTTTGTTGTTGTTGTAAGTGTAGTAAGTGGGGTTCTAGATCTGCAAGGATCTAGATGTTTTTGGAGTCTCCTCTCGAGTAGGGTGTCTTGTGATCACCTAGAAGAGGGCCTCTAGTGTATTTTGATTTCAGATCTGTATATTTTATCTGCTGAAGCATTCTATCCAAGCTACTGTGTAGTCTCCTTGGTTAACTACGTCATTTTCATGTACTGCTTAATGCTATTTAGATTCCTTTATTTGTAAGATATCTCAAATGATTGAGGCTTGCCTCTCATCTTGAAGATTCATATAGTAGATTGCTGATATCTATTTTTCAGATCTGATATGTATCATAATGAAATTTATCTTCAGATATTCTTGAAGCTTTCCCCAGTTCTGTGTATAAAAATCTATATCTACACTTTATTATGCAGTATTTTGATGAAACCCCAAGGGGATCTTGTAAAAAAGGTTGTGTAGTTTCCAGATCTGGTATGGATCTGATGTTTCAGCCATAGATCTGCTGTAGATCTAAGCTTTAATATCTAACTGCTGAAGCACATCAAAGAAAACATTGTACATTCATTTTTGCAACTTTACATGTATTACAGCTCTTATTTCTGAAGAATTATTGCTTCTTGACTTATGTAATTTACTATACTTCTTGAGGAATTCCATTATAAGTATGATTTTCTGCTGATATACTGAAATAAAATTCTAATGACCGATCTCTAGATCTTTACAGCAGAAACTGCGTAATTCCTGAAGAGGGGTTTCTCCTACATTTCAACTCTCTCCTTGGTTGATTTTCAGCTAGTGTTGTTTGTGGGAGATCTGTTGAAGGTCTCTAAACTCATTTTTTTTTGCTAAAATTCAGCATGGAGGTCCCAAAAATCCTAATCTATGGGAAACCAACCTTGTTCTGCATTATTTATGCACTAGTTTTCTTATACAATGTTTCCCTTGAGCCTATTGCAGATTTTTCGGGAAGTGGAATTTCCCATGCCTTGCCTATTTGGTTTTTTCTCCTCTTTTGGATCCATTATTTAGATATGAATATCTAAAGATCCCAAGGGCTGAAAACTCCAATAGGAGTGTGTTATTTTCACCTTTTTTTTGTCTCACCAACTTTCTATAGACAGAGTCTGAAACGGGCCAGGTAGCCTCTAGATCTCACCCTCTCCTTAGAGGTGACACATCCAGTAAAAGCCCCCTTCAGTCTATCTATGGCTTAGAATTTCTGGTGCATTTCCATACTACTATGAATCCATAGTGTAATATCTTAAGATATTCCCTATTGAGCTTATTCTTCCTGTTTCGGGGAAAAACACCCTAGAGGTTCATTGGGTCAAAACCTCTACAGAGCAGGGCATGCCATTCAGAAGGAATCACACACAACCATACTTGAATGCAAAAAAATAGATAACAACGATAGCAAAACTCACCCGTAGTCCTACGTTCGATGTAGATCCCGCGGGGTCCAAACCCCCAGCAACCCTTCTTCCTCCTTCAACCTGGAAAACAAGAAAGAACGTGCACGGAAACCTAGTTGTACAGCATATATTTCTCCTAAACGTTAGTGAAATTCATGTGAAACATTATATAAACCATAATAAATGCTTAAATGATAATATTTTCACACATATAAGTAAACATTAACACATAAGTTCAGGAACAAGATGGTTCTTCATTATTATGAACAACATGTACAAAAATTAAGAGTGGAGAGATCACCTGAATCCTTCCATGATCTTCGAGTAGACCGTCGTCCGGATCCATCCCGCCCTTGCCTCGCTAAGATACTTTCAAGACTTGTGCACTCGAGATGGCATATAAATGGATGAACATCTCCAGGAAACAAGGGTCTCCTGTATAAATCTGGGAAAGTGCAGGAGGCACGGGAATTCAGATTTGAATTGGGATTCCAACAGAGTATAATGTCTATAAAGTTTCTCTCTCCCTTAGGCCATGCACATGAGGGGCTTTTATACTCCCTCAAAGTAGTTTCAATCAGTTGGAAACAGTTGGCCACGTGCTGGGGTGGTTGAACTACTGGAGTAACCATCAACCCAGCCCGAAAATAGGGATTTTTTATATATTTTTTAATGGTTTTAATGGCATATGCGGAAAAGTACATGTGGACTCGAGTATACATGAGAAAAAATTTGAGCATACCCGTGTATGGGAATTTTAACACTTTTTTTTAGTGAATTTTGTTCAAGTCTGTAGGAATGGGTGCCCAAAGCAATAAAGACAATCATGAATCACATGAGGGTGAAAAATGAGGCTATAACAGATGCCCCCTAATATATGAGGTCAGAAGGGGTACATGATGGCCGAAATGTATTATGCACATAGAAAGAACTTCGCAAGGACAAGAGAGGACTTCACCAGGTTTCAGCCTGCCAAAAACCAATGAAAGAACATAGAGAGTCAACTCATGCTGAGGCGGGCATACCCATGCTCAGTAAAAAATACATCATATGGAAAGTACAGAATAGATCCAACATGTATACAAGTATAGTTGAACTCAAAGTACACAATGAATCATCTGAGCATGGCCCGGAAGTATAAGTCTGAATCAATGTCCAAGTATCACATATAGAAAACTGATCAATGATGCTGAAACTGGATGTCTGGTCATATAAATAACTGAATCTCCAAGTACCAAATCATAAGAGGTGGAATAAACGGTACAATCACGCAACTCGGGAGCCAACATATAGGATGCTGCTATACTGACACTGCAACATATAAGGGTGAACGACATCATTGGCAGAAACTGAATGGACTGTCAAAAGTGAACCGAGAAATGCTGATGCAACCCGAGGTCTTCACCGATCACTATGGCACAATTCTACACAATGGGAATAAATGAGCTGAAGTCGACCATGTGAGAAATCGTTGGATTACCGGTCAATGATGTATAACGTTAACCAACGCGAGAAAACCCACCAATAATGAAAATGAGTGTCAAGGTTCCTCAGTACAATCTAACTAGTGCAAATAAATGAGTTGAAGTCAAACACTTCAAAGAATCTACCAATCAGGAGGCAATGATGAATCCCCACTATCGATAGCGAAGAGTCTGCCACTGATGACTGAAAACCCTAAGGTACTGACAAAAAGACTCTAGACCTTATTCCCAGAGCAATGAGTCGGAGTCGATGGGAAAAGATCTGCTGGAAGGAAGGCATTAAGGTATCCCACATCAGTCCAGCGCGAGTGTAACCCGCAGGCCAAGATTTGGAAGGAATCAGACGAAGTAGAGTGACGGAACCAAACTGAAGTACGTTTCCGACATGCACAAGATGAAGCTATCACATGGAAGAAACCCTATGAACCAACCAATAATGAAAGCTGACACAGAGGCGAGAAATCCACCGATAGGGTCAAATGGAAATCAAGGTATTGCACGAATCCCAAGTGTGATAATGTATGCTGACGTCAAACACAGGGGAAACCACTCAGTCAAAGACCCATAATGATGATCAAATTCTGAGCACAAGGTCACCTATCAATGATGGAAATAGGGCCAGGGTGCAGCTCTAGGTTTGCTCTCAGAGAAATGTGTCGTAGTCGATAAGAGACAAACCCGCCAACAAGAAGTCAATGGATACCTTCTCAAACCAGCACGAGCAGAGGACCAAAATATCTGATGTGATAGAACAAGATACTGACAAGACCGGGAAGGCCGACTGAATAATGAGTCAAGAGACACCGCAGAATGGTAGACTCTGGTTAGACTTCCCTTGAACAAAAGCATGACTCGTGATGACCATGGCAGTAAAAAGTGACACTGTATAAATCTGTTATGTAGGAGGAAGAACAAACTCTCCATATGATTGGAAGAGATAGCCAACCGGGGGAGGACTGACAAGTGAAACAAGGTAAAGGCTAAACCTAGGTCAAAACTAAAACCATCCCAAATGGAGGAAAGATATATAAATGTATATGCTTTGTTCAAGCGCGACAAACTGACACTGTACTGCCATCAAAGTATGAAGTTACATCCCGTTCCTGCTCTTTTCGTTATATTTGATTTTTTTGTCTTTTTCATATAATAAGCCTGAAAACGAATAAAAGAATGCTATGGTACAATGGATAGAATGAGTATCAAGAAACAGATGCACTAGTTCCTGGGATTGGAACGATCCTATGCTCAATGCAAGGTGGCGGAAACTGGTAAGCGATACTCAGAGGAATGTTCCATCCATGGGTAAAAAGGGTGTCAAGTCGTGATAGCTAAGTGCATGCAATGGTTAACTTGTACAGATAAACAAGGTAAAAAGTTGGCTTAAACATTGAGTCCAAATGAAGCCGGCCAAAGGCCAGGATAAACAAGTAGCCAATATGCAATGCAGTAATACAACTCAACAACACCAGGGAGCCTCTAGGGTAATAGCCAGAAAAATGATAGTGAGGAAGAAGAAGAATGAAGCTTCAACACATAACTCATGGCGGGACTAAAGAGGACTCCCGAGCCTACATAAAACGCAGCATGGGCAACAAGTGGTAGCGAGGAACTAACTAGGAAGCCCATGTAGAGGAAGGCTCTACCAACAAGTCATGATTAAATAATCAACGAGTGAAATGGGTGTAATACTCATGACCTGATGGGATCGACCCTATGGCAAGTGATCAGGATGGAGGCTAGTATGCAAAATGCAATGGAAAGTGAATTCCCTAACCTATATGCCAGTGAAGATCATATACCTGCCATGACGGGTCAGCAGTCATGGATCAAAAACCGGGAAAAATCTCAAATTCGTCAAAAAGTACCTGAAAATATACCAATCTGGGCACTTCCAAGCATTCGGGTTATGCAGCTTAAGATAGATTGAAAAAATAAGCATAACAAATTTTTGCGAAAATTTTCAACTTTTTTGGGCATAAATAGGCAAATTACCTCGTATTTGGTTCATTATTACATTGCTGATTTGGAAAAAAGTGCTCTGGAGAAAAAAGCTTCTTTTGTCAAAACAGGAGCAACCGACCATCAAATTCCACCGAATTTCTCAGGTTAGCTCTTAATTCATCCTTGCTATTCATTTTGTCCGTTCATAAGTTAAAAATTAGGAATTTTCACCATTAAATCTCTTGCTAAAAATCACGGGTTTGCGCATATGCGGGTTTGTAATGACCAAGTCGCGTATACACGCGACTGTGCACAAATAAAGTCACGTATGCGCAACCCAATATGAAAAATGCGTAGCTAATGAATGGATTATTGAAATTTTACAGGATGACCATATCATGGAGAGAGCGTGAACACAGTGCTATTGAAAATGAAGTCATGCAGAACCAAGCATCACTAAATATTCTTCGAAATTGTGGATTGCTCAAGTTTTTCAAAATGCAAAATATGAAGAGTAATGTCCGGTTGCTCGAAATGCTTGTGAATTATTGGGAACCGGAAGAAGACTGCTTCATCATAGATCAGATGCCCATACGCATTGAAGTGGAAGATATATATTTTATCACTGGACTCTCCCGGAAGGGGGAGCTAGTAGAATTGCATGGTAAGCCTTTGGGAGGGCTCACTGTGGAATATTACGTCCACGTGTACTGCGTAGAGGGTTCCAAGAAAGTTGGAACTCAAATTGCTATCAAAGATTTAAGGGACTTGCACATGAAAATCCTCCTTTTTACCATTGGCAGGGTAGCAAGATCCGCTTCCCTACACCAGGCATCCAGGACGCAAATGAGTATAGCAGTGGAATGCTTAACTCATGTATATGATTGGTGCACAGCCCTACTGATGAAAATGAACCAACAATTGACTTCAATCCGAAAGGCAAAGACAAAATTTTTTGGATATGGTACAATTTTGATGACATTCTTCTTCGAGAATATTCCAGCACTAAGACCCAAAGTGATCTCTACCATCAGCAGCCCGAGAGACCCAAGAATTGCCCGCTGGGCAGACATGTTGAAGAGATTGGGATGATGAGTTCTTCCAATGGTGGAGAGAACAAATCATCGCTGTGGACGACTATCCCTATGCTGGGATGGAATTTCGTGGTGATCCAGATCTTGTCCTTCCACCAGGCGCAGCATGGGGTACAGTCGGTAAGTTTACAATTTTTGACTTATATAATTTTTTTTTTGATTTTTTCAATATGTATGAAAGAATGTGAAAAACAAACATGTTTTTTATTGGATTCAAAATGTCTTACAATTTAAAATTATCATGAAACGGATATTGGACCAGTTCGACCTGAGGGATGCCCACGACATAAGCGTCGTAGAGGCGAAGCGGATATAGTAGATCCAAACAGAACCCTCCAGGTTGTACAGAGGAACTTGGAGGGATTAACCCGCCAAGTACCTATGGCTGCAGTGGAAGATCAACCTGAAGCCATCCAGAGACAGGTGGTAGGAGTACCCCGTGATTGGGTACGGTTATTCTGCCGTGTTGCCACTGCAGTCGTGTTCTATAGGAACACAGCTTCTGGTCAGGGACCTCAAGAGTAGATAGATATGATGTATCAGATGACTATATATTTTTTTAGACTGAACATGATCGGGGGCATAAGCCCAATTTTTTTTATGACCTATGGATCCAAATTTTGTATAGTTTTTTGGACACTCTGATGATATATATACAACGATGTTTGATGTGATGTGACAAATGTATCAAAATGTATGATGTTTTTGATGATTAAATTTTATTGTATGGAATTATTAATATGCCAATCAATTTCTTGATTAGCTAATGAGTCTGCCAGCCAATTATCAGCTCGCGGAATATGAATGAAAGTTAAAAAATTGAAATGATCTTTGTAACAAGCGTACCCTCAAGAACAACCGGAGTAAAAATGGATCTCGAACCCGATAATTATTGTTCAACTGCGACACCACCAGCTGAGAGTCCAAGAAAACTACCAACGAATCAACACCCAAAGATATTGCTTCCGAGAGTAGATAAACAACTACAGTGTATTCTGCTATGTTATTGGAAGCAGGACCAATGCAGACTCCTCTTGATACTAACAGCTGACCGGATGGATAATGAAGCACCCAAGCCGTGGAAGCTAAGTTCTGGGTGTGTCTACTAGCACCATCGGCGAAACCAAAATGACTCATGACATCCGACACAACCTGCCAAGGCAGATCAAAAACATCACCAACCCATCAAAGATCGAAAAACAACAAGATATGTACAAAGAAAAACTACTATATACAAAAGCAACATGCCAGGTCGAAGCCTAGGCATAATACTTCTTCAAATAGAGCCCATTTCTGGGCTTCGGCAACTCGTTTCCTTAAAAATCAACCAAGGTATATGCTCCTTTATTAAGGACTTTTTTAACGATAAAGGGGCCATACCACATAGACTTAAATTTTCCTGCCCCCAGGGCATCTTTTTCTTGGGCATAGACCAAAACAAGGTCACCTTCCAAAAAAACCCTAGGTTTGACCGCCTTATCGTACTGAGCTTTAACTCAGTTTTTATGCGCCTCATTCATCGTGGCGGCATCCCGACGCTGCTCATCGAGATGTTCCAGATGAAGGAGCCGTTCTTCAAGACTAGAAGTGTCAGGAAGAAGTTCAAAAGCTAACTTAAGAGAAGGAATCTCACATTCAATGGGAAATACGGATTCCAACCCGTGCAATAGCTGACACGGAGTAAAGCGATTGCGGTTTTCGGCGTCCTACTTTGTGAGAGTGGGGATGCAGCTCAAATAGCACAGTTGATTGAGCTTTGTCATTGTCATGAGACTATCTTTCAAGTTTTATTCCAAACTGCTTTAGACAGCCAGGAGTTCGTGAGATGAATGCTCACTGAGCTCCCAGCTGAGCCAACAATTGTCATTTTTGTATTCTGCAGAAAATGTGATTCACATTAGTTAAAATCTCTAAATCGAAACGTGTGTGCTTTGGGCAAAGAAAGACAGTCTCTGCATAAAGATGAAGTAAACAGCCTGACCATTTTGACCTCCCAACCCTATAATAATGTACTTGTGACCTTTAGCCGAAGGCAGGTTACAAGTAGTATAATCAATACCCCACTTTGTAAAAGGACCGACAGTAATGACTGGAAAAAGCAGAGCTGGATGAGCGCACATTTTTCGAGTATAAACTTGACACGGATGACACTTTTTGACCGACTCCATACAATCTTTGAAAATCGAAGGCCAAAAGTACCTTGCACGCAAGATCTTTTGGGCTGTAGCAAGCCCAAATAAATGACCACCACAAGCCCCACTGTTTCGGGGAAAAACACCCTAGAGGTTCGTTGGGTCAAAACCTCTACAAAGCAGGGCATGCCATTCAGAAGGACTCACACACAACCATACTTGAATGAAAAAAAATAGATAACAACGATAGCAGAACTCACCCGTAGTCCTACGTTCGATGTAGATCCCGCGGGGTCCAAACCCCCAGCAACCCTTCTTCCTCCTTCAACCTGGAAAACAAGAAAGAACGTGCACGGAAACCTAGCTGTACAACATATATTTCTCCTAAACGTTAGTGCAATCCATGTGAAACATTAAATAAACCATAATAAATGCTTAAATGATAATCTTTTCACACATATAAGTAAACGTTAACACATAAGTTCAGGAACAAGATGGTTCTTCATTATTATGAACAGCATGTATAGAAATAAAGAGTGGAGAGATCACCTGAATCCTTCCACGATCTTCGAGTAGACCGTCGTCCGGATCCGTCCCGCCCTTGCCTCGCTAAGATACTTTCAAGACTTGTTCACTCGAGATGGCATATAAATGGATGAACATCTCTAGGAAAAAAGGGTTTCCTGTATAAATCTGGGAAAGTGTAGGAGGAACGGGAGTTCAGACTTGAATTGGGATTCCAACAGAGTATAATGTCTATAAAATTTCTCTCTCCCTTAGGCCATGCACATGAGGGGCTTTTATACTCCCTCAAAGTAGTTTCAATCAGTTGGAAACAGTTGGCCACGTGCTGGGGTGGTTGAACTACTGGAGTAACCATCAACCCAGCCCGAAAATAGGGATTTTTTATATATTTTTTAATGGTTTTAATGGCATACGCGGAAAAGTACATGTGGACTCGCATATACACGCGGAAAAATCTGGGCATACCCGCGTATGGGAATTTTAACACTATTTTTTAGTGAATTTTGTTCAAGTCTGTAGGAATGGGTGCCCAAAGACATAAAGACAATCATGAATCACATGAGGGTGAAAAATGATGCTATAACACTTCCCCATTTGGAACATTACACATACTTTCTTGTGGTTGTAGCATCTCATTTTTTAGGGTTTAATTATGTTTAAGTCTTCTACTTTCTATTGTACACTGTATGGGCCGTAATATTACCTGATTTGATGTTGTACATATGATATGTGAGCCTCCATATTTATCTCCTACAAATACTGGGCTAAACTACGTTATTTTCTGGTCAATGTTCTTTGTATTGTTGCAGTGCCTTCTTTGGGCATTTTCTGGCTGCACTAGGAGTGGGGAGACCTGTTTAACCCATCTAGGAGGATTTTTTTTTTGAACCACTCTTATATTAACGTCTTAGATTGTCAGATCTAAGGGATCCAAGTGCTGGTTTCCAATCCTGTAGCATAACTTCCTGAGAAATGTGTTTTTCAGGCATGCCTTGCTAACAGTCCCGATTTTGGGATATTACAAGTCAGTTAAAATGTAATAAGTATTCAGTGTCCCAAAGGCTTACAACTCATAAATACACATGCCAACACATCAATTTTCAAAGGGATTTGTCTTTTCCCAAGGGTGCCCAAGTCATCATTGTTCACAATCACTAAACCCTAATTTCCTCTCCCACTGAGCTAGAGTTTGCTATGAAAAAGAGGCATATGAGAAGAGGATCCATAAGGTAGGTCATATCAGTAAGTATGAGGTCATTTCAGCTCATAAACATCATGTCTCCATAATTTTTTGAGAAGTCTTTCCAACAGTCAAGCCATTTTCCACTCATAGGGCCAGTTTCACTTTAAACTATGTTTCCAACCGAATAGATATGAATTTAAAAATCACGAGAAATTTTTTTGTCCATCCTAGGTCCAAGAATAAAAAACTCCTTCAATTTTTACGTAAGTGTCATAGTTTGTTAGAAATTTCAAAAATAGAGGTGCCACGGGAGAGTTGTTGCACGTTTGGAGTGACCTTGGGAAAATCAATTTTTCTCATATCTAGAGCCTTAGAATGACTTGCTTGATGCATCCAATGATAACTATACAGAGAGAGATTCCCAATGAGCTATCATGAGCTCAATTTTCAGTTGAGGAAGGCCTCCAAAACTTGCATGCACCAGCACTCTGCATTTTTGCACCCTCATTCAACACTTTTTTACCAGTCTTGGGAAAATAATATTTTGACAAGGTAAATAAACTCCAATCATAAATATATAGGTATATGTGGAAAATAGACTTCAATATATTTCCAACAAGATATCCTGGGTCCAATTTGGACATTCTAAAGGCCTTCAAAATTGATCTGCAAAATAGTGTTGCAGCGGCGCTGTGCTTTTGTCTTGGTGTTGCGCTTTTGCCTGAAAACACTAGACCAAAATACACAGGTGCTGCGCTTTTTCACAATGGCACTGCGCTTATCTCCAGCAAGCCCCAGAAGCACCAAAACTCAACCAAATACTCCCAAATTTTTAGAAAAGGCTTGTAACATCCTCTTGTAAGTAAGTAACACCAATTTATTGCCTCCTTACAGTTCTAAACATAATTTTCATAGTGCTTTTGTTCCCAAGTAAAATTGAAATTTTTCCTAGTGGAAAACCCTAGTTTCATCTCCTTATCCTCAATTTTTTTCTCATAAACCCTACAATACCATCCTACATCACTATTAAACCCATTCTTACCCCTACACTACCTTTTCCTAGTCCCTAAAAACCTTTCCCATAAAACCAAAGTCCTAGGTCACTAAAATTGATAGGGAGCCACTACCTCAAACCTGTAATCCAATTATCATTTTCAACTCCCTAAATATCTTGACCTCATATCACCTCCCGAAAATCCATAACTCTTTCCCCCATCTACCTTATCCCTAGCGTTTTCTTGGACATAAAACGCTATGGAGGATAGAGAAAAGAAAGAGGAGAGGTTAGAAATACTTGTTGAGGTGTCTCTTCATGCCTCAAGACCTTGATCAACAAGTAACCTAAAAATTTTCGCAATTTTTTGGCACATTTGGCACTTTGGTGTATTTTTGGTTTTTTGAGCAATTTTGGCATAGAGAAAATCTGCCAAAATCGCAACGCCCTTTGCGATGCGCTTTCTCTTGGAGTGGCCAATGGACAAATGGCCACCACCATCATGTTCATAATGATGAATACATCAACCCCAACAAGTTTTAGGAAATTTGGAGGAGAATCGGTTCCTCAGAAGTGAAAAAAACCCCCAAATTTTCATGTTTCTGCCTCCTTTTTTACCTTAGTGCCACGATTTTACAAGTCTTGGGAGAAATGATTTTTGACAAGGCAGATGGGCACCATTTTGGAATATGGAGGCATATTTTGAAAATATACTTGCATAAATTTCCAATCAGCTATCATGGAGCTGATTTGGACACCTGGAAGGCCTCCAAAATTTTCTTGCAAAATAGGTTATTTTTCCTGTCATGGTACTACGCTCTTGGCATAAAAATTGCATTTTCACCATCTTCAACAATTTTTTTATTTTCACTCCAATTTGACTTTTTATCTTGGTAAATGAGAAATTACTGCTGTAAAATTTCATGATAAATTCAATATTAATGTTTTTATTGTTATCTAGGGTAGATAAATCAGATAAGTCCTTTAGAGGTCAAATAAATAAGTTTCCTCTCTTTTAGAGGCAAATTGTTGGGTCTTCCTAGTCTTCAAATGTTTGTTTGCGAGTAGGTGAAACTGCTCCCTATCTCATGGATTCGACTCCCAGAGGTTAGGAAGAGTGGTTTTGAGGTCTATATGATGTATTTTCTCAGTCATTTGTAGAGGTTGGATTCACATGGATCTTTGGCATCTCAAGAGACATAATTTTTGTATTAGTTTTCGCCTAGACATTAATTAACTTTGCAGCTAATTTGATGGGATCCATGTGGTATTGTGTTTAGTTTCAGTTTCTTATTTTTTGTCCATATTTTTTTGTTACTTCGTCCTTCATTTCATTGCTATTGAATGAAATTTTTCAAGTTAAATGAGCAAAATCCATAATTTCTATGCTATGTTTTGGGTAAACATTATTTATTTGTAATTTCTTCAGTTTAGAAAGAAACCATGAATTCATCATGCTATTTCTAGCTCCTCACCTATCTTTAACCATGTCATCATAAAAACCCTAAAGTGCTAAACATTTTACCTACCTTGCCCCATAGAACACCCTGCAAATTTTGACCTAATTTCCTTGCCCTAACTGCTTAATTCCTCCTGATCTAGCAAAACCCTACACAATCAAAATCAAAACACTTAGCTACTATAACTAGCCTAATATCTTCTTTCCTCAGTCATTTTGGCTGTGATTTATACGGAGAGAGCCCTCTCCTTGCCTAGTACGGCTAGCTACTTGGCTAAGTCTAAATTGAGGTTACCTCGGAATTTCCTTTCTCAACCTGAGGTTCAATCCGAGTGATAACATTTTGGTGACCATACTGGGGAGAAAAACATAATATCTTCCATGGGAAAGAACGACAAATTTTATATTTTTTTACTGATGTTGGACAGTGATTAGATGCATATAAAGGTTGAACTCTTCACCTGGCGACCCCTACTTGATGTAAAGACTCCACTGGAGGATCGACCTTGCCAGTAAGAAAATGGAAGGATATTACACAAAGGTCAGGTATTCAACGTGGAGTTGTATTCAATATCTAATTTGATTTATTTTAAATTACTTCTTTTCTTTTCCTGAAACTATCCTGAAACTTTTATGGAGTTTGTTGTATGATAAAGATTATCAAAATCTTGATTCTACCTATTCGAAAAGTGTAAATATTGATTTTTCCTTTGATCTTGGTCCACATCCTTTTTCTAAATCTTATGATGACCATCTTAAAATTGATGAACTGAAGGAGATCATGATTGATCCTAAAACTTTTGTACATACTCCTACACCTTGTAACATTCCAGATAGATATAAACCTCTCGTCTTACCTCCTATACTCCATGATTTCCTTAAAATTCATTACTTATATCTGTCGATTTTTTATGGTGAATATGACAACGTCACTGTTGAGAGACATATGCAGAATTTTGAGACTTTCCTAGACCTTTTTGAAGTTGAAAAAGAGGATGTCACTATCAGGCTATTTGCTCTCTCTTTGCAAGGCAGAGTCAAGAGTTGGTTCAAAAACTTTCTTGCCAGGAGAATCTCAGATTTTCCCACAGTTCGTAAAAGTTTTCCTTGAAAGGTGGGTGGTAAAACCAAACCCTTTCCTATTTCTAAAAGAGTATGACCAGCAGAAAAGACAGCTAGCGGAGACAGTACACAATTTTTCTACCAGATTCAATCAAGTCTATTATTCGATACCTAGTGATATAAAACCGCCTCTTGGCTGAGCTCTATTACATTACCCGGATTCCTTTGATCTGGAAATGGAGCTTCAATTAAGAGAAAGGAATATTGCAACACTTGAAAAGATGAAAAATAGTGCAGTAGATGTAGAGGCTAATCTGTTGATTAGAAGGGAAAAGCTTAAGGAAGAAGAGAAGAAGAACATTGTAGAGCACCTGACATCTTCAGAGGTAAAGCTTGGCATTTTGGTAAGTACAATAGAGGAAATGATGCAAAGGATCACCATGATATATTTTTTTCTGTTCAGGATCATCATGATCTACTTATCTGAGAAAAAGAAGAGATTGCAAGCCCTGAATATTTTCCTGCTAATCCCAGCTACCATAGATCGGAAAAAGGATTTGCAAATCAATCCGAGGAGAGACAATCTAATAATCTAATGTGTATGATTGGTGACATTAATTATATTGATGATTTTCCAAATGTTGATCAGTATTATGATGATTATGTTCTCCAAACATAAGCTAATATTGCAAAGCAATCAAGAGTTGGTTTGTGGGAGGAAGTTCAGTATCAACAGCTCAAGTGATCAACTGATGCATATCAGTTATGACAGTGATGAGGAAAGTCTAGAAAAGTTGGAAGTAAGTGAAGGATATTTGACTTTATGTTTTTCTTCATTTCAATTTCTGAAAGAAATTTTTTCCAAGATTATAAATCAACAGTCTTTCAGTTTTGATGTTGAGGTTGAGGTAGATAATGAACTTCTTGAGCAAGTTGTTAATGAGAAACCTTCTCTTGAAATGGTTGAGGAAATCATTTGGGACATAGAATACTCTTTAGCTCAAGATTTTTAGCCACTGAATGCCATTGAATTTCATGTTGCAGATGAAGGCTTGGAAACTTAAACATATGATCAAATGATGCAAGATGATTCTGTGCCATTGTGTTTTGAAGCATTTCAGTTTTTAAAGGAAAATTTGCATAATATATCTAAAGAAAAGGGTGAGCAGCTTGTAGAAAGTCATGCAGTCTCATTAGAACGAATGGAAAATAGGTTGCTGTAGTCTTTTCAAGTTTTTCATGACCCTATAGCTGCTGTGTTGGATGATATCTGTAGTAAAATTCCTTCTCCATTAGCTAACTATGAGCCTGAAAAGAGTGTTGATATAAACTTGATCCGACAACCGACTTCATTGTCTTGTTCAACAGGTGTTTCATTACGAAGCTCATACCAGTATTTGCAGTCATATCATGAGAGTAATGAAGAATATTCTTGTTTTCTTTTTAATCACCATGAAAAATTGGTCATTCACGAGTTTCAATATCCATTTTTCAACTTGTTGTAGTCATCAATGAAAGAAAGCATAGATATTAGGAAAATTTTAAAACCAAGGTACAAAGAGTACATAGAGAAGAGAAATAATGTATTAGATGGGTTGGAAATAAATATGTATTCCTATGAAGATCATTTCGTAGTATTCTTGAGGTCAGTTGGTGGGCTCGTGCTTTGCAATTTTATCAAAATTCGATCTATTAACAATTTTTCACGGGAGTTTCCTTTTAGTAGTTCTTTTTTCTTGCACCTAAGCAATCACTTGCAGAGAATTCAAATAGTAGCTAGAATTCTTACATGGTTGCATTGGTTGTTCCATTTCAATTGATCAGGTGATGAATGAATCAGTTAGAGTAGGTTTTGTTGAATAAGCTCAATTTTAAGCATCTTTTTTAGTTTGTCAGTTGTGTTTTAGTTTGACTCAGTTCAGATTATTGAGTCAAGTTTCTTTCAGTATTCAATTTGGTTTTAGCTATTGACTCCATGCCCAACGGATATGCACTTGGTCTACGGTTTTCTTGGAACCTCCAAGGAGCTACCATCCCCAGCTGGAGCCAATGTTAGTGTCAGTATTTGCATACTTCCACCAGAGATCAAAACACATTTTGCATGTGCATCTTAGGTGTCCCACTCTAAAAAAATTCAATCATTCCATTAGGTCATGATATAAAATTGTTCCACTACTGGTTGTCCTTGTCAAGTGTCCCATTTTCTGTCACAAGTATATGCCTGCTAACCCTCTTCCATGTCTTCATCATGCTGAAAACAAGTCTTCTCTCATTTCACTTTTAGTCAAAATCACTCATTGAGTCATTTTCTATCATTTGTCATTAGGTCACTAGTGTTTCATTAGGTCAAATCATTGCATTGTCTCATTTTCAATAAAGGGCAGCAAAAGGTGTGAAGGCTACCCATAATAAACTCATGATTTGCTTCAGTCAGTTTAAATGTAATAATTATTCAGTCTCCCAAAGGCTTCCAATTCAGAAATCCACATGCCAACACATCTAATGTCAAAGGGAGTTGTCTTTTCCCAAGGCTGCCCAAGTCATCATTTTTCATAAGCACTGAACCCTAATTTACTCTCCCACTGAGCTAGGGTTTGCTATGAAAAAGAGGCATAAGGGTAGAGGAGCCATAAGGTAGTTCATATCAATAAGTATGAGGTCATTTCAGCTCATAAACATCATGTCTCCATCATTTTTTGAGAAGTATTTCGAAGAGGCAAGCCATTTGCAACTCATAGGGCCAATTTCGCATTAAACTATGTTTCTAACCAAACAGAGATGAATTTGAAAAATGTGAGAGACATTTTTTTCCATCATAGGTCCAAGAAAAAAAACCTCCAATTTTTACACAGGTGTCATGGTCTTTGAGAAATGTCAAAAATATAGGTGCAATGGGAGAGTTGATGCACTTCTGGAGTGACCTTGGGAAAATCAAGTTTTCTCATATCTGGATTGTCAAAATGACTTGCTTGATGAGTCAAATGATACCTAGACGGAGAGACATTTCCAATGATCTATCATGAGCTGAATTTGGAGTTGAGGAAGGCCTCCAAAACTTGCCTGCACCAGCACTCTACATTTTTTTCACCCTCATTCAGCACTTTTTAAATAGTCTTGGGAAAATCAACGTTTGAAAAAATAAATAAACCCCAATAAGGAAAAAAAGGTATATTTCGAAAGTAGACTTCAATAGCTTTCCAACAAGCTATATTGGGCCCAATGTGGACACCCGGAAGGCCTTCAAAAGTGTTCTGCAAAATAATGTTGCGGCGGCGCTGCACTTTTGTCCTGGCGCTACTTTTTTGCCCAACGATGCTGCACTTTTTCCCGAAAACACCTCACCAAAATACACAGGTGCTGCACTTTTTCACAACAGCGATGCACTTTTTCACAGTGGTGCTATGCTTTTTTCATGGCATTGTGCTTATGTCCGGCAAGCCCTAGAAGCACCAAAACTCAACCAAATAATCCCAAATTTTTAGAAAAGGCTTGTAACATCCTCTTGCAAGTAAGTAACACCAATTTATTGCCTCCTTGCAATTCTAAACATCATTTTCATAGTGTTTTTGTTCCTAAGTAAAATTGACATTTTTCCTAGTGGAAAACGTTGGTTTCATCTCCTTATCCTTAATTTTCTGCTCATAAATCGTACAATACCATCCTCCATCACTACTAAACCCATTTCTATGCCTATACTACTTTTTCCTAGTCCCTAAATCCCTTTCCCATAAAACCTAAGTCCTAGGTCACTAGAATTCCTAGGCAGCCACTACCCCAAACCTGTAATCCAATTATCATTTTCAAGTCCCTAAATATCTTGACCTCCTATCACCTCCCAAAACTCCATAACTCTTTCCCCCATCTACCTTATTCCTAGGGTTTTCTTGGACATAAAACATTATGGAGGATAGACAAAAGAAAGAGAACGAGAGGTTAGACATACTTGCTGAGGTGTATCTTCATGCCTCAAGCCCTTGAACAGCAAGTAACCTAACAACTTTGGAAATTTTTTGGAAAATTTGGCACTTTAGTGCATTTTTGGTTTTTTGAGCAATATTTGCACATAGAAAATCTGCCAAAAACGTAGTGCCCTTGGCACTGTGCTTTACCTTGTGTTAGCCACCTATAAATTTCTGACAAGAAAATAGGTGGCTAAATATGTTCTGAGTCTTCAAGAGAGACATTTCCTTTGTAAATCTATCATTCTTGAAGCCTCCATGTGTCTTCTATCCTTTAAAATACCCTCATTGTTGTTTCCATTGAAGAACCCTGTTGTTTTGTGAAAAAGAATGCTTCAAAAATGCCTCCATTTGCCGTATTTCATTCCCACAAAGCCTCCATTTTCACCTCCTTTTTTCCCTTTCAAAATATCACATAATCCCCTTCATTAGCCCTCCAAAATCATCAAAATCCTATTTTAAACCTTATAGCTCCCTTTATTTCGTTTAAAAATCATTTTTTTCCTGTACCGGAACCCCTTTATAAGCCTTAAAAACCTTCATTTTGGCTTAAAAAACACCCCTTTTTACATTTAGGACTTAAGCCCCTTCCATATTAGCCCTTGGCCCCTTTCTCTACATATAACCTAGTGCCAAAACCAGGCGCTAATCACAATTAGAGCTTTCTATTAACGCCTTTTCCTTTGTTTCTTCCAAAGTCTCCGATGCGATTAGTCCTCCTCTTCTCGACCTCTGCTGCAATCTCCACTGTTGATCTACATAGATCGATAGCCATCGCGCATTATTCATCGCACCCATAGCTTTTCTCCATTTCCCCTCTGATTGTATATGTGTTACACCATTTTTTGGTCATCTAACCTATTATCATTAGATGGACCCAAGTACACCATGTAAGACCAATTTTACCCTAAGTAAAATGGCCTTCACTATGTTAAAATAGGAAACCCCAAAAGGAAATATTAAACAAACCTATATTTGTTTGATTTTCCTCATGGAATAATTAATTAAACCATAATTTAATTATTATTCCCAGTCATGTTTAACCCAAATTCAAAGAAATTAATTAGATAAACCTTTATTTATCTTATTATTTTCTAGGAATAATTATTTAAACCTTATTTAGATAATATTCCTTGTTAAATATGACCAAATCACCCACAAATAATTAAATAATTCATTATTTATTTGATTATCTTCTAACCACTTCCTTAAAAATATAAATAAATCATTTATTTATTTATTTTTGACAAATTAAGCGATTTGACCCAAGTCAAATACCTTTTCCCTCCAACAAATATAATAAAGTATTCCATAAAAAGTGGATCTAGCTCTGGTTAACCCATGCACCAAGATCTAGAATGACCCAATATTTTGTTATAAATAGGAGGGTTTTTCCTACCATTCTTCACCTTTTGTTGCCTATTAGATCACTCTGGATCTATACACTTGGTCACTCTTTTCTACCATTTGTTGTGTGAGCTCCCTTTGAGTTCCATTCTTTGTGTGGGTTTTTCTACACCAACAAGAGAGAGAAATCTTAGATCTGAAGTGCTGAGGACTTCCAAGAACCCATCCCACTGAGGAGAATTGGATACGCCTTCTTTTTTTCCTCCCAGGTGCCCAATTAATATAAAAATTCTTTCAAAAAATGTTCTTGTCTTGTCTATTGGTATATGGAGCAAACCCTTGTTTTTTCTGCTTAATGTATTTCCATGCATAGATCTAGTTTTTGCAGCTCTTTTATGTTCAACTAACCGCAGATCTGAAGATATTGGCAGCCACTCTTGTTTTTAGGGCTATTAGTTATGCGTAGCTAAAGTGGTCCCTTTTTGTACACTTCGACAAAGGATTCATACTAACAAATGGCGACTCCACACGGGTTTTAATTTACGACTGCTGTCGTTTTTCATATTCCTGCATATCCAGCTACTTCAAACCCTAGGGTTTCTTTTCAGCTGTTTATTTTTCCTATTTTTATGTTGTTTTTCTCACATAAAACCCTAAAAATTTAAAATTTCTAACTTCCGTGTGTTTCTGGCCCTATTGCGCAGGTAAGCGACACCAGCCGCAACTGAGACGACAATTTTTCTGAAAATCTGCCGCCGAGACAACCGGAATGGTGGGTCACACTTTTTGGCCCATAACCTGCAACCTGGACCTCCAGGTTGCACTTTTCTGCCCCTTTTCTGCGACCTGCACTGAAAACAGGTGAGAACCTGTGACCTGCCATTTTTTCAGTGATTTTTCTGCAATTTTTCTGGGTTCTACTGCAGCTTCTGTCAGGGTCTTCCAGCCTCTGTTTCAACCCCCTTTGACCTGGTTCTGAACTGTTTTAGCTCATCTAAGTGGGAACCTAGCCCCTTAGGGCTTCAGTACCCTCCACTTTTTGTGGAAGAGTTTTTAGCTGTTTCAGCCTCTGTTTTTCTGAGTTTCAGCTCCCCCTTGTCTAGATCTGTTACCTCCTTTTCAGATCCCTTTAAGTCAGCCTCTCTTCCTTTCAAATCACCTCTTGTTGTTTTGTTTGGACTGTTGAGCCTCAAAATTGTGCTTTCCTTCACCTCATTTTACCTCATTTTCCCTTGTCCATTTCTATCTTAAACCCAATTGATCAATAAATATAGTTAAAATTACTTCTAGAATGATTTACATGACTGACTTGTTAAATTTTGTGATTTTTGCCATTGTTAAGCATTTTGACCGGAACTAGCTACAGAATGCAGACATTCCGTAGCTAACCGGCGATTCTGCAGCTGCGTTCATGTTTGATTATGTTCCAGGTGGCCTCTTGAGAAAAACCGCATATGAGCATGATCCACGTCATGTCTACATGGTTCGTTGCTCATCATGGAGGAAGAAATGAATTCTGGGTATGGTTTTGAACGTGGGGAACACATTTAGGAAGGAAGACTTCTATTAGGACTGTCTCAGTCCAGATGTCTTTTCTCCTTCACGTAGCCACTTCAAATAATCCTAACGTGATTTGGATTAGGAAAGACAGTGTTCCTGAATTATTGTAATTATTGTTACGTGCATTTGCTTTATAAACTCTTGGGAGACCGAGAGCTATGTTAGAGATTTTATGTTAGATTTGCTGCTAGATTTTGTTTAAACTCTGTGATACATTCCTGAAAACGCAGAGTGTTATGTTCAAACTATTGCATCGTTAATGGAGCAGACAAAGTTATTTTGAAGGCGTGATTTAAATTGGAGTTGAATGCCGTCAAGTGGTAGAGGGCCCCTGCCTCTTGCACAGATTTATTTTGCGTAAATTAGATAAGTTTTTCTAGCTGCCTTTACACTTTGCATTTGAATTAATAGTTGTTTTTGTTAGCTACTGTAGTCGTGCTCATTCTAACTCTTCCACCAGAAGATACTCTTCCAAAAGACTATAATGATGAATGTTGAATGACTATAGTATTGTAGGATTAGGAGTTGAATTTGTAGTTGTTTTAACTAGCTACTGTAGTTATATTCATTCTAGCTCTTCCACAAGAAGACACTCTTCCAACAGATTATAATGATGAATGATGAATAGATATAGTACTGTAGGAATTAGTTGTAGTTTTTGCTATTCACTATCACAGTTACACTTGTTCTAATCACTCTTCCACAAGAAGAAACTCTTCCAAGAAATTCTTAAGAAGTTCAAGGCATGACCGTGATAATGAATGATTTAGTTGTGTGTTTGTACTAAGTATCATCTCTGTTCTTGCTCTTACACGCTTGCCCAAGACATCATAATGACGAGTAGGGTATGGATATGATAACTTAGTTTTTCATTTGCTTTCAGTCTATTTCCTTACAATTGCACTCAATTACACAGTCAGAATTGTTCTACCTCTTCCAAAAGAAGGAACTCTTCCAAAATATCACTAATGATGAACAAACAGATTGTGTAACTTCATAGAATAATGCATGTTAGTATAGTTAGAATGCTCCGGAGTTTCATTGCATTTAATTCATGTTCAGTTACTTTGTTTCAAGTTTGATGATGACTTATAGTTCAACATTGTTCTATTTTAGTGGCATCTTAGGTTCATTCTTAGATTAACTCATTGCACTTGCATCTCATATTCAAATTGTCATCCATTGCACAATAGATTACTTTAGTTGTTAGGATTAACAAGATAGCCTTCATTATTCACAAACATCTTCTTGTTCTAAAATCTACAAATGATCTATAGCCATAGGAACAGAAGACAACATCACTATAAGGTCTGAAATATCTCTGCAATTTCCTCATCATTTTATAAACAGAGCTCTTCCTCAAAAGAACTACTTTGAAAAAGAAACCAATAATTCTTTGAGTATAGGTTCTGTGACATTCAATTAAATTGCAGAATAGAACTAAGAATTAGTCATAGAATAGAAGAGCTTAGGACAGAGTATTGCATCATTGTAAGTTATTTGTTTCACTGTCTATGTAGAGAATTTGCATACTTAGTGATCATTTCTCAAGTTTAGTTTGTGTCATTTGCCTAAAAGTCATTATCAAGCTTTGCTTTTATTTAGTCACAGTTTAGATTCTGCTTCAGTGTTTCCAATTGCATTTTCCATCCCATACATTAGGCTTAACTCTATTTTTGATCACCAACTCCTTTCCATTAGTTTTCTAGACATTTCCATTGTGAACATAAAAACCACCAAAAGACCAAAAACATCATAAATCATCACAAAAAGACCAAAAACATCATAAACACTACACACAACGCCTTAGGAAACAAGCACCTAGGTACATATGGTACACTTCACTTCAGCAGTTTACAAATCCTGGTTGACAATTAAATGAGCTCAGTTTAGGAGGCTAGATTGAGACCAAACATTTTGGCGCCGTTGCCGGGGAAGTGAAAACTAGGTAACCTTTGTTTCTTAGCATCCAAAAATAATTTTATGCGTAGGGAGAGAGATTCAAGGGGAAGATTTATAAGCAGCAGAGGCAGAAGTTTGATTTCTAGAACACCACTTGTTTCATCTAGATCCAGAGCTAGTACACCTTCAACTCAAACCCATCTTCCATCCTTTACTGATCCCGGACTTCTAGAAGACCTGAAATCAGATATCCCATTAGAGAAACCTTCCACTTCATCCACTGAACTTGCCATAGAAGAAGATCTAAAGACTCCTGGTAGGGACATAAATCTTTCCACTTCCACAGGAGAGTCAACCATGGCAGAAGAAGGAGGAGGAGGAGTTTTTAATGGAGAAAACACACTATTTGGAGGTAGAGGTAGAGGTAGAGGAGAAGGAGGTAGAGGTGCAAACGGAGGAAGAGGTAGAATAGGAAGCTCTTTTGGGTTCCCTATACTTGATGAAGAAACCAATACAACCATGAAAAACATTTCACCCTCTGTCCTTCCAAACTTCTATGGACTTAAAACTCAAGATCCCGAAACTTTCTTATTCGAATTTGAAGTGCCGTGTAGGACTTATGACTACTTACAAGATGCTCAAAAATCGAGATTATTTCCTTCAACTTCAAGGGAGCATATCAAGTGGTTTATGAGTTTAAATAAAGAGGTTCTATTAGAACATGGGAAGACATGAAACAAGCATTTCTGTGAGAGATACTTGGATTATCAGATGCTCGTTAATCATATAAGGAAGAAGTGTTCAAGATGTTGGGCAAAAGAAGATGAAACTCTAGAAGATTTGTTGGAAAGATTTAAATACAACATAAAAAAGGGCACAAATGGAAAACCTAGATCAAGACACTTTAAAAGCTCTTTGTTGAAAACAATTAGGGATGAATGGTTGGATATCCTTAACATGATGGGAAAAGGATATATCACAACTCACATTACCCGAAATATCCGAGTTATGTATCAACCTTTCCAAGAGGGAAATCTAAAATCGCCAAAGGACCAAGAGATCCCGCTCTTGCAAGGGCAAGTAACCGCTTTCCCTTGGACAAGTAGATCGAAATAGGACATATTCTTGATGATTTTAAATCCGACATCTTAGGGATTCTTAGTGAACAACAGACACCCTCACATACAAAACAAGCAAAAGGCCGAATCTCGATGCCTCGGCAATCTTTTTGTCCCAAATGTAGGAAGGAACATGCCCTCGAGAGAGTGTCCTCGACAACAGTTGTAGAAACCCTAGCATTTGCTTCCGAGAAACATGAGACCAAGAATTGTCCTTCTCTTCCCCGGTCTCAAGGTCGTTTTTCAAGAAGAAACTCCTGCGTACCCACAGACCCTTAACTTTGTATCTAGAAACCTCGTGGACCCCAGACACAAGGATTCCATGATCAAATGTATAATCAACCTCCACCTTGGAATTTTGGGCAAAGAACTCGGGCCCCAATTTCAAAATCAATCTACAAGCTCGGGCACAAGGATCACAAGGTCCCTATGGAAGATACTCTCCATATTATCAAGATTCACCATCCTATCCACTATATCCACATTTTTATCCTCAAAATTCCCAACAAAATTTTTCCTCAAAATCTTCAACAAAATTTTTCAACAAAATCCTCAACAACATCATCCAAACCAACCTCATCAAAATCAACCACTTCCATTACCATTCCCTCAAAAATCCAATCAATTTCCAAATTTCACCTATACCAAACCCCAATAATAAGAACCTCGTAATACATACATGATAGAAGGACAACAATTTCCAACTTATTTAATTACCTCTGTGACCTTAGTGATGTTCAACCTAGGGTCTCGAAGGATACTTGAGAAGAGGAAACCTTCGTGATCATACAAGAACAAGATAATTTCGAGGGAAGACTTTACTTGCTAATAAAACCTTAGGAAGATACATCCTTTCAAGACCAAAACATTGAAAAAACTGAAACAAAAGATCCAATAAATCCAACTCCAGTATTAGAGCAACCATCCACATCTACTTCTATACCTCCCTTCCCTAAAGATTACAAATTGATAAAGGTGTAGAAAAACAAATAATGGCGCCTAATTATGATTTCTTAGATGAATTGAGAAATGTTTGCATTAAAATTCCATTATTGCAAGCCATCAAGGAAATCCCCAATTTTAGCCAAAACAATAAAGGAGTTGAGTATGAAGACAACAAGAAAAAAGAATAAGAGAAACCAAGAAAATTCAACCGGTGGGACAAATAGCAGACATTACGATGGGCAAGATAGCTATTCCAAAGTACCTTGACCTGTGAAACTAGTTGTCAAAATTCACATCAATGGCATTGAAATTCAAAACACACTTCATTGACTTAGAGCAGCAATAAATATCATGAGTAGACAAATCATGGACAACCGAAACTTCCTAATCTTCTTTACACCCACACTATTACAATTAAGGCATAGATCCTGATTAGACCGTATGGGGTAATAAGACATTCCAAGAAAGTCCCTAGACTCTGGGAAAATTCTCGTGATTTCATGATCCTAACACCCAAGAATAATCTAGAGGCCATCCTGTTATACTAGGAAGACCTTGGTTGGCTATACCGATGCCTTTATTAGTTGTAGGTCCGGTGATATGTATATATTTCGATGGTAGTTCAACAAAAAATTTGCTTTCATCTTCCAGCCTACAGACAATTACAGAACTAGATGACACTCAATGGATAGAGGATGAAGAATATTTACAACCACTCTTCACAATTTCAGAAATTAGTAAAGATAATCAAATTCTCGAATACTTTAGAAAACTTTGAATCTTCTCCTAACACAAACATGAATCATTTCCAAGAGGGATCCAATATTGAGTTTTTTTCATCTAAAGTATGTCTCTTCATTCCATGGACAAATTCGTGTTTTACAAGTGAAATTTTTCCGTGCAAAACCTTGAACATAAACAAAACCTAAAAAAATCTCAACAAGAAGAGTTAGCGGTGCTATTGGCGAGACATTCTTCTCGCATATGCATGGGAATACACCGACATGAAAGGGATAAGAAGTCCCAAGACTTGTACTCATCATATCTATATAGAGGCAAATTGCAAACCAATCGTATAAATTTCGAAAGACGATGAATCCAAATCTTAGGGAAATTGTCATGAAGAACTGCAAAAAAATTATTAAATGTTAATTTCATCTATCCTATTTCGTATAGTCGCGGGTTTCTCCTTTGTGATCAGGCCTAAGAAAAAATGGAAAGTGGAGGGTGTGTGTTGACTACCGAGAACTGAATAAAGTTACTCTTAAAGACCATTTTCCCTTACCTTTCGCATCAAGTATTAGATACATTAGCAGTAAAAATTACTTTTCATTCCCGGATGGGTTTAGTGGTTACAATCAAATCCAAGTAGCACTTGAAGACCAAGATAAAACCACATTTACTTTTACTTGGGGTACCTATGCCTACCGAGTATTGCCATTTGGGTTGCAATGCACCCGCAACATTCCAAAGGGAAATATTAGGAATTTTTTTCTGATCCGATACATGACCGTGTAGAGGTATATGGATGATTTCACAATTTATGGGGACACATTTGAAGAGGCTTTAGAAAAACTTGCAAAAGGTCTTAAAAAGATGTCAAGAAGCAACCCTTCTCTAGTCATGAAAAATGTTTTATGATGTTCACCGAAGGTATTGTTTTAGGGCACCACATTTCAAAGGATGGGATTGTAGTTGATGAGGTGAAAGTTGAAGTTATTTCTAACCTATCCATTCCAAGTTGTCAAAGAGATGTTAGAAGTTTTCTAGGATTTAAGGTGGTATTATCGGAGATTTATAGAAAAACTTCACCAAAATAGCATCTCCCTCTTCAAATTACTCACCAAAGATTGTGAATTTAAGTGGACTTCGATTGCCAAGCATTAAACCCCGAAAACCAAAATTTCTGAAGCACCTATATTAAGGGGACCTAACTGAAGTTACCTTTTCATATCTCGATGATAAGCTCGATACAAACCTCTAGGAGCAAGATACGTAAAAAGATTTAATTCCCTATGCCATCTATTATATCAAAAGAAAAAAATTTGACTCCCCGCAGTTAAACTATACCGTAACCGAAAAAGAGTTTTTAGTCATTGCTCATGTCATAAACAAATTTAGACATTATATAACAAAGAGTGAAACTTTTATTCACACCGATCATTCCGCTATTAGATACTTAATGAATAAAGCAATTGGCCACGGTGTAGTTATAAGATGGTTACATATTGCAAGAATTCAACATTACTATTCTGTATAGGCCCGGAAAACAAAACACTGTGGCTGATTGCCTAGAATTCAAAATATCAAAGATGATACTCCGCTGAAGATCAATTTCCTGGATGAATATCTTTTGCAATCTCTACTCAAACTCCAGGAAAGTCAATATATTGCCAATTATTTAGTTTCCGTAAAAAATTTCTTCAATTATGAATGCAAGGGATAAAAGAAAAATCAATAATGATAGTGCAAGATATTCATGGGTCGCTAATGAGTTGTACAAGACAGTTCAGATTTACTATTAGAAGGTGTGTTCGCGGGAAGATGAGATGCCTGGAAATTCTCAAGGCATGTCATGATGAACCTTGTATGACACTGCGATAAGAGGACAGCCATAAGATCCTTAATTAGATATTATTTGGCCATCTGTTTAAAGATGCAAGGGGAGTATGTCAAAAGGTGTGATTAGCCAAGGTTAAAGGGCAGGGAAACCTTCTCCTTCATGTGAGATGTGCCATTACTGAAGT
>CM076575.1:212168527-212226518 GCA_034641835.2 Pinus albicaulis | reverse complement strand
CGGTTAAACACCTACCGGAAATGCAATGGGTATAAGATTTTTTTTTTTTTTTTTTTTTTTTTTTTTTTTTTTTTTTTTTTTTTTTTTTTTTTTTATTTTATTTTATTTTATTTTTTTTTTTTTTTTTTTTTTTTTTTTTTTTTTTTTTTTTTTTTTTTTTTTTTTTTTTTTTTTTTTTTTTTTTTTTTTTTTTTTTTTTTTTTTTTTTTTTTTTTTTTTTTTTTTGGAGGCAAAATCTAGGGGAAACTTTAATGAGACCTATCTTAGTCAATTTCCTTTTCACCAATTTTGCTCAAGGATGGTCATTATTAGTACATGAGTATGCTTTGAATCCATTGGAATAGCTTGTAGAGGCAATGGAGCTCATATATTAGGTGTTTTTGGTCACTGATGAATTTTGAAGCCTAGGCCATCAGAGCGAAGGCCATTCCCGCATCGCCTAAAGGCCAATTTCAAAGGAATGAATAGTAAATTTTTGATGTATTTGATGCTATGAACATAATGGTATATTTTATAGAGGCTTTGGAGCACATATGAAGGCAATTTTATCACTTTGGATATTAAACAAGCCCATGGACACGGGGGTTGGAGGTCAAGCCTAGAGAGTTGTGAACCAAATTTAGAGATTGAATAGTAATTTTGGGGTTTTCATGTCATATGAAGTCAATGGAATAAATAGAAAATCCATTGGAGCATCACAAATTCTGTAATCACACTTTTGACTCATAATCCCCAAGAGGGCCTAGCTAGTTAAAACAAGTCCATGGAGAAGCAGACCATGAGGTGAATCCGCATCATCATAATTCTGTTATGTGATTCTTGTGAGTTATTTTAATGCATTAAATTTATTTTAAACGAGTTTTTAATTGTTAACTAACTCACAATTCCTTCATCAAAAACACATGAAACTTGACATTTTAACCCCTTCACAAATGGTTAAATGAGACGATCCTTAAACACAATTTTCGATACCGATGAGAGAGCTTGCATAGAAATAACAAGTTTTCCCATATTAAGATCATACGAGAAGAAAGAAGTCACACCATTCCATGATTTATGGTCTCTATGTAAAATAAACAGGAAACAATATTGAAAGCCAAAGTTGATACATGATCAAGTGAAGGAAATCTAGCCTTTGAAGTGATATGCATGAATAAAGGAATATTTAGTAAATTTGGTCCTCAAAATAAAGGGAGAAATATGGAAAAAATTACGATGCTTTGGATGTAATGAACTTGTGCATTATAAAGGAGATTGTCCTAAATATGAAAAGGACGCAGAGAAAGAAGGGGAGAAGCCCATGTCTCGCATATGACGGTAGAACCCGATGCAAAGAAATATAAGAAAGAATAAGTGAGGGATATCCACTATGATTGAGATAATATTCTCCTTTAACTAATTTCTCGTGCTGTAAGGATAGGTAAGAAGTATTGCATCATGATCACATGGTAGGAGCTCTTGGTGAAATAGCTCCTTGAAACTCCTCTCTAATATCAAGATTGATGGGAAGGCAACATCAAGATCAAGGGTCATCATGAAAAAAATAAGTGTTGAAATTTTCTAATGGATTTATTTATGAATTCACCGAGAAAGAAAAATGGTTTCATCAAGAACTCTTATGCTGCTGCATTCTAGGATGTGATGACATATTTATGAAGTAGGTCAAGAGAATGAAGCTCTTCATTCTAGTGAGATTGTTGCCAGATGACTCGCAGGAAAAATGTATGAGGTATGCACATATTTATATGCCGATACCGGATGCCGTGAAGTCATGTCATATTGTTGGTGTAATAGACTTCCTATATTTAGAAGTATGATCTATGAAGGAGGATCTTTCATTGCACTACCGTACTCAAATCAACATAATATATCCTCATGGAATATGAGTATATGAACGAAGAACTCGGACAATTTGTAAGTTAATGTGGGAATGAAGAATGTGCGTAAAGGAAGAGATCATGAAATGCAACCATTTCAAGAGGAAATTATCATTTGGAAGCCAAGAATATGTGACTACGAGATCTCCCGGGAGGATATGTAGACTCCGAGCGTAAGTATGGTAAAGAAGAAGACCCTTTGAAAAAACATATCATTAGGAGATGTGTCAATCAATAAAGGATGACGATGCCTACAAGAAGATGTCATGGTGAAATATCATCACCGAGGTAAATTTTGTTTTAAAAGTTCATATATGATTATCTGGATGAATTTGTGCAGGGATGTGCTAATCATGTGAGAAAGGACGTCCGATCCTTGGAGATGATTTGAAGGAAAACATCATGGCATAATGTTGGACTTAGATGAGAAAGATTGATGAATCACTTTCGATGGTTGACATGACTCATGACCGAAAGTGATGGATGATATGTGGTCTATGAAACCAAAGGTTGAAGATTCCCCAATATCAAAATCCATGACATCGAGGGGAGGAATTCTTCTGTGAGCACCGTGCCCCACCATTGCCGCCGCAAGACCTTGCTGAGAGGGAGCCCGGTGGTAAGTTTATTACTTGGAAGAAAATTGAAGTATGTCCTTCCCGAGCTAAGAGGAGTAAAAATATGTGATTCTCTAATACATGTGTCATGCACTATACCAAGACTAACAACCATAAGCCTTAGTGAAGGACATGTTGAGAGAATGGATAGACAAATCATTCGGTCTTCACCTAGAAGATATAATGGAGTGATCGGGTAATCATCCGGAATTCAATACTCTTTGAGAATGAGATAGATCATTCAAGATAAGAGTAGTCAAGGACTCCATATTCTTTGAGGGCCTGCTACCCAAGAGAATAATATTCCAAGAAGGTCATACTCCGAGAACACTCCGGGTGGAGAAGGCACTGGAGAGACAATGAATATGGTGTCTATAAGTCATGTATCTCACTAGCATTGTAGCCCATTGTCTCGCTGAGAGATGGGGCTGTTAGTCAAGGCCTTGCACTAGGAAAATGCTGGTTGATAAGATGCTATACGTATGCGATTACCAATCTAATTCTTCTTATAAGATTCTTCTCGTTTCAAAGTGACCATGTACTTGTATGAATACCTCACTTATTAAGAGGGAGTGTTGAAAAGTGTAGCGAGGATCAGCGTATTCATATTGACTATGTAATTATGTATTTATGTAAAGAAGAAGACAAAGATAATACAATGTATATTTGTTGTACTTTCTTCATGGGTTTCATGGGAGAAATATTTTATCTTAGGTTAATAGAATTCTTCTTGATGTCTATTTAGGGTTTGTATTCTGCTTATAAGTGTAATTAGTGTCATGAAGAACCTAGTCATCATTAAATGCTCAAAGACTTTGTCATAAACCTCGTGAAATAATGGTTTGGAAACTACCTTAACTCAACGCTGAAGATGGATGATGAAAGTCAGCCTATATGTAACTACATGTCGACCTAATTCTCGCTAAGAATTCGACCTACTATTTTGATCGTATGGTTAGCCTAAAGACTAGAAAAGTGCACTATATATACAACACTTATGCGGTTCATTTGAAAAGAACAATTCGGTGATATATTTGAGTTTTTAGTTCGGACTATTGGAAGAGTTTCCATATAAGACAAGCGACATGCATTCTTGTGTGATAGATAAAGGCGATTGACCTAAACAAGAGTACGAATATCTATGAATAAGTGTCAAGAAGAAAATGCGTATTCCTATGATGATGACAATGGTAAAATAGAGCTAGTTTGTAAGGAGATAACAATGCATACCTAAGGAAGAAATGATGTAGATTTATCTCAAGTGTCAATAGTGATAAAGTGTGGATTCTAACAAAGGATAAAGCAAACTTCAACAAGGATGAAATTCATATTTAAGAAGTGATCACAAGTATCACAAAGGTGAGAAAGGTGCCGAATTTGTAGGTTATTGAAGTGAAAAGTTGAGGATTGAATCTCGTGATACCTTTATGAAAATACATCTATGGTATAAATTCATAAGGTTTAAATTTTGTAAAGCTGATGTGCATGCAAAGGACGAGAAGGAGGATCTCAAGATAAACTTAGAGACCGGAAGTTCGTAATGCTAATAGAGGTCAATACATATTGGTGAAGAATAGAAAGATCGGATTTGGAGGAAGACGAGAAGAAGTGTCAAGGTCTTGGAGGCATTCATAGTTCAAGGTTCTGAGTCTTGTTTATGGTAATTTTCATTTGAAGATCTCTAATAATAATTTCTCGTGGGTTTTCCTATCCAAGAGGGAGAGGTTTTTCCCTGCTCAAAGAACCTAACTTTGTGTCTTTTCTATTTTGGTACCGACTCGATGAAAGACTAACTAAGCTAAGCAAGAGAAGACATAAGTAACTTAGGTAAGTTCACAAGTAATTATCAAGAAGATAATTTGAATTAATCATCGCCCTCCAAATTCTCAACATCATAGCTAATTTTAAGCCTTCTTTGTATGTTCGAAGGAAGTGCTTTAGATATTTTGCGGTACTGGGCTTTAAAATAATCCAAAACAATTTTTCCATGAAATGTTGCACCAATAAATATCATAGATAAGGGAACCCATCACAAGCATCCAAAAATGTCTAACTACTTCAAATCCCACCTCAGGATGTGGCTTGTGTAAGGTATGCAGCCAATACCATTTTGAGAATGTTCTCTCGTTGAGGCTTGTCAATCCTTTGAAATGGCCTACCTCTTCGATTGCCGATGTGAAAATCATTGTTAATGTGACTTTTCAAATTTTAAATGAAGCAAACTTTGATTCCTTAGATGGTAAAAATTTAAAATCATCATTGAGGCTTGTTAACTAACTTAGGTTACCAGAATGAGGGGTAGTGAAGGAAAGACGTCCTTCATCAATGAAAATAATTCAAGCATTTTCTCACCATGATCCACATCATATAAAAATTATGAGGTTGAAAACATGAAAGATGGTGTCTAAACATCACCATGCCTTCGACATTGATGCTATATCTTGAGTGGCCCACTCTAGTCAAGTCCTCATATAGCTCGTAATGATGTTAAACATCTCTTAGTCACACTTCTATTCACCAAACAAAAAGAAGGATCGATTGTATCCTAATATCTTGCAAACTTTTTAAGAATTTTTTTCCCAAGGTTTTCTTCCTCTCTCCACCAAAATCCACAATTCCTACAATCTTGACCTCCTTGTTGTATTTGTAGTGGCTATATAGCTTTTCATCCAAACTAGTTGAATCTACACCCAAATCCAATGGTTGTTTTCTCGACATTTTTTTCCCTTGTTGCAAAACTTTTACATGTGGATATGGATCCTTAACCACAACACCAAACTTTGCATTTTGCCTAACCGCATGGATAAAAGGTGTGATCTATGAGTGGGGTGGAGAAAATCCATATACGTGATGAGAGGTATATCATATCTCTAAACATTGTTCACTTTATAATGACAAAGTTTATCATATCCCGATAGACAACAAGGAGTTATAAATGCACCAAGAGGTGAAAATAATAAATATTTTCTCGGGGTGGAGAAAAATCCTTTATTGAACGTTCTTCACTTTATAATGATAAGTATATCATATCCTTGGACAGAGAACAATAACTTATAAATGCACCAGTAGTTTCAAATAATAAATAATTTCAACAAAATAAGAAAAATTTAGTTATAAATTTGCATTGCAACATGGATCATGGAGGGAAATTTTTTATTACAATTAGATGATGAATAAATTTCAAACCTCTTTCTTTAAACTTGAGCAATGACAATAGTTCCTTTTGTCGCCTTATTTTCCCCTTACCATGGCACCAAATTTTCAAAATAATAGAAATCAATATAATATCTCGACTTGGATTTTAGCTAAATCGAATAGTCAAAATTATATGGACACATTTTTTTCCAATTGCTCAATTCGAGAAAACATGAATATGTACAAAACAATTAATCTAATAAAACAAATTGGGGACCTTTTGAAATACAATACACTTGATTCTTGGGGTCGAATATCCGATCACAGGAAACCATATTTTCTCTAGTTAACATAAACCGAAGGAAATCATATTTTTATGCACATGCAATTTAATTCAATCATGGCAATACCATAGGTCTTGTTATCACTCCGCCGCTCCTGCATACGAAAAGGAATCCTAATAGAGGTAACCACGGACTAAACTTTTGAATCTGCAGCTAGCCCTACCAAGTCCGAGAGGGCTCTCTCCATAGGGTAAAAACCAAGAGGGCTAGAGGAATTATGGTTTTTAGCTAGATATGAGTGTAGGGTTTGTTTTAATTTGATTTGGTTGGGTTTCTCACCGGATGAAGATATTAGGTCAAGGAAACTCAGGTCGTGAAAAATGAGAAAGGGTTGTAGGGATTCAATGGGGCAAGGTAGGCATAAGGCTTAGCACTTTAATATGATTGTGATGAGATGGTTTTGGGACCGATGAGGAGCTAGGAAGAGCATGGGAGATGTTTTATTCCTAAACAAAGGAAAAATGGACAAACTATGACTTAATTTCCAAAATAGAGCATGAGTAAGCATGTGTTTTACATATCAAACTTGAAAGAGATCATACCATAGAGAATTAATGAACATGAATGAAATACATTATAACATATGAAACTGAATAAAAAACAATGATAAACATCATACCATAAGTATCCCAAAAAATAACTACAACCCTCTTCTCTTTATTAAAATGGAAAACCGAGTACAATAGTTCCGATCAACAAGCTAACATCCAAATCGATTAAAACTTATAATTTGTGTCAAAACATAGAAATATATAGTCTCAACTACAAATCCCCACCTATAGGGATTGAATCCATGAGGTGAGGAAGAGATCCACTAATTTCTGAATTGAAAGCCGAAGTGTAGGATGGTCTAAGTGACTCACCTCATTACATTCAAACCGATTCATTTTTTTTGACTAAAGGATAACTTTACCTAATGAATCTACCCCTAGGTAACTTATCCTTGAAATAATTACATTTACCATGATGAATTGCATTTATAGAAAGATGATTTTTCTGAGATAAAATAAAAATTTACAAGAAAACAAAAAAGATCAAACTCGTTATATGCGCCATTTTCTTGTCATATGCGAATGCCTTAAGTCTTCATGGTTCCATGTTCAAGGCAACTTTTGACTGATCTATAGGTGTCCAAATAATTCCCAAGATAGCTTTTTGGAAAGCTTGTCAAGTCCTCTTTCGAAATATGCCTCCATCTCTCAAAAATATACACTCTGACCCTTAAAGATTTCAATCTCCTAAGACCTTATGTGCGCAGCCTAGGCACAAATATGGGTAGAAACATGAATTTTTGGTGGTTTTTTTCCCCTTTTGACCTCCTAAATATACAAATTAAGGATGGAAAAGTGGTTTTCCTGACTGTATTTTTCATTATGAATCCACTGGTGATGACATTTTCCCAAAAAATGCTCCCTATAATTTGCGCAACGCCTAGGGTGTTGCACATATGACAAATTTTCTGACATTTCATCGTTCTCGTAAAAACATAGTCAAACTCAAAATTTGCTAAAATATTTCTCAACTTGCATCAAAATTGGTGAGGAGGATGCTGATGCGGTGGCTAGGCTTGGGAGTGAAGCCTCAGCAAGTATTTCTAACCTCTCCTTCTCCTTTTCGATGGGTTAGGGATTCAATTTTCTCATCGGGTCGCTTTAAGCTTGGCCATTGTAATTTTCTCCTTTAGGGCATGGTGTTTAAACTTCCTCCTTAATAGGTAATTGTCTTTATTAGAATTTTCTAGTAGTTTCTCCAAGTGTTGATTGTAGAAATTATATAACTAATGCGTTATACATCCAAGATTCTCCCGATCACACACTATTTGACTTCATGCATAATACATACTCTCTTCTACTATTGATCATTACTTGCGTAAATTAAATCAATTGCATGCACACATTGAAACCATAAAAATTCACACACATGAACACAAGGTTTTAACGGGAAAGCCTTAAGCTAAAACCCCAACTATATGTATATAATATATGTCATAGATATCATGTAACAATCCTCATACAAATCTGATCATATCAAGCTCTCGCACAATACAATCGCTACACACTAATCGTACCCGATCTAGCAAATCCATGCACCGATCTTTGCCAATTGCCAGCCTGGCTTACCGCAATCCATGTCAAGAATGGCTCTAAATGAACTCGAATTGGTCCAGTATTTCTCACGCAATCCTCATTGGCATCTCCAATCACCGGGTGTTGCAAATCATGCAACACTTATAGTCACAAATCGATAGTCAACCTCGCTCCTTCACCTACCTCTCCACCGGTCTCCATTGAAACTCTCCATGCACCGTAGTTAACTATTGTATTCTTCAAATGATTAATGAGTTAATAATTAGTGAATTAATTAATAATTAATTCACCACTCTCACTAGTGTATCAATCAACTAGACTAGATACAACTAGCTCAACCGTGTCTAACCGAGTTAAATTGAACACAACTCCACCAACTACCTCAATAACTCCACCAAACTCTCGTCACATGAGTTCTAACCGAAGTCTCCATGAAATAGCTCCACTTAACCCTTAGGAATAGTGTAATTCCTTCCGTCACTCTCGTGTTGCCACATCCGTGCACTTAACTCGAAGTGCTCCAAGAGAATAAGATAATGTTTATAGTCCAAATATTATTAAGAGCTAATAATATTCAACATATCTATTTTTAGACTAGCAATCTAAAATGATTCTGCCTCAAACATGTCTAAAAATAGAAGTCCACATATTTTTCCAACTTGATCAACCATCCAAAAATAACATCCCGCAACTCATAGAATATGATCGACATGTCTAAAAATGTACATAGTCTAAAAATAGACTTGCGCCAAAAATAGCCTCATGGCCCACTTAGTGAAGGTGACTCTTTTCACTAAGCTCATCATCTTGTTGCAATCTCAAAACTCCCTCTAAAAAAGATAGGGATTATCTGCCACCTCAATCCTCGCCCTTGTGGTATTCGAATTTGCTCCCTCGTTGAGCGCCTTCGTCAAGATATCAACATCCCGATCCTCCGTAGGAATGTAAGAAAGTAACATGATCTTCCACTACAAAATATCTGATATGATGATACCGTATGTCAATGTGTTTAGATCTATCATGAAATAATGGATTAACCAATAGTTTGATGCAATCCTCATTATCACAATATATCAAAGTAGATCTAAGTGTGAACCGAATGAAATTTGAAATATGATCTTCCTCATCCATATAGCCTCACATGTAGCCAAATCATTGGCCGCTATGTAACGCGCCTCTCCGCCGAACCGAGCGCGCGCATCTCTACTTCTTGCCGTACCAAGAAACCGTTGTAGACCCGATACCGAAAACTTTCCCGTATGTGCTCTTCTCGTCCGTTGGGCTTCCCGCCCCAATCTCGTATCCGCGAGGCCATGCAACTTCACCTCATTCGATCGTTTGTACCATAATACGTATCTCGATGTGCCTTTGAGATATCTCAATACATGCTTCTCCTCGCCCAAAAAAGAGCTTGGTAGGATTAACCATAGCTTGTGAAAGCTAGTTAACAAAAGATAGCATATGTCGTGTCATGTATTGACTAGATACATAAGCGACCCCACCAACCTGCCTAAGAACAAGTGGCATCCACTACCTCCGCCGATGTAGCATCCTCTTTCCTCCAACCACTAGGAAGAGGAGTGTCGATAGGGCTTCTGCGCCCAGCATGTTGAACTTCTCCAAATATCTCCCTAGCATACTTTCCTTGAGACATAAACAATCCATCACTGCGCCGGCCAAATTTCTAATCCCGCAGTCAACGGTAAGGAGGCCCAAGTCCTTCATCTCAAACTCTTTTGCAAGATCAACCTTGCATGAGAGTATCAAATGTTCATCGACCATCAAAATCAAATCATCTACATAAAGTACAATGATTAGAAACTCACTCCTCCACCACAATCCGGTATAGGTTCAGATCTCGCCTTGTACTTTCGGTGAATCCAAGATCGGTGAAGTAACCGGCTCATCCGTGTGTACCAAGCACGAGGT
Organism: Pinus albicaulis; assembly: GCA_034641835.2. Classification (NCBI taxonomy): domain Eukaryota; kingdom Viridiplantae; phylum Streptophyta; class Pinopsida; order Pinales; family Pinaceae; genus Pinus; species Pinus albicaulis. Next base: position 212,216,529 of record CM076575.1, on the reverse strand, counting down.
GCTTGTTTCAACCATATAGTGCTCTTTGAGCTTGCACACATGCGACTCGCCGCCGAAGATCTCGAAAACTTCTCAAGTTGCTCTATGTACACCTCCTCCTCAATGAATCCGTTGAGGAACTCGCCTTTCACATCCATCCGATGAATGTGCCATCCCATATGCGCTCGAGAGAGCTAGGATGCTTAGTATGGAAGAATACCTTGCGACAGGTGCAAAGGTTTCTTCATAGTCGATCCCTCAACTGCGGAGAAGCCCCGGCAACAAATATTGCCTTGTACTTCTCGACGCTCCCGTCGCAACTTGCTTCACTTTGTAGATCCATCCGGAACCTACCATCGATTTCCTTCCGGCCTTGGGACAATCTCCCATGCACTCGTTTTCCCACAATTGAACCATACTCTTCCACCATGGCATCTACCCATGCAAAGGGTCCTCCATAGCTTTCGAAAGAGGATGGTTCTCGTCACAATACACTTGCTCATTAGAGCCATGTATCCAAGATATCGTTTAGGTGACTATCTCCTCGTTCGCGCTATGATGTAGGTGCTCCTACAATATTTTCTACATCAAGATTCAGTTTCTCAGCCTTCCGTAGTGTGCTTCGCCCTCCGATGGTTGGCGCCGCATGAGTGGTTTCTTCCACTCCAGAACCTCCTTCGTGGCTGATCCACATCCCGAGGCTCATCCTTAGGAACTAATAGCTCCTCATTTGCATGCAAGTGTGGCTCCCTCTCAAGCGAACACTTCATGGCTTTCTCCTCATGAAATTTGATATCCCATTACACAAAAGTATTTTGACTATCCGGCAAATACACACGATAGTTGTGGGGTGTATCGTTGTCCCCACAAATATCCCAACCTCTCGGGTCGGCTCCGCCTTCTTCCTAGCATCCTTCGTCACATGAATGTAAATAAGTGAGCCAAAAATATTCAAATGAGAAATATTAGGCTTACCGTAAAACGCCTTTTCAGTGTACTCATGCCAAGTACTGTGAGGACAAATTCGCTTTTCTCACATAAAATGCGCATTGCATGCTTTGGCCCACAAGCATATGGGAAGGCCCCGATCATGCCACATCGCCCGTGCAACACCCATGATCGCTTCGTTATTTCGCTCCGTGACCCCATTCCCGTCGGTGGGTTATGAGGCACTATGAGCTTCTCTTCGAATTCCTTCGTGCCGCAAATTTTTTTGAATTCGCCAGAGATGAATTCACCACCATTATCGCTCCTAAGAGCTTCCCACTTTCTACCCCGATTCTTTCTCAACCTCGTGCCTTTGAACTCACAAAACTTTGAGTATGTCTCGCTCTTCTTCGCATGAAGAATATCCAACACTTACGAGAAAAATCATCAACAAATATCACATAATACCCGTGCTTTGTCGTCGAAGCTACCGAGAAAGGTCCACACACGTCCGTGTGAATTCTCTGCTGACCGTCGTGGCGTGAATATCCTTCCTCTCATGAAAGGTGGCTTTCACAAATTTTCCCAAAGTACATCCCTTGCATTGATATGACCCAAGCAAGTGTACCCTGGGGGAAGCCCGCAGAAATCTTCTCGCAAAATTTTTCAAAGCACCATGGTGAAGATGGCCCAATCTCCCGTGCCATAGCTCGCCCTCATCCCGGCTCACCACCCTTCGCCTTGCCTCGCCATTGCTACGCAACCATCTACTCGCAACTGATAAAGGTTCTTAACTCAAACTCCTATCCTTCGGTTTCACCGCTGCCTTATTGTGCAGAAAGCCTTTACCTCGCTAAAGACAACATCATATCCCTTGTCTTCCAACATCGCCACAGAGATCAAATTCTTCTTCAATCCTCGAAACATTCATTACATCCTTTAATATGAAGGGTTTACCGTACTCCCTCTCAAAGGAAATGGCATCGATACCGTCGCACCGTATCTACCATCATCACCCATCTCGATGTGCACTCCAAGATCCTTCTCATCCGTACTCAGTAAACAAATATTTGTCTCAAATATATGGAAAGATGCACCACTTTCAAGAAACCACACCGAACCCATCATACTTGAGACCAATCATGCGATCAACGAAAAATCTAGCTCAAACTACGAGGCTAAGGCCTCCATCTACAAGATTCAAATGGGTTCGCTATTTTTCTTCTTCTCGTGGACAATTAGTGGCATAATGTCCGTGTCATGATGCTGAAAGCACTTCACCTTGGACATGTCCCGCTTTCTTGCCTTCGCACGTCGCACTGAGAAGTATTATTTTTCTTCTTTCCCCTTCCTTGCTTTGGTGTACTAAAGCACAATTTTCTTCATCTTCATTCTTTGATGAAGATCCATCCCTCGGTACTCCGCCTTATCTCCTCCTGCACAAGATCTAACCAAAGTCGCTCCCATCCCGGTAGTTTCTCCTGACCATCGACAGAGTCCTCATAGGAATGCCAACTCTTCTAAGCCCAAGGAGAGCCAAGCTCACCAAGTCCTCTTCATCTACAATACCACCATACTTCCCATCTCATCCCGAACCGGAAAAACTCATGAGGTACTTGGGTATACCGTCGCCTTTCTCCATTTTTATCTTCCTCGCCTTATCCTTGAGCGCCAATCCTCTCGGTCGCTCTTGCTTTGGAACAAGTTTGTCAAAGCTTTCTACATCAAGAATGGAGAAGCTTTACCATGAAGGTTGGAAACTATGTGATCCTTCACACCTTCCAACAATCCTTCAACATTTAGTTGTCTTCTTTTGCCATGCGTCAAGTGCGGACAAGATCGCTAGAAGCAGGTTTTGGAATTTCTCGCATCTATGAATTCCTTCAACCCATTGTCCTCAAGCACCGCCTCCATCATGTCCTTCCATGCAATATAATTAGAGATACCCTCAAGGGCATACTCCAATCGCAATCCATTGAAATAAATATCAACTTTGACACCAAGAAACACTCGCTGCAAATTCGAATTCCACCACCACAAAAGCTAACTACTTCAATACTTTGCAATTGCTCCAATGATCAATATCGCTCCGATACCATGTAGAAATTATATAAATAGCATTATACATCCAATATTCTCCTGATCACACATTATTTGACTTCATGCACAATACAAAATCTCTTCTACTATTGATCTTTACTTGCGAAAATTAAATCAATTGCATGCACACATTGAAACCATAAAAATTCACACATATGAACACGTTGTTTTAACTAGAAAGCCTTAAGCTAAAAACCCCAACTATCTCGTATATAATATATGTCATAGATATCATGTAAAATCCTCATACAAAGCTTATCATATCAAGCTCTCAATATAATACAATCGCTACACACTAATCGTGCCCGATCTAGCAAATCCATGCACCGATCTTTGCCACCTCGCTAGCCCGCCTACCGCACAATCCTTGCTGAAGAATGGATCTAAATGAACTCGAATTGGTCCAGAATTTCTCATGCAATCCTTATTGGCATCTCCAATCACCGGGTGTTGCAAATCATGCAACACTATAGTCACAACCGATAGTCAACCCGCTTCTTTCACCTCGCCTCTCCACCGGGGTCTCCATTGAAACTGTCCATGACCGTAGTTAACTCGTTGTATTCTTCCGTTGATTAATGAGTTAATAATTAGTGAATTAATTAATAGTTGATTCACACCACTCTCACTAGTGTATCAATCAATTAGAGTAGATACAACTAGCTCAATTGTGTCTAACTCAGTTAAACTGAACACAATTCCACCAACTACCTCAATAACTCCACCAAACTTTGTCATATGAGTTCTAATTGAAGTCTCCATGCAATAGCTCCACTTAACCCTCAGGAATAGCGTAATTCATCTCCGTCAGCTCTTGTGCCACATATGTGCTTAACCGAAGTGCTCCAAGAGAATAAGATAATGTTTATAGTCCAAATATTATTAAGAGCTAATAATATGCTTGACATATCTATTTTTAGACCTGCAATCTAAAAATAGATTCCTCCCAAGATGTCTAAAAATAGAAGTCCATATATTTTTCCAACTTGATAAACCATCCACAAATAACATCCCGCAACTCATAGAATAAGATCGATATGTCTAAAAATAGACATAGTCTAAAAATAGACTTGCACCAAAAATAGCTCCTCGCGGGCCCACTTACTGAAGGCGACTCTTTTCACTAAGCTCATCATCTTGTTGCAATCTCAACATTGATTGGATCTATCAATCCATGGCTCCCCATTTTCACCGATCACTATAGAAATATTCTCATTTAGGGTTATCTAATTAGCAAGCTCAACTTCCCTTTGTCTTTCTAGAGTTAGAGCTCTTTTCAACCCTCTAGTTCTAGGTTTCTTTCTTAGTACTTGTTCCTATTTTTAATAAAACAAGCCATACTTTTCAAGTGTTTCATCTAGCATGGCTTTAGCCTTTTCCGCTCCCTTTGAGTAGCACATGAATTCGACCTCATCAATGACTTTCTGGTCTTTAATTTCTCATTCTCCTCGGTCAAGGAAGTATATGAAATATCCGGCCCTTTTAAGATTAGTCCGGAGCTCTCACTAATCTTGGCATCCTTTCCTTGATGGCTGCATTAGTGATTTTTTCATTTCTTCATCCTCATCTGTGGGTCAACAAGTCGAAATTCCTATTCTATTTCATGAGGATCCTCCTCATCATGACCGACCGCCTCAATCACCTTTTATTTACCTTTGTCCACCCTCGTTGCGTTGTTGTAGAAGGCATGGCCCATTCCACTCTATGTGGATCAAACACATGCCCTCGTGACCTCTTCCGGTATTTTTTTCGCAATGGCTCAACCTTAACCATAATATCCCTCTTAGGCTCATTGGACCAACTTCCGGTGATCCAATCTCGCATGAAATGGAGACGAAGGGGTGAAATGAGTGAAGGAGTGTGATCTCAAGGAGGATGAAGGTGATATGGGTTGAGATGGAGGAATGGAAGTGATGGTTGGGATGATGAAGGCACATTTTGTGCATGCTGAGTAGGAGGGTCTCTGAATATATCATGGGCTATGAAGGTATCCCATGCAATTTTTAGTTTATCGAGATGATATAGGACTATGATTTTAATTAAGGAATGATGTTAAATACTTTTCATTTGATGTTCATATTTTCTAGAAAATTAATGCCATCTTATCTATGATTCGAAAAAGGTAGCAGGGTATGTTCAACATCTTTACCCTAGTAAAATGCATCAAGAGGTGGATGTGATAAGTATAAAGCCTTGAAAATCTACCCTTGCATGAAAAGTATTTCATGATTATCTTGATCATTGGTGCATAAATGTCCTAGAGGTGGGAAAAGGAAAGAACGTCTTTTCTCATTCTTATACCTTAGTTTCAAGAAGGGCTCAAAGTTGTTTTCCTCCAAATCACTCTTTTGATCCACTTCTCCAACATTCCTGATCCCGGTGGCAATGTAAAATGATGGCATTTGAGATAATAAAGGTGACTCCACGAAAGTGACTTGGTTGTTGTGGAGGTTGGATATGAAGAGCTCAGTCAACATGTCATGGTTTTGAAACCTCTCAATTTGTTCACAAAAATCATAACAACCAACATGTTTGAAACATGTTATCGTAATTGGAGAAGCCAAAAGTTCCCTAGTTCTCGTAGGTTCAATTTCGATTATCTTGCCCCCCTTTATGGGCTCTCCTAGCCTTGCTTTCCTCTCTTCTCATTGTATGGTCTATTATGCTCTTCTTCTCTCGCTACCATATTGTTTTTATGTCCAAACCCTAGGGAAGTATATGATAATGTGGAAGGTGACTTTGGGAGAGGAAATGGGGAAAGGAAATTTGTAGGAGATTGTGTTAGGGATATGAGAAATGGGATAAGGGAAAATGAGTGATAGTGTGATGGGAATTAGGATGGGGAATCGGGGATTAAAGAGAATTTTAGGATGGGAAAATGGGAAATAAAGGGAATTTTAGGAGTTGTGAGTGTTAGGGAGGAAAAATAGGGTTTTGAGTGAGTTTACACCAAATTATTCACGAAAATTATACAAAACCAAACTAATAAAAATTGAAGGAGGAGAGAAATGATGGATTTTGACCTTTATTTACTTCGTAGGCCGATGAGATTGATGTTGTAGCTCTAGAGTGTGATTTGGGAAAATTTTGAAGCATTTTGGGCTTTGTTGGACATATGCGTTGCCTTAAGATTGTGAGAAGTGCCTTTGCTGTGCGCATTTCCTTCCGTCCGTGCACAATGCCTTCATAATATGCACCCTCTCGCTCAATTTTTCTCCAATTTTGCCTAGAAAATCGAAAATTAACTCTCCTAAAGTGTTGGCTCAATAGAATAGGAGGAAAATTAATTTCAAATTGATGTCTAAGAGTCTTTAATAATTGAGTGAATTTTTATTTAGATCAAAAACCAACTTTTCCCTATGTTTCTTTTCACTTTTTTGAAAGCATGTTGAATATCCTTTTTCTTTGACTTTTCTTTCACGTGATGAAGTTGATGAAGTTTGGCACTTTTCAATTTGATTTGGTGGTCTTCATTGGCATATGAAGTTGGAGTTGGAAGCTTTTGAGAGTAACTTATTACATATAGGAAGCATAAAATTACATAAAAAATGAAATAAATTAAAACTCGTTTTTGAATAAAATTACATTTGAGTATGAAAATCATACTTGAAACCATAATTGCAAATTTAAAAATATCATATTTACATGCTAATAATCCTCTCAGATTATAATGAAATGTTTATTGAGTCACCTCACACCTTTTGCTGACCTTATTGAGATGAAATGGTGCATTTTTGGACCTTGAACAATGAAACCTAATGGCCTAATGGGACTTTGAATGACCTAACTCCATGGTCGATTTCGATCGACATAAGACATAGTGAAATGAGCTTTTCAAAAGTGTTTTTATGCTCAAAGAAACATGAATGTGGGCCAACATAAGGAGATTTTTGAGGGAGAGTGAGATTCTTGATGACTAGGGGCTACCATCGTTGAATAAATGTTTTCCATGACCTAATGGAATGATAAAAAAAATTCCGGAAAGTGGGACCCCTAATATGAATACGAAAATAGTATATTTTGACTACCGATGGAAGGATGCAACACCGACACTAAAATCGGCCTTATTGGGGATGGAAGCTCCTTGGAGGTGTCAAGAACATCGTAGACCAAGTGCCCGACCATTGGGCCAAAAAGGAAAAAAAAACTTCAAACCTAAAATGCATGGCTAAATATTGATAACTAAATGACACAAACTGATTTTGAAACTCGATCAACTCGACCGAACAAAGAATGAAAAATTAACTTAATTTTCCGAAACCAAACTTGAAAATGGCATAAACTCAATTAAGCTCGATGGCCTTCACTTCGGGCTCCGGAATCCTAGTGGTTTTCTAATTCACACTTGGAGAAAACAGAATATTGAAAAAAACTTGCCGCCGAAAACAAAATCAAATCAAACCGAAATGATACCAACCTACTCTAACTGTGATAATTACGTTGATTAGGTGAAATGATCCTTCCAAAGGTAACCAATCCACTAGATGGCTACTTACCGAAATTATTCTCTCATTTTCCTTGAGCAGCAGAAAAAAAAAAAAAACAAGGCCACTCTCCAAGTGTCTACCGAACATGTGCTTTTGGTCCATGAAAACAAGAAAATACATCTTCCTCTACAACTATAGAAAATTAGTAAAAGGATTCTCTAAAAACATGAAATGTTACCTTGTCTTGAGATCCAACAAAAACACAAGCACACTCTCATTTTGGATCTGAAAGAACACTTGGTTGTTGATCCATAGGAAAGCATAGGGAAGTATGACTTTCCTCGTTATCCGAGTGCTGGCTACAAATTCCCTAAGCATGGAAAACTCTGACTTAATACCAGACGCCATTCCCCTCTTAGGGTCATACTCTCAAATTCATATTCTAAATCATCTTTGAACATAAAAATTCTTCTATATTGTTAAACATGATATCCCTATCTTCTTCATGAAAGAAAACAATATCTGCTAGCTAATCTCCTCCTCAAGGTAAAATCATCATCACAAATTGGTTTACTCACAACAACTTCCCGTATGGTTTCATTAGTCTCATGACTAGCATCATTCAAACCCAAACACTTCATTTTCAATAATGGAAGATGCTTCAAATACACATTCTTGATCGTGTGAACAATGTAAGAGCCGCAAATATACATTCTCTTGGGATGTGTCATTACGATTTTTCAGAGCCGATCTATTTCATCTTCGTACTCAAGGAGAAAAATCGATTTTTAAAGAAACTACATTGATTTGGTGATTTTAATTTCTAGGATTTGGAATTGGAACTTCTATTTCCTTGGTCCTGGGCCCGTCTCATCTAAGGAGGGACCCACTGATTCTTTTTGGTGATGAAAAGGGTTCTCATGCAAAGGCTCAAGGATTTCTTCATCCAAGGAGGAAACTACTGATTCTTGTTGGGAAGAAAAATCATGAAGGGATTCTAAGATCTCATCATCTAGACACTCTTCATTCCCATACAACTTTTTCTAATAAACTCAATGAAATTATTAGAGATCTCACAACAAATATCAATCATTGGACAAGGAAGAATTAGAGCAAACTCGAAGGAAAGTCCTCTAGAGAATATATACTATAGATGGCAAACACTTTCATACCCATGATCACGCTTTTCCTCCAAGGTAGCCATAAACATCTTCATCAAAAATCTTTAGGAAACTCAATATTTAGTCTATGAATATGCAAATGAAATTTTACCAAATGAAAAACTCGGCATCTTCACCGTCCGTACCCTTAAACTTTGATAGTCCCGATTGCCAATCTATACAAGGAATATGATTTAGAAAACCAAGAATATGAGCTCTATCCATAGGAGCATAACTGAGCAATCAAATCCATTTTGATGAGAGTGTGTTCAATAAGAATATATTCAAACCACTGGTTCTTGAAAAGTGGAGTCGCCATGAGAATTCCGAACCTCGGATTCTTTGACACCGGAGTAGCGACGTGAATGGTTCAACCCTTCATTTGCATCCGACCGCCTGCCTCACCATCAACAATTTAGATCTGATATTTTTCGTTCTTTCCTAGGGAATATTTGTATTTTTTCCATGGAAATAGCGCCGTAACGTTCATAAGGTGAGGAAGAGATCCTCGACAATGACGCCAAGATGTTATCACTCCGCTAGATTCCCAAGGCTAACGAAGGAATCCCAATAGAGGCAAATCACAGACTGGAACTTTTGACCGGGTAGCTAGCCTTACTGTCGGGAGAGGGCCCTCTCCACAATGGCTGCTAAAACCAGAGGTCAGAGAATTAGGGTTTTTAGGCTATATATGAGGCCAGGGTTTGTTTTTATTTGATTGGGTTGGGTTTCACCGGATGAAGATATTAGGTCAAGGGAGCTAGGTTAGGGCAAATGAGACAGGTTGGGCAGGATTCAATGGGGAAAGGTAGGCATAAGTCTTATAAATTTAAGATGATTGTGATGAGATGGTTTTGGGACCGATGAGGAGCTAAGAAGAGCATGGGAGATGTATCCTTCCTAAAGAGAGGAAATGGACAAACTATGATCAATTTCCAAAAACAGAAAGCATGAGAAAGCATATGTTTTGCCTATCAAACTTGAAAGAGATCATACCATAGAGATGTAATGAAGATGAATATAATACATTCTAACATATGAAACTGAAGAAAACAAAATGATAAACATCATACCACAAGTATCCCAAAAAAGTAGCCGCAACTCTTCTTTATTAAATGGCCAAAACCGAGTACAATAGTTCCTTGATCAACAAGTTTACATGAAAAATGATTCCAACTTCTAATTTGTGTCAAAACATAGACATATATAGACCTCAAAACTACAAATCCCCACCTCTAGGGGTCGAATCCATGAGGTGAGGAAGAGATCCACTAATTCTTGAATTGGAAAGTCGAAGTGTAGGATGGTCCAAGTGACTCACTCCTCATTACATTCAAACCGATAATTTTGACTAAAGGATAACTTTACCTAATGAATCTACACCCAGGTAACTTATCCTGACATAATTACATTTACCATGATGAATTAGATTAATAGAAAGATGATTTTATGAGATAAAATAAAATTCTAGAGGAAAAAAATACGCAAACTCGTCATATGCGCCATTTTCTCTCGTCATATGTGCAACACCTTAAAGTTGTGCACCCTCCATGTTTAAGGAAACTTTCGATTGACCTACATGTGTCCAAATCAGGTCCAATATATATTGTTGGAAATAATTTCAAGGCCTCTTCTGAATATTCCTCCATCTCTCAAAATGATGCTAATTTGACCCTTGAAAATTGAAATCTCCTAAGATCCAAGCCCGTGCGTAGCCCAGTAAAAATATGGGAAGAAACATGATTTTTTGGTGGTTTTTTCCCCTTTGACCTCCTAAATCTGCAAATGAAGGATAGAAAAAGTGGTTTTCCTATCTGTATTTGTCATTATGAATCCACTGGTGGTGACCTTTTGCCAAAAAAATGACCCTATCTTTTGCGCAATGGCCTAGGTGTCGTGCATATGACAAATTTTCCGGTATTTCCTTGTTTAGAAAAACACATTCAAACTCAAAATTTGCTAAATATTTCAACTTGCCTCAAAATTGGTGGAGAGGATGTTGATGAGGTGACTAGTGTTGGAGTGAAGCCTCAAAAGTATTTCTAACCTCCTTCTCCTTTTGATGGGTTAGGGCTTCAATTTTCTCATTGGCTACCTTAAGCTTGCCCATTGAAATTTTCTCCTTTTAGGTCATGGTTTTTGAATTTCCTCCTCAATAGGTCATTGTCTTTACCAGTCTTCCTTTGCTAGTAGCTTCTCCAAGTGATGATTGTCTCTATCAAGCCATGTTCCTTGTTTTCACCGATCACTATAGAAATTTGCTCATTTAGGGTTACCTCATCAACAAGCTCAACATCCTTGTCTTTCTAGAGCTAGAGCTCTTTTCACCCTCTCTAGTTCTAGGTTTATTTTCTTAGTACTTGTTCCTCTTTTTTTCATCAAGCAAGCCATACTTTTCAAGTGTTTCATATAGCATGGCTTTGGCCTTTTCTGCCTCCCTTGAGCAGTGACATACTTGACCTCATCAATGAACTCGTTTGGTCTTTAATTGGCTCATTATCCCGCTCAAGGAAGTATATGACATATTTGGCCTCGTTAAAATTAATCGGAGCTCACTAATCTTGGCATCCTCTCCTTTGATGGTCATATTAGTGATTTTTTCATTTTCATCCTCATCGAGGTCAAAAAGTTTAAATTCATGTTCTATTTCACAAGGATCCTCCTCATGATGACCGACTCCAGCCTCAATCACTTACCTTTGTCCATGTAATGGCCTAAATTTTTCACTATGTTAATTGGAACATTAATTTTTATTTTATTTTAATAAAAGGAATAAAAATGGTAAGTGAGCCCATGTAGCAGAAAAATAAAACTCTCCAAAGGTGCATGAGTCACTTAAGTGGTTAAATTTGGCAAATTCCTAGTGTGAAAAGGGCCAAAAGCAAGTAAACTAGGCCATGTGGTTGACCAAGTCAACAACGTGGCTAAGAGGAGAAGCTTGCTCAAGAAGACTACGTGTACTTTGAATGGAGGGAAAATATAAGATGAGAGAAACCCTAATGGGTGGGGTCCATGGCAAGGAAGCATTCCTTGCATAAAAGGGTGAAGGAGAGCAATTGTTCATTATGCTTGAGAATTTCGAATTGCGCTCTTTTCGCTTGTTAAACCGAGATAGCTTGTTCTCGCTTTAGCACAAGGGATATTTATGTTTATAAGTCTTCTCTCCTTCATTGGGAAGCCTTGGGAGGATCCTCGTTCTTCATATTCCTCACATCTAGGCTTGAGGCCAAAGCCATCTCTTCATCTACAACATTTATGTCGTTTATCTTACTGGAGTTGCTGGAGGTAGCAAAGAGGAATCATCATCCCACCATTTCATGAGCTAGTTTTGTGAAGAGGAGGAGTTCTTATTTCTCTAAGAAATCGTAAAAGGACATTTCCGGAGCTTTATTTCAGATTTTGGCAAAGGGCCATGTGTTTCATCTCAGCCCTACCCAGCTCACTCCCCTCCACAAGTGGTTATTTTCAGAGGGAAATTGTAGGAGGATGCACCTTGGGGATTAGAGAGTGAAATCTTCAAGGAAAGGAGCAACCTTCACTTATAAGATCATCAGAGGAGGTCATCATACCGTTTATGTGCGCATTCTTCCCCTTTCTCCATTCATGTATTATTATTGATTTTATAGAAAGCACTTGCACCGCAACTCCGCATTTTTGTATTTTTTATCATTTTGTACATGTATCGTAGCCAATCCTTCTAAAGATTGTTAGTTAGTTATTTTCAGGGGTTGAGAGCTTGATCCCCCTCATTTCTTGAGCTGATAATGATATATCATCCATTTTCATTTTATATGTTGCGTTTCCTCATGTAACTAATGCTAGCTCATGGCTAGGGCAGCAATTTGTGCGTGTAGTCTTGAGTTTTCATGCACATTCTTGATTGAGGCTATCGTGAGAGGTTTCTTCCTCAATATTTGTATATTATTTGTTGTTGCTACTTTATATATCAGCCATGCACTCTTATTATACACTATGATGTATTATTTCACTCGTTCATTATTGAAGTTCAAATGTTGTCGTAGCTCAGCCTTCTTTGGGCAAGATCTTCCCCAAGGAAGAAATATTTGCTTAGCTATAGGCGTAGCCCTCGAGAAAGGGCCGTATAGCCTCCTTAGCTTCATCCCCTCTTTTAGAGGTGACATAACTGTAAATCCCTCTCCGTCCATCTCTCCGAGCATAGCCTTGTCCATATTTCCGACAAAGGAATTCTTCTGGGCCGTGTAAAAGCCGTTGATTTCCCATTTCGGAACATTATAGTGGTATCACAATTTCCGAACTTGGCTCACCCCGTGAAGTTCAAATTTCAGAGAAGAAGAGGCCGAATGATGCAGAGAATGAGATTAATCTCATCAATTTTGGATCCAAAGAACAACCTCTCCAAGGAGGTTGAGGAGACAGAAAGGAGAAGAGGAAGGACCATGCACTTCCTATATTCTCACATAGAAGTAGAGCAAGGACAATGATCACTTTGGAATTCAAAATTATAAGTGAATATCTTGCTGAATATAGATCAAAACCTAGAGTCTTCCAAGAGACTATATTTTTCACAATTTTTCAGCGTAAAGAGGAAAGAAGACCCTATTACCATGAGAGGATGAAAGGCACACAGATTTCTATCAGTTTCACTTTGATGGGTCACCCACATGTGCAAACATGTGCCTTGGTGAAGAAGCTAGAGGATTTCTTCCTGCTACATCCTATAGTAGACAAGAGAGTGTAGCCATTGGGTGAAGGTCGCATCTTGAGGGAGTACAAAGATATGGTGGGAAAGCCATGAGAGACATGCAAGGGTTTCTACTCTTGCTGATTTTTCGCATCTTGATTAGATGATTTGGCCAAAGGAGGGAGGAGCCCTTACCACCAAATAAGAGGCACATACCAACACTATCATAGACATGGAGGATCACCTTCGTATTCATTTATTGAGGTAGCCAACACACTTGAGGAAGAGACTCTTGCAACAACACAAGATCTTTCCAAATCTCTCCAAGGTATGCATGAGTTTTTATCTATCATGGATGATTGTACAAGAGGTCATGTTGATTGTCTTGAGGAGGGAACTTTCACCGCACCGTGCCATCAGTCTCGTACACCCTTGATGATTCATGCACCACACATGAGGTTGGGGTTTGAGACATGGACCATGGAGGAGATTGCATTTCAATATCCGATGAAATGCAAAGGGTAAAATTCTGTTTTGGGATGATGGGTAGCTCTTGTGGGAGAGGTACCAAGTCTGCAGAAAGATGAGAAGCATCCACTAGGAGCTGAGTGGATGTGGATGGGATGCAAGAGGATGGCGAGCCTCTTGTAGATCTATGATACAAATGGTAGCAAGAAGCCATGCCGCGTTGGTTTCTCTTTAGAATTTGGCCAACATATGACCTATTCCGTTTCATGGGGTTTGAAGAGGAAAGGAGGAGGGCACAGATACTTACACCATGGAGCAAAGGAGAGCATGGGTGCATCATGATGGGATGGCACTTTCCTTACCACTCATTTTGTTCCCATTTCATATTTATGGTGGGGAGTAAGGGAGGAGACCAAGCATTATTGTTGCTCGATTTTGTTTGGATGTTGCGGGAGCAAGAGCTGTGCACATGATGGTGCAAGGGGATTGCTCTTTGATCTTGGATGCCAAAGCAGAACCTTCTTCATGGGAGGGGCTCTACATTTGCAGCAACATGATGGGAGGAGTCTTTGGCAAGATTCATGTCAAAGAGGGGAGCTTGGAGATGACAAAAGTGGCCCCACTCCAAAAGCCAACAACGCCGTCACTTGAGAGCTTGGATTACTTGCTGAAGTGTTCTCAAAACCACTTCACAAGTGATGTGTATTGGAGGCATGTAGGAGAGGAGGATGAGGAAGTAATGGATGGAAACATCCCTTGCTATGTTTTGATTCTCTTTGGCTCGTCTACAAGCACAGGAGGAGACACTCATACATGTAGCAATTATGGATTCTTCTTCCATGAATTCTTATGCATGCTATCTACTGATGGAGGAGTCCACTGGGAGGGCATCCTAATGGATGTATATCAGCATATAGCTAGATGCATAGCCCAAGAGATGATGATATGGTTGGCACAACCACTCCCCACTATGTTGCAGTAAGGGGGACTTTTCACTTGAGCCATTTCAGCTCAAAGGCTAAAGGACAGATGAGGGAGGTAACCATTTGCTTAATGTTTGGCACTCTCATTTTTATGAGCAGCATATTATATCAAGGAGGATATTTCCTTCTTGCACACTATGTTTTGTTATGCTCATGGTCTATTACAAAAAATGTGATCGCTATTCTAGCAAAGTTAGTTGTGGGGGAAAGCCACATGATTTCGGTGTGCACCAATTACACCATCTTGTACTCTCATGTATATATCTTTTGGAGATGATCATGGTAGCAAAAAAGTGGCTGGGAAAGCACTTGTTTCTTTCTATTTTGATGTAGGCAAGGAGTGCACTCAGGTGTTCCATTGGTGGAACAATGATCCACTTTCCGTTGTCATGAGACAATTTGCTTCTATTGGTTTTTGCTTCTCCATGCATTGCGCATTTTTCTTGGTACATGGGGAGATTTGTTTGGAAAGTAGGACATGAGTTGATGATGACCATTGGGAGTATGGTTCTCCCTAATTTACATGCTATATGTTTTAAAGGAAATAATGGGCAGCCCATGAATGCCAAGCTCACCTCTTTCCTTCATGTGGGAGGAGCTATTTGGAGAGTTTGAATTTTGGGGGAGGCACTTCATGGTTTGTATGATTGATGGGGTGGCTTGGGTCTCTCTTGAAGACCATTTCACAGCAGCCATATATCAGCTGCAGCCCCATGTGTATCATGAGAAGGAGGAACTCATTGGGTAGACGTGCTCCTTTGGGAGGAGATTACCTCCATTATTTCAAAGACATGCTCCAGGGGAGTATGGGAGATGTTATGGTCACCATGTTCAGACATTGGTTTCTCTTGGAGGTGAGCCATATGATTAATTGGATGCCATATGATGATGAATTCCAACTCATCACATATGATGATTTAATAACCTGATTTGTAGTTGAGGAGAGATCCTTGAGGATCTAGACTTAATCTTGCCTCTTGAAGGCAACACTATTACAAAGCAAGTTCGCCTATCAAATACACTTATCATAAGTGGAAGAGAAAATAGCGTGGGGTAGGCTATGAAGCTTACCATGTTCAGCATTTCAGCCCACCTTTTCTACATGAGCACAAGGTGGAGGATGATTTTCAAAGATGGCTCATTGGAGAGTAACTCATTTTGCTTGGTTTATTTCTTTGGGGATGGAGGATATACATGAGGAGATTTAAGACTCCATGCCTTGAGTGGAGGTTCCTTTTCGCTATACCCTTTGCACTTGCTTGAGGACAATCAATCTTTGGGAGGGGAGGAATCGTAATGTTCCACCACTATGTTAATTGGAACATTAATTTTTCTTTTATTTAATAAAAGGAATAAAATGGGTAAGGGAGCCCATGTAGCAGCAAAATAAAACTCTCCAAAGGTGCATGAGTCACTTAAGTGGCTAAATTTGCGTCCCTAGTGTGAAAAGGGCCAAAATCAAGTAAACTAGGCCATGGTTTACCAAGTCAAGAACGTACAAGAGGAGAAGCTTGCTCAAGAAGATCGCGTAGTTTTGAATGGAGGGAAAATAGAGGATGAGAGAAACCATAATGGGTGGGGTCCATGGAAAGGAAGCAGGGCCTTGCATAAAATGTGAAGGAGAGCCATTGTCTATTATGCTGAGAATTTCTTGAATTTGCAGCTCTCTCGCCTGTTCAACCGAGATAGCTTGTGCTACTTAGCACAAGGGAGATTGCTTAGAAGTCTTCTCCTTCATTGGGAAGCCTTGGAGGAGCTGTACTTAATCTTCCTCACATCCAGTTTCGAGGCTAAAGCCATATCTTCAGCTACAACGTTTCCGTTGGGAAAAATTCATTGAGCTGTTGGAGGTAGTGGGGGGTGAGGAATCATCATCCCACCATTTCCCGAGCTAGTTTTGAAGAGGAGTGAGTTCTTATTTCTCTAAGAAATCAGCAAAGGACATTTCCCGTGAGTTTTTATTGCAGATTTTTACATAGGGCCAAGTGTTTCATCTCCCGCCCGCAACGTACTACTCCCTCTTACAATGTTATTTTCGTAGGCAATTGCAGGAGGATTCACCTTGGGGATTAGAGAGTGCACTTTAAAGAAAGGGCAGCCTTTTCACTTTAGAAGATCATTGGAGGAGGTCATCATATTGTTTGCAGCATTCTTCCCCTTCTCCATTCATGTATTATTATTGAGTTGCGTATACACCGCAACTTCGACATTTTGTATCTTATCATTTTGGTACATGTATTGCACCTAATCATTTTAAGTATTGTTAGTTAGTTATTTTCAAGGGGTTTCAGAGCTTGCTCCCCCTCATTTCTTGAGTCGATAATGATATATCATCCATTTTAATTTTATAGTTATACTTCTCATGTAACCGCACAACATGGCTAGGCAACAATTTGTGGCAATGGTAGTCTTGATTTTTCATGCACATTCTGATTGAGGCTATCTGGAGAGGTTTCTTCTTCAAGATTTGTAAATTATTTTGTCGTTTCTACTTTATATATTAGACATGCACTCTTCTTATACTCTATGATGTATTATTTCACCGCTATTCATTATTGAAGTTCGTATGTTGTTGTAGCTCATCTCTTTTGGGCAAGATCTTCCCCGAGGAAGAAATATTTGCATAGCTATAGGCGTAGCCCGAGAAAGGGCCGTATAGCCTCCAATTTTCATCCTCTCTTTAGAGGTGACATAACCGGTAAAATACCTCTCCGTCCATATCTGACATAGCCTTGTTCATATTTCCGACAAAGGAATTCTTCGTTGGTGTAAAAGTCGCTCGATTTCCATTTCGAAGCATTACAAACTCAATTGCTAAAGTTGTTGTAGAAGGCATGGCCCCTTACACTCTATGTGGAGAAAACACATTCCCGTGACCTCTCCGGTAGGTTTTTGGCAATGGCTCAACCTCAACCATAATATCCCTCTTAGGCTCATTGACCTCAATCCCCGCCGGGTGATCCAATCTCGCATGAAATGGAGATGAAGGGGGTGAAATGGAGATGGAGTGCGATCTCGATGAAGATGAAGGTGATATGGGCTGAGGTGGGAGGGATGGGAAGTGGCCGGATGGATGAAGAAGGCACATTTTGTGCATGGCCGGGTAGGAGGGTCTCTAAATATATCATGGGCTATGAAGGTATCCCATGCAATGTTTATTTGATTGAGATGATATACGACTATGGTTTTAATTAAGGAATGATGGAAAATAATTTTCATTTGATGTTCATATTCCCTTTCCTTCGGACAATGAATTCCATCTTATCTATGCTTCGAAAAATGTAGAAGGGTATGTTTAGCATCTTTACCCTAGTGAAATGCATCAAGAGCAGATGTGATAATTACAAATTCCCCTGAAAATCTACCTCGCATGAAAAGTATTTCATGATTATCTTCATCATTGGTGCATATGTGTCCCGGAGGTGGGAAAAAGGAAATGACCTCTTTTTCTCATTCTTATACTTTTGTTTCCAGGAAGGGCCCAAAGTATTTTTCCTCCAAATTGATCGTTTTTGAACCACTTCTCCGCAACATTCTAGATCCCGTTGATAGCCGAAATGATGGCAGCTTGAGATAGTAAAGGTACTTCAAATAAAGTGATTTGGTTGTCAGAGGTTAGATATGAAGAGCCTGGTCAACATGTCATGGTGCTAAACCCTTTGAATTTGTTCACAAAAAAATCATAACAACCAACATGTTTGAAACATGTTTCCGCCATTGGAGAAGCCAAAAGTTCCCTAGTGCCGGTAGGCTCAAGTATGATTATCCCCGCTTCTCGAGGGCTCTCCTAGCCTCTATTTCCTCTTCCTCACCGTATGGTCTTTTATGCTCTTCTTTCTACTACCAGGTGTTTTTATGTCCAAAACCTAGGGAAGCATATGATAATGTGGAAGGTGACTTTGGGGACAGGAAATGGGGAAAGGGAAATTTGTGGGAGATAGTGTTAGGGATATGAGAAATGGGGGAAGGGAAAAGGAAATATAGTTTTATGGGAATTAGGATGGGGAATTTGGGATTAAAGGGAATTTTAGGATGGGGAATTGGGAATTAAAGGGAATTTTAGGAGTTGTGAGGTTAGGGAGGAAAACTAGGGTTTTGAGTGAGTTTACACCAAATTCTTGTTGAATCACGATTTCGTTAGACCAAAACTCAAGTAAGCATTAGTCTGCTATTAACTTCCGCAGTTAGGATCCACGAGAGGTAGTTAGTCCATGTCATGAAACACACCTGGGGAGTGTTGGGTCCAATGTCCAACAATATCCCCTCCAACGCGATCCGGTGAGTTTCAACTCGAGACCTCGTTGGCTCGATACCATTTCTTGTTGGAATCACGATTACCGTTAGATGAAACCGCAGTGCATTGAAGTCTCCGCTACAATCGCTAGAGTTAGGATCCACGAGAGGTGGTTAGTCCATGTCACGAAACACACTAGGGAGTGTTGAACCCAATGTCCAACAATTCTCCAAGAAAATTATACAAAACCAAACAATAAGATTTGAAGGAGGAGAGAAATGATGGATTTTGACCTTTACTTGCTAGAGGCCGATGAGATCGATGTCGTAGCTCTAGAGGTGATTAGGAAAATTTTGAAGCGTTTTGGTCTTTGCCGGACATATGTGCAATGCCTTAAGGCTGTGAGAAGTGTCTTGCTGCTGTGCACAATTCCTTCGTCCGTGCACAATGCCTTCGTCTCCATGCGCAACGCCTATCCGTGCGCAAGCCTTCATAATATTTCCATCTACTCAAATTTTCTCCTAATTTGCCTAGAAAAATCAAAATTCACTCCGCTCAAGTGTTTACTCGATATAATAGGAGGTAAATGAATTTCAAATTGATGTCTAAGAGGTTTTTAATACTTGAGTGAATTTTTGATTTAGATAAAAACCCACTTTTCCTATGTTTATTTTCACTTTTTTGAAAGCACGCCGAATATCCTTTTTTCTTTGACTTTTCTTCTTCGGCAGATGAAGTTGCCGGAGTTTCTGCACTTTTCACTTTGATTTGGTGGTCTTCGCCATATGAAGTTGGAGCTGGCAGCTTTTTGGAGAGTAACTTATTACATATAGGAAGCATAAAATTACATAAAAAATGAAATCAATTAAAACTCTATTTTTGAATAAAATTACAAAATTTCTGAGTATGAAAATCATACTTGGAACCATAATTAAAACTTTAAAAATATCATATTTACATGCCGATTATCCCTCCGTAGATGATAATTAATTTTTTATTGAGTCACTCTCACACCTTTTGCTGACCTTATCGAGATGAAATGGTGCATTTTGGACCTTGAACCCCGAAACCTAATGACTTAATGGGACCCCGAATGACCCGATCCCATGGTTGACTTTGACTAACATAAGACATAGTGAAATGAGATTGCAAGTGTTTCTTATGCTCAACAATACATGAAGGTGGCCAACAAATGAGAATTTGTGAGGAGAGTGAGACTTTATGACTAGGTTAAATACTGCGGAATCAATTTTTTTTTACATGACCTAATGGAATGATAAAAAAAATTCCGAGTGGGACCCTAATATGAATATGAAAAGAGTATATTTTGATCACTCAAGGCAAGATGTAAATACCGACACTAACAGGTCCTAACCTGTTACCTTTATTAGTAAGGAATCTCTTTGATAATGTCCCCTTAAAATATGATAGACCAAGAAATATGCCACTTATAACCACTATTTATCTAGGTCCATAATGTCGGTATCTCTTTGTACATCTTTTAATGGATGTCTTTAATAAATGTACCTAATTAGAAACCGTTGGAAACTCTATTATATTGCATGGTCATATGCAGCTTTATTGTGTGTAAATTATCATGAATAAGTGCCAAAAGCATAAATTGTTTGTAATACATATCACAAGGCCCAAAATCACAACCAACATTCTCCCCGCTACCACCCCCAAAACTCCTCACACAGGAAAAAAAATTTTGTCGCATACCTCATTCAAAATTACACAACATTTATTCATATTTTATGTTATCAATATCACTTCGATGATCATAATAAGGAAAAATACATACAAAAACAAAAATCCAAGGATTTAATTATTTAATTTACTTTCTTCCGTAACAAAGGGGAAAATCAATAAATTTTGGGCCAAATTACTAGCAAACATAAGCCCACAATCAACACGGCCAAAATTAAATCTAAATATCAATAATGTATATTTACCACAAAAAACTCTTATTATTCTTGGTGTTTTTGAGTAAGAAGCAACCCAACAATAAAACTAAAGCATTTTAGGAATAAAATGTTGTTCATATTCACCGTCGACAATACACATTCCACTCATGGAGCAATAGAAATAGTACAACCCCAAAAAATATTTGATTGTATGACCTTTCCATTTTTTTAACTTTCCATAAAAGATGCTCATAAACAAGCCTTGCATTCCCGCATTTAGCATAAGTGTCAATATTGATTGTACACTCATCATTCTATGAAACCATCTAATGTCAACCACTAGCATAGAACCTTGATTTTAGTAACCGAGTCTTCCATCAGAAACCACCATCCAAAAAGTATTTCAACTTTTATCCCGGGTGTAATGTGGTCTATGTAATTTTTTGACAATTCCTTCTGGCGCTAAATCCTAGGCAACAGGCGTATGAATCATAATCCCATAAACAAAGTGCACCATATGTAATCGTGGCACCATGATACCAAGAAGGGAAAAAAAATTGCACGCAAAATACGTATCTCGTAGAGCTTTAATATAGTAGGAATAAGATGGCACTAAACCACACAAACGAACCCTAATAAATTCAATATATAGAAATACAAATCAATGATCAATACACTATATGGTTGAAACAAAATAAATTGAACAAGTACCAAAGAATAAAATATCAAATAAACTACACAACCAACCATATAACCTAAATTTCAAAGAAATTCATTCTCTCCTCGTTCCCGGGATTTGAAATAGGTAAATTGACAAGCAATGTTTGTATTTGTGATTGAAAAAGATGAAACACAAAACCAAAAATTAGAGAAAGGACCAACAAATATTTTGTTAGGTTATCACCGTTTCTTTTTCCAATGAAGTTTCAAAAAAAAATTTTGAAGTTTCAATTCTATAAATTTTTTTTAAGGGGCCTATGGGATAAATTCATTTGAAAACACCTCCATTTAATATCCGAATTTCAAAACATTTTTAAAGCATAATTTTGTTTCATGAAACCATACAACTAAAATGGCTGAAATAAACAATTCTCATTCTCGTCATGTGACAAGCTAGATGCACCTATATTCAAAAATAAAAAATACTTGAATGTTCAAAATTCAAAATACAACACATACCAAAGATAGGTACCAATCTTCACAACTTTTCGACCGACAACTACATCTTTCTTGAGTCCATCTATAGTTCTCGCACACTACACTAACTTAGATTCTTCCAATTACCTTCGTGACCTTGCGTAAACTTTAAAAGGGCATCATCAATGAGAAATTGAATTGAAAGATACTTCACGTGTACCGTTCACTTTTCACTAAGAAGGTGCAAAGTTAATTGCAAACATTTTCAGCCGAGAAAAATATATTTTCGTGCTCGTATAAAAAATTGAAAAAGGAGCATGAGCACACTCCTCCATACTTCACCTTGAAATCTTTGAACATTTCTCGTCGAATGTCAATTACAACACATACCAAATATAGGTACCAACATTGGCAAGTTTGGATTGAAGCCTACAACTTTCCTTAGTCCACTTGTACTTTTCGTACACCACCGATCTCAAATTATGCAAATGGCCTTGATACCTTGCAACAAGTTTAAAAATTCCATCACTAAGATGGTCCATGAGTACTTGTTCATTTTTCACTTACGCCGCATAGGTACTTGCAAACAATTTCAACTAAGAGAGGATCTTGCAAACTTTGGTTATTAGAAGTGAAAAGGGAATTAGAGCACATTATTCAATGCAGCTTCACCTTGCACCCTTCCACACTTCCGAACAAAGTCCTTGTTTTCCCATGATTACTTTGGAAAGAACCATAATGACCCACCGTCCTCGTGAGAAGATTATGAAATAAAATATTCCCTCAAAAGAAAATATTCCCAAAGTTATCCCACATTTTATGGGGCACCCTTGCCATCAATAATTAGTTTCTTCCAAATGTCTAGCCAAACCTAAATAATATCTAGAAACCATTATAGCTCTCCAAATAAATCATCAAAATTTTCCGATATTACAAATAGCTTACGACTCCAACATCGAAAAAGAGTTCCCATGCGTAGTGGGTTAGCTAGATCTTCTAACAAATAGTCCATTCGCCTTGGCTGTGTTCATGATTTTCTCTAAATGGACACCGCATCAATAGGAGTAGCATGAATTTTATTTTAATGGTATTCTAATTATATTCAACACTACAATCCACTCGTTTTTTCTAAATTTCAATTTATCCTCATTCACACATTTCCTTTCATCACATCTTGATATATTTCCCCGAAAACAAGCAAGCCTTTTTGTTAAAATCCAGAGGTGGTTCCACCTCTAGACAATTCATGTCATCGAAATAATAATAGCTCATTCATATTACTCGAAAGAAGTTTATCCTTATCACAAAAGCTTACACCTCAAATAATCTTCTTTGTTTACTTTGAGAAAATTCTCGTGATGCTTATCACACGATAGACATACACTTATTTGTTGAGTAATCTTGTCTTCCCACTACCCCCGACACAAATGTTAAAAAGACAAGCAAGAAACCAACAACATAAACTATTGTCTCCGTTTACCAAGTAATCTCACACTTTACAAGCATTTTCACTATAGCTTGCATTTCTCCTTTAACTCCGCATCAAACTATCAAAATTCAAAAGACAAACACTAGCAACCAATATAACATCTTGGTAGCTAAGAGTAAAAATTAGATATCTTGATATGAGATTCTAGCCGCCTTCAACACAAAAATATTATATGGCCGCAATTTATTTTTTCCTAATCGCTCAATTTGGTGACTCACCAAATATGTACAAAAGAATCCACATTTTTACAATATAAATACAAATGAAGACTTTTGACATACAATACACTTGATGTTTGTGGCCGAATGGGCTAATCAGTACATCATTATTTATTCTAGTTACCCATAAAACAAGAGCCAATCATGATGTTGTACCGCAGTAATATGATCCTAGTCTTGAGATTACCATAAAAAAGCTCAATTATGATAAGAAAGCCAAATTTATGTTAGTGTTTATTCCTCGTATAGGGCACAACCCACCAAACACACCAATATTTGGAGGTAGACATCGTTTCTCTCTTTAGACCAAAAGAAGAAGGTTATTTTCCTACACATTTTTTTTTTCAAATTGATAAATGTAGGTAATTTAAAACTATTGTCTATTGATATATACAATCTAGGCCACATGCAACTTTACTATTCAATATCCTTCTCATGAACAAGGCCCGAAAAAAATTGTAATATCACATGGCCTAAACTATCGACCAACATTCTTCAAAATCTCCCAAAGGCAAAATTGTTTTTGGCTTCTTCTCATGAAAGTTGAAATAGAATTTCTTCATATTTATTGTCCTCGATATACCTTTTTGATTCTCAAAATAAGTATAACTAATATGTACACCTTCAAAACCCACAAAGATAACGATTTGTTTTCTTTGTCTTCAATGTACTCCCCCGAGATAGGGTCAAAACAATAAATTTTGGGCCCAAATTACAAGCAAGTAATAGCCCAAAATCATTAACTTGAGAAAGTGTAAGATAAAAATATAATTGCATGACTTAAACCCCATACACTTGATAAAAAAAAAAATAAAATTCCACAATCAATGCAATATGGTTTTGAAAATAATGGAAAAACTAAATAAGAGAACAACCTACAAGCAAATTCTTCCATGCAACATCATTTTCACATAAACGCATTACCTTCCCATAATATATATATTAAGATATGCCGGTGAAAGCTGAGAGAAACCACTCAAAGAGTAACAATATAAGACAAATCAAGAAATGAGAGAAATTCTTAAAACACATAAGAACATGGAATACCAAATGGAAGAGTTAAAAATTGCCTCCCTTGAAGGTTTCAACGTTTGGGGCAAATTCTCGCCTACATTTCCTTCAAAAATGTTTTAATATTTTAATTTTATATCCTTTTATAATTGTATTTAAAGGATTCTAGGGTTAAATTCACATGCAAACACATCCATTTAGTAACCTGGTTCGAAAACATTTTATGGGAAGCACAATTCCATTTCACGAAACCCATGCAATTACATTAACCGAATCTAACTCTTTGACATTGTTAATCATGCCAAATGCATAAAATCTATATTTAGAAAGTAAATATAATGTTATCTTCAAAATGCCAAGTGCAACAAAAAATTCATCTTTCCGTAATTTCTCAAAATCAGAAACCAACAAAGACAGATACCAAACTTTGTAAGCTTTGGACCGCGTCCAATACTTGCTTCGATCCATCATCCGTAATTTTCGTGCACTACACCAAGTCACTTTGTAACCGACCTTGAGACCTTTCAACAAGTTTTAAGAGGGCATCACTTCGTGAGCCTTTTGTTTATAGATACTCCACATGTATAGTTTTCCACATGCGAGGATCATCTTTCATCGCAAAGAGTGTAGAGACTTGCAAAAAGTTTTCAATGGGAAGAAGATCTTGCAAGCCAAAATACCAAAGGGGCGAAATGAAGCCCATCATGGGGTTCTATTTGTAACTCTCCACCACTTCTACCTTCCATAATTCCCAAAAAAACCTTGATTTCAACCCGGAAAATCTAGCAAGAATCATAATAAGCCGATGTCTTCATAGAAGGACTCCCAAAGCAAAGCTGTACTCAAATATTACTAGTGTCATCCATATATTTTGCAAGGCTCTCTTTAAGACCGTCATGATTTTCCTCCTTACAAACTTCTTAGGAGTGTTGCTTCTTCTAGAACCTTGGAAGTCTACCAATAACACACCAGCTTTCGAGGATGTCACAATAAGATCCCTTGTAGCTCGAATCCACAAAATCTATTTTATCAAGTAATTCATGCAACGTCGTCGGTTTGTCTTCATCATAATAATCAATATGTATTAACAATATTTCCCTTTATCTCTCCCCACATATCTAAATTAATAGACAAATATCCGTACAAAAAAAAGAATTATGAGTTTAGAAGGTTTAAAAGCACAAAGACGTTTGTATATATTCAAACATTCATTTAGTTCTCTCATTGATAAAGTTAACCGTCAAATACAGACTATATCTAGAGAGTGTATGTATCACACTATAGACATCATTGTCTCAGGAAATTTCATACATAAGGTGTTGATGAATTTAATAGGTTATGAAAATGGCCACTTCCAATATTTTCACTAGAAAAATGTGGCTACTCACAACCTGCTAAATTCATGCATATTTTACTCATACAAACAATAGGTTTTAACCTATGTAAAAGACAATTTCAATTTGTAAGGGGGTGTGCAATGGGCATCAAATTTCAAGCCCATATTTGTTAGAATATTTTCCAATATGCATACCGTAATTCAATTAATCCATCACATTTAGAACATGTTTAAGTCACTGAATTAATCGTTAACACCCTTTCCGTTTTACTTGAGACCACACAAATGTAATGAAGCAAAAAAAAAATGTGCATACCGACATAGACTCAAGAGTGGAAATACATGAGTCAAAGAAAGGCATGAGATGGTTTGCAACAAGTACTTTTTGCTCCATGTTTTCATTACAACCAACCGCATTCAACTTGCAACTACAAAACACTTGCTGACCGCACCACTATTTTACTCTTGAATTCTACTATCTATTCAAGTTAAGGTCATTAAACTTATATTAATTTCTCTTACAAGAGAGGTTTTCGTTACCTCACAAATATCACATTATTCTGAGCACTCAAAGAAGTCTACCCACCTTTGGCTAATAATCGAACCAAGCTTGGGTGGTAAATATTCTAGTAAGTGGATTTTTCACTTCATACTCATTGCCCCTTCATGTATACATATCCACCCTTGCAAAAAAAGAGATCAATAGGGTAGCTAAAGGTTGCAATTGAAGGTGGACTTGTTATCCGTCTCATTTACATTCAAGATCATTAGTCTCATGGAAAATTCCACTTTTCCATTAGAGGGTTTTCTCTCACTAGTGAAACATAATTTTTGATTATGACATCTCATGGATGGGGAGGGTTCGACAATTGTGAGTTTTGAAAGAGAGTACTAATGAGGGTAATGGATGCATTGATTGCGTTTCCTCAAAACTTCAAGATGCATATAAAACCCCAATTTTTAAGGCATATAAGGAAAGTAGTAGGATTGAAACATGAGTTGCTTTCACTTAACCACACACAAGAACAAAAATATCATAAAACGTTATAGAAGGAAATGAATAAGACCTTTGGTTCCACTATCATTGGTGGCATGTTCACTATTGGTAAAACCAACATTCTAATCTCCTTAGCAATATGATCAACTCGCCACCGTTCTTCCCGTGTCAACGAACTCAATTCCACCTGGCAACAAAATTTTAATTGCATAAAGGAATATTGGTCTCATGCTAATAGTTCCTACGATGAATGAAGGAATGTCTGCCTCATGCCATAGGTCTCCTATGATGAATGCGTAGAACCTAGTACATAGACTCGTTTTTCTTCTTCGCTAGCTACCTAGGCTTATTTTCCTTTCCAAATATGAATAATTATTTTCCAAGAAAATCTATAATAAGAAAATCTTTTACTATATTTTAAAAAGGTGAAGATGTCGAAATCATGCCACAAAGTGAAAGGAAATAAAATATATTTCCCCTAAACCACCAAATATATAAATAAAACAATAATAATTATAATAATAAAAACCGTATCTATCGATCTATGCATGATATGAGCAGAACCATAAGCATTCAAGGGACTAAAAAAAATTTTCGACCAAAAGAAACCAACAATTTCTAACTCAACAAAATCCCTCTAAACACAAAACAAACAAACCACTAAAATTTTCTAACATATCGTAGCTAGACATCAACAAAATTTCATGTACCCATTTTTGCTTAGCATTAGACTTCTTAAATTATTATTTATCATTTAATACTAGGACACTATCTATGTGAAAAGAAATAGGTCCCAAATTCATCAAACCACTTCATTTCAACAAAAGATCAAACCCGACTTCATTTCTAGTACCAATATAAAATCACACTTTTCCAAATATCAATAATTAGTTTCAAGAAAATATAAAACTTGAAACTCAAAAAATTCCCCAAACTCAAGTATATAAACCATTAAAATTTTCCAAGATATTAGAGCTAGACATCAAACATCAAGGTAGTTTCATGTACTTGAATGAGCCCATCGATGCTTTGCGTTATATTGTTAAATTAGCTATTTATCATTTAGGTCCCAACCTCATCAAATCCATCTTCATTTCCGTCACAAATAAGAAAAAAAGAATGTAAGGATTAAATATGAAACATAAATCTTAAAAACACACATCAAAGAAATGTAGCTTCAATGTTACAATGAAAAATAAAAAATATAGAAACCATTTTTACCCGAATTTGACATATAGTAATCTCGTATGATCAACGGAACATGTATACCAAAATAAGAGTCCTAGGGTATTTCAACTTCCGTTCTCATCTTGGTCCTTATTGGCGCCAAAATCAACACTTGGACTAAATCGTCACTGAATGTACACATCTTAAACTCTAAGGAAATTTTAATGTTTTTTTTTTTTTATGGGATTGGAAGACAAGATAAACTCCTCGATTCACCGAAGAGAGATTTCCGATCAAATCCACAGCTCTACTAAAGAGGGTATTGTAATCAGATGTGGTAACAGGGTGCAAGTTTGTAGTCTATGATGAGAGGAAAATGAAAGATGATCGAAGAATCAATAGGTCTATAAAACATAAATCTCTTGATTTAGTAGAAATTGGACAAAAGTAGAAGCTCGATAATATTCCATTGAGAAAAAAGCTATTTCTAGTCTCACAAGATCACCCAGTCATGAAGAATAACTATCATGAGTGTTGCTCTTCCACTATTATAACATTTGTTTTATTAGGAATTATAATCGTGTGAGACTAATAAAACTGATAAAACACATAACATGCTTAAGAGACTAATAAAAACACATAACAATATGATGATTTGCAAACTCGGAACTCGGAAGAAAGGAGATATGGAAACACAAATAAAGTGGACAATATACACAACAAATTGGTAATAAGTCCTCGTGGTATTATTCCATTTCATTCACAAAAAATATTGTCAGCTCATATAAATCAAAATTCAATAACCACCAACCAACCCCTCGTATTCATACTTTCGCTTAGGCATATATATAAAAAATATGATACTATCATCTTCCACAAAAAAGGTAAATCGTTTCAAAAGTCATTACAAACTCGTGTAAGAGGTGAGGCTTATCTAAAAATTTAATACGCAGTGTTATGACATAATTAAAATAAAAACATTAAGGATAACAAGCTTGGAAGTGGTTTGTATGATGTGGCAATTTTATGGGAAGACTCCTCTTCCATTCTCCGGGTAACCAACTACATAAAAAAGTGCAAAAAATAGTGAAAATGGTGTGTGGCCGTTCCTTGAATGCTGCCCGATGTCCGGTAAAAATGTGCCGATACCGAGAGTAGTGGTAGAAAACTCGTTTGAGAGAAATTTTGCTGTTATTCGCCGTTCTTCTTTTTTTGGTTGAAAACACCTTGTAATGGTGAAAACTCAAAACTTTTGGATAGAATGATGAAGATTAATTTTATGAGAAATTACAAAGAAAACCCTTTCAAACAAGTTTAATTTATAGAGGAGACATGGGGCAGAATAAATGATAAGTGAGGGGGGTGGTGATGTGGTGAAGAAGTGGGATTGATTGCAGATCACACATCGTAAGTTTTATTGTGAAATGCAGGAAGTTAAATGTTGAAAATGGCGAAGTGCGATGTGTAATGAGGGAGGTGACGTGCAGAAATGTGGACCGATCGCATCCCGCATTGGAAGATTTATAAACATACATATGTGTGAAATAATTTTTTTTTATCATAAATTTAAACAAAACCGCAATTTCTCCCAAATAATATGCATTCACAATGCACTGTGGTTCTTGGGCCCCACAACCAAATTGATCAATAGGAAGCAATCAAAAATTGACCGCCCAAAATTTAACTTTACAATTATAATGACGAAACCATAAACTTTGTGATTTCCAGGAAATCACGTCGATGCACTACGCCGACATGTGTCCCTCATCTCATCGCATCATAAATCGCTTAACATACTATGCAAAGCCTTAACGATAAACTCTAAAACTACGATTTTCGAAATCACCCATCCGCGCTTAATCTCCACCGTTGATATGTGCTTAGATCTGACGGTCTTCCTTTCTGTTCTTTAGCCCCGCCGCATCGAAAATCACTTAACATACCATGCAATTTGACTAACGATAAAAATTTAAAAACAATGTTGTGCGAAGTCGCTCCATGTGCGCTTTAATCTCGCCCGCCGGGCCTACTCCCCTTTGGATCTCGCGATTAGATCACGACCATCCATTCCTTTTGCACGTATTTCTTCTCCATTGCTTCATTCCTTAGTCTATTTCCCGACTAATTTCCTTTAAATATTCTCTCGTTGCTCTTCTCCGAATCTCTCACTCGTTGGTTAAGCAGCTCAAATCGCTTGATTTTAAAGAACTCGGTTGCCATGGTAGCTCGAATTTTCCCGCTTCAAAAAACTAATTACCTGTTTACTCGTAGCCTATTTTCCGAGATAATTCAAAATCTCGCTGAAATACCCGCGATTTTCACCGTGTGGAATAGCACGTTTCATTTTTGAGAAATAACTGCCTTTACTATTTTGACAATAAATTTGCAACAAAAGTAGCTATTATTCCATACTAGATGACTACAATTTTATTACCCAAACATCGACTAAATTTCACTAAAATAGGCCAAAACAAAAGATTTTAACTTATTTTAGGACTCTAAACACTATGACACCTATTCACTTAAAACCACCTCGATGTTGGGACTCTTTAAGTTTTATTGGAAATCGCTCAAACTCTAGACATGGACTAAGACACAATAAAAATTTGAGAATGTTGACACAATGGTTATTACACCATTAAAAATTTTAGCGCTAACATGGCTCCTATTAGGATGAAATCCTCCCCGTGAGGCTTCAAGGACCGTAGAATTAGTGCCTCAAAAACTCTTGAAACTTAGAATATTTCTTAAAAAGTAGAGACTAGGATTGAATTATCGACATACTAGACTCAAGGATCGACCATATATAGACCTAAGTACCATTGGGCTTGGATTTTATTGACACATCACACCGGATATTTACAATGGAGTGAATAAAATGACTTTACTAAATAAAGAACCTTTAAGAAAATGACCATTGACTGGCCCAAATTTCTACCGATCATCATCTAGATGTTTGAGAAGAAAAGTATTATTCTCCGAAACTTCAACAATTTTAAATGGCCCAAACCAGAGATTGTCAAAATTACCATGCTTTCCATGGTATTCTCTCCTAGCATCCCAACGCAACACCAAATCATTCTCCCTTTAAAACAACAACCGATGATTTTCTCTTTATCAAAAACAGTATTTGAATTTAGCCCGATACTTCGAACTTTTTCCGCAATGGTTGTCCTGGACGTGGTGTGCCTCTATCAACTCAGCATTCTCCTTTGGATTGGGTTTTCATGATCAACTTCATATTGTAGGAACTTCATCATAGGAAGGGCTAATTGCAAAGGCATTATAGCTTCTCGTACCATATACAAGCTGGGAATGGAGACATTCCAATTGATTTTTTACCACTTAATCTATCTCGCCTACGTATACGTGTATCAATTGAGTGTCCCAATTCCTCTTATTTTTAGAAGCATTTTCTTAATAATCCTTACCAAAATTTTATTCGATGACTAAATAAACCATTACCTTGAGGGTAATAAGGTGTGGAATGAGTCAATTCAATCCCATATTGCTGACAAAATTTGTACATCTTGGTGGACTTAAAGCTATTGCATTATCAAGCATTAATTTCGTGGAGAACCAAATCTTGACATAATATTTTTCAAATGTAAATTCAATAATTACCGTATTAGTAAGTATCTTCTCAAGTTATTACAACTCTCAATCCATTTGGTGAAATAGTTTGTAGCTGTGATAATCCATCTATGTTGTCCCGATGAAGGTGGATGAATTTCAGCGATGAAGTCTAGCCCCCACTCGCTAGAAAGGAACATATGTTGAAATAGGAATGAGAGGTAATGGTAGAAATTTCTGTTTACCAACAAATTCTCAAATTTGGATACAACTCCCGACTTTGGAAAAGACATTAGAGAAAGGAGTTGGCCAATAATAGCTAGCTCTTAATATTTTATTTGCAAGGCTCTCCAATATAAATGCCCTCCACATACTCCCGCATGTATCTCCGTCATAATATCTTGGGAATCGCTTCATCTACACATCTTAACAAGACTCCAATAATATATTTCTAGTAAAGATGGTCTTCCAAAATGAAATACTTCTACAACTCTCAATTTAACATCTCTTCATTTAGACTTCTCCATTTCGTGGACAATTGAAATTTAATAAGAAGTAAAAATATATCCTTATACCAATATGAATTGAATATTTTAGGATAATTAGAAATACCTTCTCCATATTCTCTCACCGCTCTACATTTAGATTTAAAGCTTTGTAGTTAGATTCAGCCATCAAGTGAGCCAAGCCATGACCCTTATCAATTTATTTGGTTTGATTTCAACACCAAATTCCGTAATCTTGGTCACCATCGTCCTCTCCTTCCATCTCGTATCTAGATGCGTAACACATCTTTAAGAGTGATATCAGCACAGAAAGAAGTTATTTTTGAATGCAACACATAACCTCGAAAAGACTTCAAAGCCTTAACTAATTCATATTCTTGTTTTTTAGTCAAGCTGTACTTTAATTCAAACATCCCTTAAAGCATCGACTAAAATGAATTTGGCTGCTCCCAAACCTTTCTTATCTTTCCGTAATAAGAGAACTACAATTGTTTTCCGAAGTATATGAAAAATCGAAAAATCCTTTTCAAAGTCGTGATTTATTAAAACTCGGGTTTCAATCAAGGAGATTTAATTTCGAAAAATAATTCTTTGCTTCATCTTGCCACTTAAACTCTACATATTTTTTCAACAAAACATTTATATGTTTAACTAGCTCGCAAAGTTATGAACAAAACACCTCGTAAAATTGTTTTTCCCTAAAAATGACCGCAATTCCTTCTTATTTCCGGGGCAAACCAATCTTCCGAATAGATTCTACTCTTCCCGCATCAATATAGGTGGTACTTATGTTACAATATGTCCCAATAACTTACCTTCTTGGACAACAAAATACGACTTTGGGGTTTAAGGACAAACCAAACTTTCCGCATTTGTCAAAAACTTGCTTCGTATGTTTCAAGTGGTCTTCATCATATTTTGAATATACCGTGATGTCATCGAAATAAATGACCACAAATCATTCTTTCTCCCGCAAAGGAAATATCCATTTCCCTTTTTAAAGGTTACACCTACGTTCATCAAACCAAAATGGAATTTTGTTGTACATGAATGTGCCTCAAGGTGTGGTAAATGTTGTCTTTTCTTCTTATCTTGCTTGTCAACTAAAATATGATTATAGCTTGGAAAAGCCATCAATCATTGATAGTCTTTTGGATCCTATAGCCTTCTGCAATATATAATCCATCTGGGCCGTGGATAGTTATCTTTCAAGGAGCACAAAGTTGAGGTTGCGAAAATTAGCACAAATCCTTATTTCTCCATTCCTTCTGGACTCGACTATATTAGCTACCCAATTAGAAAATATCAAAGGTAGAATAATCTTTGATTCCCATAATTTTTTGATTTCTTTCTCACGATTGGAAGCAACATGGGAATGCTTTCGTGTTTGATTTTTTGTGCTACATGCTTTCAGACCGTTTTCAAAGGGATCTTGTGCTCCATTATGCTCTTATCATAATTTTTCAACTCATTATAATACCATGCAAAAATATAAGAAAATTCCTTTAGCAAGCTTGATATATTTTGTTCGGTTTCCGCAGGAAGGAATTTGGACACTTTGACTAATTCGTGCCGATCTTCCGTACCAATGTTACACTCTATTTTACTCTCTCCATCAATCCTTGCTTTCATGCTTGAGAAAAACATCATTATTATCAAACAATCTTTCTAAAGGAACCAAAACCTTAGGAATAAAGTTATTTTTCAGATCTATAATGTTTTTCCTGCCCATAGTTTTCTTCAAAAGGCCGCTATTTTGGTTTTCAACAATATCCCTAAGCCATTATCAATTTGTATGTCTACAAAATCTTCTACACACCCAAAAAATTTCTGAATCTCCCCCGTCATCCTCAAATACTTTCCAAAGGCTTGATGTTATCGTGAATTGAAGGTATTTTTTTTATTTGAACATCATAAACTACCTTGACATCTAGAGTGAACTTTGAAATTAAAGAAGAATAACTAGTGAATCAACGATTTTATTTTCTTCTCTAGTGAAAAAATTTATATTAAATGCCGAAAAGTAATGTTCAATCAAATCCCGTACTCATTTCTATAATTCTTCAATTTGAAATTTTCACTTGATAATTATTTCTCACCTTCTTAATCACTCAAATCCGAATCGCCAAAGGCAATTAGTCATACTTTTCCCTTCCAAATCTTTCATTGCCTTCATACCCAAAGACAAGTGCTTCATACTCAACAATGTTGTTAGTGGTAGAAAATTGTGCTTTGTATGATATGGTTACCTTCTCGCCGAGTAGGAGAAATGAGGACTACACCGGCTTTTGATCCTTCTCTTGAAGAAGCTTCCGTCAAAGTACAATTTCCGTATTTGTCCTCCTTCGAATACCGCACATTTTCACCTTGAAAATTTCCTGTTTTCACTTAATTCAAAGCAGCAAATCATTACTACCGCATCAAGGTGCAAAATTGATGACCCCAATTCTTTTCTTCAAGATATAGGGGATGGTTTTATGGATTGTGTTGATCACTAACGATGTAGGCCATTTGAGTTTCCCTATACAACCTTCCACCCTCCAAATACTAGGATGGTAGCATATGACATGTCCATCTAAAGGGTACTTCCAATTTCATGTACAAATATCTAGAAAGTAACATCCCAAATCTAGAAGGAATGTCGAAAAACCACAATTTCCATCACTAAGCTCTTCATAGGCAACAGTAAGGGAAAACAACCAAATCCTTAATCACTCCTATACACTTGAATTTTTTGGAGTCAAAGGTGTAAAGGTCATGGTATTTCTTGATGATCTATAATCCCAATTCATCCATTACTTTCTTTGGCATGATCGTGGAAGCTCCTAATCTACGTACAATTATGCAAAAATTTGTCATGTATATTAAGTATTTGTGTAGAAAGGAGGTGAGTTATCATCATTTTGGTCTTGGAAATGATAGCCTAGATAAATGGTGGGATGCTCATCCTCAAGGTTGAATTAATCGTGTACAGAGTGAGGTCATAACAAACTCTGAAAGAATCTTTATATGATGGATTTTTCAATAATTCCAGGAGTGGAACCAGAATTTTGATTTTATTCAATTCGCATTTGAACCTAAATAAATTGGAACTAATTCCTTATTTTCAGTAATTTTAACAATTGGGGCATAATTTTGAGGTGGAGGAACCTCATTTACCTTGGCCTTCTATTTAGTAGCTTGTTTACATCCGATTTTTGTTGAGGTCACGTAACATGACCTTTTGAACTCAAAAGGTAATTTTTGTTTTGAACTTCTTGTTGTTTTTTTGAGTTAGCTCATATCACTTTAAAACAAACAAATTCTTGATCTATCTTCATATTCCTACAATGTCAAACATGTTGACTATGAAGTTTCTCCCACATGGTTTATTTCTTTGTTTTCTTCCTCATTTCCTTTGTTGTTCTTATTCAACAAAAATTATTCAAAGGAGGTCTAACATTTTGGTCATCAACATTCCTCCTTGGGCTACGTAGGATTTGTTGAGGCTGAAAAGGCCTCCGAAGGAGCCCGAGCTCTATTAGCTTAGTTTTGATTGGCTCTAGAAGCTAGTTTATTTTCTATCTATAATTTTGACATCTTGCAGGCAAGTTCCTCAAGATCAAATCGACATTTGATCAATCTTTTTGCCACCGATAAAGAGATTTATAAGAAGAAATATTTTATTTCATCTTCTTTTTGTCTTTTACACCCTTTTTTCCTCCATTTTTAATTTATTAGAAGCTATGAGATTAGAATGCACTCCAATTCTAGCCTATTGCATAGTTATCGTTGCCTGATTTTTCTCACCTTCAACCATAAGGAAAACTTAGAATCTAAAGCATTTTCAAAATTTATAATAGTCATGGTTTCAATGGGTTTAATCTCTTTAGAATTTTTTTGATAAATTTTATTAAACCTCTTATAAAATCAACTAAAGACTCATCTACCTTTTTCTTCGCAGTTCCAAATTCCGTAAGATAATAAACATAGTCTTTCCTATCACCCTAATTCTTCACAAGTATCTCTTCTAATTCATCAATTCCTATAATTGAATTTGGATCCAAACTTCTAAACCATTTTCGAGCTTCACCATCCAAGTTTCCGAACAAAGAGTCTTGACCAGACATCTTCATGTTCAATATTTTGATTGCCAAGATAACTATAGAAAGCCACTAAATGTTCCTCAACAAAATCCTTCTCCCTCCCTAGTGTATTTTGGAATATATTTCAAGTAATCTCCTTGGGGAAGTGCATGCATGTGTTAAGGGAGAACAAGTGGCGCATATCTCGCAACCACTATCTACCGCATCATTGTAAGGGAAGGTCGAGCTATATTTTTCTAATGTATAATTGATGTATCCGTTTGAGAAATATGAATTACAATTGGTGAATTCAGATTCTCGATTTAGGATAACATAAAATTGGGGGTCTTGAGCCGATTTTTTTTCAAGCTTTGGAACCGAGAAGAGTGGGTTTTCAAAAAGATGAATAGATGATGTATCGACTTCCCCTTCGCAGGAGAATCGTAATCTAAAGTTGTCTATTGAGGGGATAGAGTTAATTTAGTTTTATTTTGTTGAGAAAGGAAATCGTATAAGTTAAAGGTAAGACTTTGCACAATTTCTTCAAGTGGATGAGAGGAAGATGACCCAACATCCGGATTTGGAAAGAAAGGAAAATGTTCTTGCTAAGGGGTGACAAGAGACCGGTATTCAAGATGAGTTTGAAGGAAATTTAAAATGGCCTTGAAATCTTCTTCACTAAAAATATCCCTATCAAGAAAGGGTGCAATACCCAATACTTGTTCTAATTCTCTCAAATAACATAAACTCTTTTGAATTCTTTTCAACACTTAGAAATTCATTTTCTCCTTCTTTAACTAGAACAATACTTATTTCATATTTACTAGGTGACAGTAAGAAAAATCCTTTCACTGGCCTAGGTTAACAATATCCACTTTATTTTCTAGAGGAGTAGCTTTAACTTGAGATTTTTCTAATTTTTTGAAACTAAAACCCTTAGATATTGCAAAGTAGATAGAGGTACCTTTTGCCTTTTTGGAAACATACTTTTTGTGTACCTTCTTCACCGAATGAGATGTGGGCTTCAACTCATCCGTGTTTTTCCTTTAGCATCTTTGATGATTTTCTCTGGTCAAAAATTGGAGTAATGTTTGGAAATATCTCGATTCCTCCTTGTAAAAGGAGGTCTTGAAACCCCTTTTTCCTCTTTGTGTAGTCACTAGGTGAACAAGTTTATAAATTTTCTTCGTGTCACCAATTCTTGTTCACCATAAAGAATTGATTATCAAAAATTCATAACAATAGACACAGGAGAATACTTCGTTAAAAGGCCTTCGTCATCTCTACAGACGCACCAAAATATGTTGGCGCTCGAATCAACACTTGGATTGAAGCAAGCGAATGACCGTACACATCTTAAACTCTAAGGAAATTTTAATGTTTCGTTTTATGGGATTGGAAGATGGTATAAAATCCGATTCAATCGAAGAGAGATTTTGGTCAAATCCATAGTTCTACTAAAGAGGGTATCAGAACTTGATGTATAGCAAGGTGCAAGTTTATAGTCTATGATGAGAGGAAATTGAAAGATGAGATGAGAATCAATAGTTCGTAAAATAGAAATCTCTTGATTTAGTAGAAATTGACAAAAGTAGCGCTTGACAATATTCCATTGAGAAAAATCTATTTCTACCGACAAGATTCTCACCGAAATATCATGAAGAATAACTATCATGAGTGATGCTCTTCCACCGTTATGACATATATTTTATTAGAATGCTCACCGCGTGAGACTAAAAAAAAATCCGATAAAACATATAAGATGCTCAAGAGACTAATAAAAACACATAAAAATATGATGATTTGCAAACCGGAACTGGAAGAAAGGGGAGATATGGAAACACAAATAAAGTAGACAATACTCACAACAAATTGGTAACAAGTCCTCAATAGTATTATTCATTTCATTCACAAAAATTATTACAGCTCATATAAGTCAAAATTCAATAACCACTGCATCAACCTTGACTTCATATCAGTTTGGCATATATATACAAAATATGATACCGTCATTTTCCACGAAAAAGGTAAATATGTTTCAAAATTCATTACAACCTCGTGCAAGAGGTGAGGCTTATCTATAAAACTTTAATACGAAGTGTTATGACATAATTATAATAACAACATTAAGGATAATAGTTTGAAGTGGTTTATATGATGTGGCATTTTTATGGGAAGACTCTTTCCATTCTCGGTGCAACCAACTCCATAAAAAGTGCAAACAATATTAATATGGTGTGCGGATGTTCCTTGAATGCCGTCTCGTGTCCGGTAAAAATGTGATGGTACTAAGAGGAGTGGTAGAAAACTGCTTGAGAGAAAGTTTTCCATTGTTCCATTCCTTTCTTTTTTTTGCTGAAAACCCTTTACAATGGCGGAAAACTCAAAACTTTTGGATATGATGATGGAGTTTCATTTTATGAGAATGATAAAGAAAATCATTTAAAACAAGTTTAATTGACAGAGAGACATGGAGCGTAATAAAGGATATGGGGTGGTGACGTGGGTGAAGAAGTGGGACCGATTGAAGATCGCAAATCGAAAGTTTTATTGTGAAGGGAAGTTACATGTTAAAAATGCATGGGCGCGATGTGCGATGAGGGTGAAGGTGACATGGCAGAGAAATGGGACCGATCAGCAGATTCGTATCGGAAGTTTTATAAACATACACGCGTGCTATCAATATCGTTTATCGTAACTTTAAACAAAACCAAAATTTCTCCAAAAAAAATTTGCATTCATGTAGAATTGTGGTTCTCAGCTCCCATAACCTATTGACCAATGAAGCAATCGCAAATCGACCACCCGCAAATTTAACTTTACACCGATAACGACTAAACCATAAAATCTCGTGATTTGCGAAATCGTGCCGATGCGCTACATCGATACATGTGTCCCTCACCTCATCGTATCACAAATCGCTTAACATACCATGCAAAGCCTTAATGATAAAATTAAAAAACCGCGATTAGCAAAATCACTCCATTTGAGATTTAATCTCGATCGCGATCCGCGCCCGAATCCGACGGTTTTTCTTGCTTTCCCCTTAGTCTTCATCGCATCGCAAATCACTTAACATACCATGTGATTTGACTTAATGATAAACTTTTAAAAATTGTGTCGTGCGAAGTTGCTCCATGTGCGCTTTAGTCTCACCGTTCTGCCCCGCTCCCCTTTGGACCGCGATTAGACGGCGTCATCCGTTCCTTTACACCGCGTTCTTCTCATCGCTTCATTCCTTAGTCTATTTCCCAGCTAGCTTCCTTTAAATATTGTCTCGTTGCTCTTCTCCCGCAGCTCCCACTCTATTGGTTAAGATGTTTTCTTTTCCGGATAATTTCTTCTTAATTTCATACTACTATGTATCTAAATACAATCTTGAGTGGAACTCGGTGTTCACAATTCAACAATCCCCTCTTATTTTTTCCATGCTTCCTCCCTTGTTACCGGACTTGTATCCGGAGTATTTGGCATTGTTGTCACAATGTTCATATCAATTGGTATCAAATCCTAATGGATAGAGTTTTTTCATAATTCCCATGGTTTAGGTAATTTATATGCACATCCACAATTTCTTTGCCTGCTTTTAAAATACAATTTTGTGCACCATTCTTCAAGTTTCCCATAATCATGATCTATGTTTATTTACATCTCTTTGTAACACAAGTATACCGCAAGAATACCAATAGTCGAGGAATATATATGCATATATATAATCCCCATCACTCACCAAGATTACTTGGAATAGCTAGAAATATATACCAAATACCATCAAGTATTTGAATTGTTGGCATTCCCTTTGGTATTCATATCTTTAACTTAAACAATAGAATAAGGGATGTTGAATAGATTTCATAGTAACCTTCATAATTGGATGTATAGGAATCTACCACTAGGCAATAAGATAACTATCTTCAAGGGAATTTCACTTACTTGTATGGGAGTGTTTGGCATTGTTAATATCTATAGAAATTATACAACATGCATGTATATCTTGGATTCAATTGACCCAACAATGTACTAAAAGTTAAATACCGAATCGCTTTACAAATATTTTGTGGAATTAAAAACACAATCACTAATCACATGAACATGAAGAAAGATCTATCACAACATATATAATTTCCTCGGGGAAAGCTTACAACTAAAAACCCCACTATCTTCTATTGCATATTAAGCATGGATCATGAAACAATTACATACAAACTCTTCTCACAAGAGCTCAAAGATTGGCTAATTGTTCACATTGTCATATGCAAAATCGACCAACACATAGCAAATTCTCACCTCCAAACAACCTTCCTTGCTTGCGCAATCCCTAATGGTAAAGATCCCCAAAAGATATGATTTTCGTCGCCTTGACCGTGCAAGTATCATGGGCACTCCAATGGGTCTTTGCTGCATGTGTGCAAGCCAATAATCCTACAACCGACACAAACTTCCCTTTCACCTAGAACTCAACCGGGTCTCCACTGATCCTCGACATGCATGCAAATTAATAATAGTAAAATATTAGTTGCAGAGATCACTTCTCATGAATTAATTAATATTAAATTCACTTCGATCTCTCACTAAAGGTATCCGTAGTTACAACTATCACAATTGATTAAATCACTTAATTGAGTTAAACCGATTTACAACTTGCATTAACTAATGCACTACATCGCACTTTGTAACCGTTACAACTAGAATTAACTGCATGCCTCACCAATTCACTTAAATCTAAATCCACTAGCTAATTGAATTTATCACTTTCGCTAACTCATTGTAATATCCTTAAAATGGGAACAAATACACTATTGGGAATATTTTGAGTTATTACCAATGTGGAGCTTCAGAAAATCATGAGCATGAAAATGTAGAGCTTTAAGCCCTAGATGTAAAATAAAATCACACTAGTAGATGAAAGAACCTCAGCAAGTAGATAGCTCATATTCTCCTTCCCAAGTGGGGAAATGCAACAATATAACGCATAAAACAACCGTCTTCAGAAAATTGTGAAATAATAGTGGATAATGGGACTGGATCCCTTATTTTAGACCATATACAACCCAATTTAATAATTGGAGGTGAAACAAATGAAACTAGCTACATTAAATGCATCTCCCCGCTCAATATCGCTTAAAAACACCCCCGACCCCATGACTTCTTTACAAAATAATTTATAAAATTATGTAGTGAGAGTAATTACCATGAGGGTTTCTATATAAAATTATGAAATAATACTGATATAGAGCTTATATTAATCGACAGCGTAGAAATGGAGGTTTAACCTCCTTTACACAAAGGAAAAAACACCCGCAAGGGTTTCCGGCAATATACATGTACAAAAAGCAAGACTTAAAATAACGCAGTTTATTGCAACCGTGTATTAATAATGACTGAATAAAACATATATTATCTGAATAATACAAAAAGGGCCAAATGCCTTTCTTAATAGATCTCCCGGAGGGAAATAGACACCCTCCTCCTCAAGACTAGCAATAAAAATCCGAGTGAGCAACCCGTCGCTCGCTCGCACCCGCATAAATGACGCAGCTTTATGAAGGGAACTATGTTGTAGATAAATATGTATGAATGGCCCTAAGCCAAATGATGGGATTGAAGCTCAAAACCTTCCCTCTTGATCCCTTAAGCAAGCTGATCCATAGAGAGGATGGAATTCCCGCACGAGAATTCTTTTTCACAGACTCGTTGCAAAGGCTACAACCACAACGAAATCGTATGAAGCATGCAAGTAGTCACAAGAAAAAAGATAGCTGAATAATAAATGATCTCCTTGATTCTATGACCTCCTTTTTATCTTTGGTGAGCCTCCTCACCTCGCATTCCACACATTGTTGAGGTGACTTCCTAGTGAAGATTCCTCTTCTAAAACTCGCGCCGCCCTAGTTTGCTTCCCTCCTTTGTGCGCTCGTTGACTTGGTAAACTTGGACTAATCCACCTACAATGCCTCTTTTCACACCAAGGGGTCTTCAATCCGGTTCTCATATGTCTAGGCCGATCCTTGTTCACATTGAGCTAGTTTATTTGGGTGGTTCTTCTTCCCTCAAGAATGCATGCTATGGACTTAGTCAAAATTGACTATGTCCGCATCTATTTTTCCCTTGTTCACACTTCGAAAGTGTAAAATCCAGCTCCTAAGGTGATCTCCTTCCTTACTAAAGTTGAATTTATTCATATCTCTATTGTTCATGGGCCTCCTTTCCCATTTATTCCTCTCCTAAGTGAAAGACCAAAATCTAATATTCCAATTTGCTTGTTTGAAAAATTTGGAATATTACACTCATTCAAGTCCACATTGAGAATAGATTACCATTTAATGTCCATCTCTTACTAAGGGATAAAAATAGACATGCACCCAAAATAATCTTGGGCCCCACCCTAGTGTAGGTAAGCACCGGGTATGTGCTGAATGTTGCTTTATGGATGCTCAATTTGATCGTTTCTTGTTGCAAATAAACACTCCCTCTCAACAAGAAAGGAATGTCCTTTCATGTGACATGAGGTGTAACCATGCATGCAACATGTAACCCTTGCATGCAACAATTCTCTAGTGTTTATCGCACATGAAACCTTGCATGCAACACTTCCGAAACCGAATAGCCTCCAAAAAACTCGAATCGATATAATGTATCCGTCATCAAAGTCTTCCGATCGTTAAGAAGCACACATGTCTACCGGATCCTCTCGTTGTTGGAGCACACCGCATCCATGCACTCGCACTTGGCCGCCAAATCTGATCCGCACTCTAAAAGATTCGACACTCGTCACTTTGATTTCATTTCCTCCCGACATCCGACCGCATCAATCAAACTGATCTTACTATTGCTTCTTTGTGGGCTCCTTGCAGGCCGTGTTCAATCCATGAGACCCACTCACTTAGGATCCGCCCAAATTTCTTCTTAGGATTAATCATGCAATGTCGCCCACCTCTCACCTAGTGGTATAGCCGCATGCACTTCATCCATCCGGCTCGAAATTTATTTGCATGAGTGGTTTCTTCCACTCCATGATCCTTCATGATGTGGCTACTCCACATCTTAAGGTTCATTCTCACCCGCATGCAAATTCAGCTCCCTCTCAAGGGTCAATCGTATGGCTTTCTCAATATTCCCAATGGTAGGAAGCTCTATAGAAATCGCATCTACATCAAGTCTATAGAGATTCTTAACTCGAATCCCAATTTTATTGGCATGCCCTATTGCTTTGTGTCACAGAAAAATTTTCCTTCACCGAAAACAACATCATAGCCTCTATCCTCTAACATTGCAACCAAGACTAAATTTTTCTTCGAACCCTCGGTATATGCATTAAATTTTGTAATTGAAAGAGTTTACTTGAATTTCCTTTGAAGGTAATAATCCCGTAGCACCGTACCGCCCATCATCACCCAATTCAATATGCATATGGATATCCTTCTCCTCCAAGTTACTGAAAAGTTCCCGTCTCCCGTCATGTGAAAGGAAGCACCACTATCAAAGTACCACCCCCGAACCCAATGCACTTGACACCATGCATACCAATGG
Source organism: Pinus albicaulis (assembly GCA_034641835.2). Taxonomy (NCBI): domain Eukaryota; kingdom Viridiplantae; phylum Streptophyta; class Pinopsida; order Pinales; family Pinaceae; genus Pinus; species Pinus albicaulis. The sequence continues at coordinate 212,172,653 of CM076575.1, read as the reverse complement.
CAAGTCACGCTAAAATTGCAAGGCCAAAGCCTCACCAAATAGAGATCATACAACTCTCTTGTTATTCTTCTTTTGTGGAAAATTTGTGGCAAAATGTCCCCGCCGTGATAGTGAAAACACTTCACCTTGGACACGTCGCGCTCCTTGCCATCTTCTATCGACTCGCATTTGGAATGGAATTATCTCCTCTCCTTCTTTTTCCTTGGAAGCCAAAGCACAATATTCTTAATCTTCATTCTTAGATGAATATGTTGATATTCAACAAGAAGATCCTAGTGAAAATTAAGCACATACACTAGGATGGAGCTCAAAGCATTTTTAGGTGGATGTCTATTTATATTGTATTAGAGAAAATTTCTATTTATGATGATGTCTATTTATAGATGGTTGAGAAAATTATATTTATAGATGATGTTCTATTTATAGATGTATGTGTGAGTTCTATTTATAGATCTCATGTCTATTTATAAATGCATGTCGGCTATTATTATCCCTTGATAATAGTTGGATAATAAACAATAATATATTCTCAATGAGCACTTGGAAATAGTTAACGAAAGTGGAAAATCGCTAGGCTATAGGAAATTTGAGTTCAAAGTTTGGTTGGTGGGACATGCAAGTGACTTAGTTGTAAACCGAATGACTTTCATTGCAATTTGGGGTTGGGTGTGTAGTTATGTGAGCTTTAAATTAGTTTAACTCAGTTTAAGTGAGTTAAAATCAATTGTGCTAGTTGTAACCGAAGATACACTAGTGAGAGATCAATGAATTAATTATTAATTAATTCACAACGAGTGGTATCACATGCAACTAAAGATATACTACCGTTAACTACATGCATGTCGCATCCAAAGGAGACCAGTTTGAGATGTAGGTGAAAGGGACAAGATTGACTATCAATTGTGACATTAGTGGGTGCACTCATGCAACCACACACACATTGGATGTGTCCATGAGGATTGTGCAATCAAGGTAAGCAGGATTCCATTCATTCAGGATTTCTATAACCGGGATTGTGCAATGGAGGTAGGATTTCTATCAATTGGGATTGCAATTTTTGAAGCAGGAATTGAGTTTGTTGGTGGATAGAATTCACCTTGCGAAAGATTTTCTTGGTGCTACACTGAGTAAACATCGAAATGGATTTCAATGGATTGGGGCTAGAGAGAAAAATTTTAGGAAGCTCAAACCACATTTATTGAAAGGACAGGATGGATGTGGTGCTTCGAAGATAATGGCTTGAAGGAATTCATTGACAATGATGTTACTAAGCCAACTTCTCGACAAATGCCGCATTACTTGATGCATGGAAAAAGAAAGTGGAAAAGGTAAGGAGACTCAGTCAAAGGTGTACAAGACCACATTGTCTCAACCCTTCATGTAAAAGCCACACCATATGATATGTGGAAGGCTTTTTGATGGATCTTTTCCAAAGCAACAGACCATAGGAAATTGGTTACCAAAGATAAACCTTGTGAAGATCAGATGGAAAAGGGCAACAACATTCCAAAGTATCTCATGAAGTTTTTCCAATGTCGGGATGACCAAGTGTGGGAACTCAATGCAGCCGATGATGATTTGGTGAGCTTGGCTCTCTTGGGACTTCCAAGAGTTGGCACAAGCTTATGAAGACTTTGTCAATAGAAGGGAAAACTACCGGATTGGGAACGACCGGGTCGGATCTAGTGCAAAAGAAGAGTCTGTGCGGAACACCGAGATGGCTCTTCATCAAAGCATGATGACAGTGAGGATTTTTCGTCTCCAAGGCAAGGAAAGGAAGGGGAAGGAATTTCATTCAAAATATAATTCTAAAGGCAAGAAGCTAGATTTGTCCAATGTGAAGTGTTTTCACCATGAACATGGGCATCTTGCTACTAACTTTCCGTGTTGAAGAAGAACAAGAAGGTTGTTGGAGTTACACTGTGAGGACTTTCGTCACAATTTAAATTTGACTTCTCCTTGATCACATGCATGGTGTGAAGTGCATTAGGATTGATGTGGTATTTGGATAGTGGTGCTTCCTTCCACATGACAGAGAGCAAGGAGATTTTTAGTGACTTGGAGGAGAAAGATCTCCAAAATGCATATGTAGACGGCGACGATGGAAGATATAATGCGACCGGTATTGGTACCATTACCTTTTAGGGGGAGTCAGGTAAACCATTTTAATTGAAAGATGTTATGCATGTTCCGTGTCCTAAGAAAACTTTGTCTTAGTCGCAATGTTGGAGGACAAAGGCCATGACATTGTTTTTAGCGATGGAAAAGCTTTCCCTGGTGGACATAAAACAATGGGTCAAGCCAAGATGATAGGGATTTGGAGTTAAGAATATCTACAAGATGGAGGTAGATGGTTGTGCTACCATGATGGGCAAGGAAGAAAAAGTGGTGGAGCCAAGATGAGGGCGACCATGGCACAAAGCATTGGGCCATCTTCATCATGGAGCCTTGAAAGTCATGCAACAAATATCTACCGGACTTCCAATGGGAACACTTGCTCTCGCTTAGATCAAAGGCAAGGGTTTCTACCCATGGGGAAGTATGTAAATTCAACCTTTCATGAAAAGGAGAACCATGCTTTGGGTGATTCGGGAGAGAGTTTACAATGTGTATGTGGACCATTCTCGGTTGCTTCAACAAAAAAACATAAGTATTATGTTATTTTTGTTGATGAATTTTCTTGTAAATGTCGGATCTTCTCGCAAAATAAGGATCAAACATTCTCAAAGTTCTGGTGAGTTTAAGGCATTGGTGGAGAAAGACCCGTGGAAGCAAGTGAAGGCTTAGAGGAGTGATAATGGTGGAGAATACTTCTCTAACGAATTCAAATACTTCTACAACAAAGAAGGAATTTAAGAGAAATCATAGTGCCCAAGCAACCCACGCATAAATGGGGTCGTGAAGAGGAAGAACAAAACGATCATGGGTGCAGCATGAGAGATATTGCAAGGATTAGGGCCTACCAATGACTTTTTGGGGGAAGCATGAAACACTATGGTTTATGTGCAACCGTTGTCCCCATAGAGTACTTGGTATGAGTACAATTCGAAGATTTCACCGGGTAAGAAACCGGATGTTTCACACTTAAGATTTTGGCTCATCTCGTTTATGTGCATGTGACCAAGAACACCAAGAAGAAGTTGGAGCCGACTGGCCGGGTTGGGATATTTTTGGGGTATTACTTAAACACCCCATAATTATCGTGTGTATTTTCCTGTCAGTAAGATGACTACTATGTGATGGGATATAAAATTCGATGAGGGGAAAGCCATGCGGTTGTCGCTTGAGATGGAGCCGGACTTGCATGTAGAGGAGGAACTGTTGGTTCCCAAAGATGAGTTTCTATATGTGGATCAACCACGTGGATGAGGTTCATGGAGTGGAGGAGTCCACTCACGTAGCCAAAGATCGTAATCGGGTAGAAGGCGTACTCACAAAAGCTTCGATAGGCTAAGACTCTGATGATGCGCGGAATGTAGGAGCCCCTACTACGTCAGACAAAGACAAATTTCCGACTGATTTACCGGATACATGGATCTAATGAGAAAATGTATTGTGACCGAGCCATGCCCTTTAGGAAGTAGTGTGAGCTCACATGGGTAGATGCAATGGTGGAGTATGACTGTTGTCAAAAATAAAGCGCGGAAATTGTTCCAAGATTCGCTTGATAAATTAGGTGGTAGGTTTGAGATGGATCTATAAGGTAAAGAAAGTCGGCTGATGGGAGTGTTGTGAAATACAAGGCTATATTTGTGGCCTGGGGCTTTTACGCTCGGTGATTTATTATGAAGAAACCTTGCACTTGTCGCAAGGTATTCTTCCAAGGCGACCATCTCGTTTCCCGCAGATGGCCGCGCATTCATCAAATGGATGTGAAACTACGCTTCTCAATGGGACTGAGGAAGAGGTGTTACAGAGCATGTTACACCATTTTTGGTCATCTAACCTACTATCATTAGATGGACCCAAGTACAATTGTTGTGTTAATCAATTTTACCCTAAGTAAAATTACTTCACTATGTAAAATAACTTAATAAAACACATTTGCTAGGTTGTTTATGGTCTGGGAACAAAGAAACTCAAAGGAAATATTAAACAAATCTATATTTGTTTGATTTCCCCATCC
>CM076575.1:212104547-212168480 GCA_034641835.2 Pinus albicaulis | reverse complement strand
GGTTAAACACCCAACACACCGGCAACTGAACGAAGTACCGCCAATTTTCCGGAAATTTTGCCGGAAATTTTGCCGGAAATTTTGCCGGAAATTTTGCCGGAAATTTTGCCGGAAATTTTGCCGGAAATTTTGCCGGAAATTTTGCCGGAAATTTTGCCGGAAATTTTGCCGGAAATTTTGCCGGCAAATTTTGCCGACAAATTTAGATTTTATTTTATTTTATTTTGGGAAACTAATCTGCTACCCATCACCACAAGAATGTGAAATGGTGTTGACTAATAATGAGAGGCACCTAGCCTCCTTTGTAGCAAAAGAAGAAATGTGTAGTTTTCTACCACAAACTTGGAAATCTAATGGATGGAGCGCATAAGGCCCAACATATCTCAGATTGTATTCAACCTGACTCTCAGCTGCAACACAATGGGGGCATCAAGGAAGTAGGTAAAATCCTCACTTCTCCTAGATAGGCCAATGATAGTGTATATCCCTCCATAGTGGGCCTATACCACGACTCAGGATTGAAAAAAAAAGCATGTTTTCGGACATTCCATCAATGGATCAGATGTGCTAATAGTACAAAGTGAGGCTTCAAGGATATACCCTCCTCATAGTACTTGAGGAGGCCTACATTCCTCAAGATAACCAAATGCTAGAGTAATAGGGTGAGGGAATAAAATCCCTCTCCCTCTCTCTAGCATGCTATGGTTGGACCATATTGTATGGGCCCGACTCCTCCCTCCTACTACTATTGTTACACCCCATGTTCCTGCTATATGACCACATATTAAATAAATCAGCCCTGATAAATTACAATTGTTTTTTATTAAATAAAACTTGTGTTTATAACTATGGAAACATAACTTTCAATCTAAAAAATAAAAAAATTGTCGATGTGCTCAAAAATAATTCATGCACCGACATCGGTGTGCTTTCAAATATAACTCTGCATCGGTAACGGTGCATACATAGAGCATGACGTTACAGATGTTTCAAAAATTTAACTTTTCATAGCAGTATCACTTGTGCACTAGTGCGCATGTATAACCTATTAGCACTGGTGCAGTATGTTGAGGTTATCGAAGGCACCGAGTTATAGGGATATTTTAAATATCTATTTTCAGTTAGTTTGGTAAATATAAATGCACCAAGAGTAACACATCAACAAAAAATTTGCCGCACCTTTTCCTGTGTGTTTATATTTACAAAATGAACAAAATGTCGTGGCCATAAGTTCTCATTGAAACATGGCGCACCATATAAATTTATAGGCACAATTACCATTCTGCCTGTTGAACATATCGATTGCACGTGTCAAAAAAAAAAAAATTCACAAAAGCAATAGAGAATTCAAACTAATTTGAAATTCTAATCTACTAAAAACTTAAATTGGAAAGAAACATAGGGATTTCCTGGACATTTGCTTGTTAGGGAGGCATTGTGGACACAAAATGGAGAAAAATATTTTTTCACACAATTTAAAAAAATTGGAAACTCAAACAATGAGCACAACTTAAAAGTGGTGAGAAAGAGAAGAACCTATGTTAGGGAACTTGCACATGTTAAGAGTGGCACCAATGCTTAAAATCTCTCCCACACTATATATGGTAAAAATGAAAATTACGGCTAAGAGGATTTTTTATATTTAACCCTCCTCCAATGTGTTTCGCAAACCACAGTGGGGAGAACTATATCTGAAAGCATCGTGTTTTTCTTTTTAATTTAAAACTATTGCGGTGCTTTATCGAGATGCACCGAGGTTGTACGTTATAGGTAACACACCAGTTCTATGGTATTACCATAGTACCGGTCTTTTTTTTATAAATTAGAAATCATCTATTGGTACACTTTATTATATTCCTTGAGGCATTGTTATACATTTATCGCACTAGGACATCATTGTCGTATCTCACCACTATGTTCTACTATATGAAGGAGTTTGGTGCTAGATAAAATTCAAGCACGTGTTTTTGAGTATTTATTGCACCGTGTTTTTTTATTTTTCAAAAATAAATTCTATAGTGCACCATGTTATATGCAGATCTAGTGTGTGTATGTATAAGAATAATAGTAATTGATTAATTTAGATGCTGTAAAATAAAGATTTGTTAAAACTTCCACCCACCTACCTCCGTTAGTGACCTCTTATAGAAATGGATTTTTGGGTTATTTCTATAGGGTTCTCGCACAATCCTCCACTAGAAGGTGTTTTCCTTGTATTGAAATGAAGTTGTTCAAAAATTCCTGGAAGCATCTATAAAATCGAATATATATCTTGTAGAAAATGAATTGTGTGCCCAATATATTTATATTTCCCACCATGAGCATGTGTTACTTGCAATATTGAATTAACTCATTCTATTAGCATCTATTCAATTTGGGCTAGAACCTTAGAAGATCATGTTGTTCACCAAAATCCAAATTGTTGAAAGTCGAAATAATTGATGTGATCCTCTCTACTATTACATTCAAAATAATACCTTTATTCCATCTAAAACTTTTATACCATGATAAAATTCATTAAATACTTGGCATATTTTAACAATAGATAGGTTATCAATTCGACCAAAATTTTGTATGAACTTCTAACCATCTCTAATAAGATGGCACTACTCTCTATCAAAGAACACTCTAGGTGAGAATCAACTTTTCTAATGGGAGCATTACTTTGAACATTTGTTTCCATAAAATTATTGGAATTAATTCTTGTAAATTACCGTATCCGACTATGTCTGCCTTAGGAAAATATAAATGATAATGTAAATGACATGCAAAAATTGACAATTTAAACTTGAATTGAATACCAAATTAAAGACACAAAATGTACATTTTCTGTCCAAGCATATTCAAATTAACTTGAGAAAGGGATAAATTTTCTTGATTTTGAATTTATTTCTGAGAAATATTCATCGGAATATTGTTCTTACAAAAACAATAAATTAAAAATATGCATAAAATAATAACCATAATACATTAAAACAAGTAATGCCTATGAAAAGAAATATACTTGAGGTACCTATGTTTTTCCAAGAGGGAACGTATGCATATTCTGAGGGATAATGATATTTTATATAGATACACTCAGAAGATTATATCCCACATTGGCAACAAAATGTTGCATTGTGAACCATCTCGGAAGCATATTACTATAAAACATCATATGTTAAGTAATTGTTGAATGGAATCATTGTGTATATCTTCCATTGTTTCCATCTCTTCCATCATTTGTATATGACTCACAGCTTCTCTCTTCTATAAAGGCTCTCTTTTGTAACATACCAAACACTACTATTGTAAGGAAAAGATTGAAATAGTGGAAAATTTTGGAGATGTACAAGATCAAAGGAAACAAACATTTCATGAAATTTTCTTCCGATGATATCACCCAAGTTTTGATACATACAAATACTTAATGAGTTCACTATTCACATTTATTAAATTTCTTTTCGATGATATTTGGCTCTTCTTCACGCATTTATTTCATGTTTATTATGTTGATACCATTTTCTTTTATATTCATTTTCCCTCTCATGTGAAACAAGAGTGTGAGGTATTTTCAAAGTCTTCTTTCTCATTCCTTCACTTTGCATGACAATGATATTTTATATATGTTGAAAAAGATGAAATAAAGAAAACATATATGAGAATATATCAAAGAAAATGTTCTTAAGTCTTTAAGGTCAAGGCATGACATCCACAAACAATCATGTTATGTTAACAATAGAATATTCATTTGAATAAGTGGAAACACATTTCCATTTTGAAACATAATAAAAGATAATTAAACATGAAGTGGATTATTTCATTTTCAAAATAGCATAAGAATACGCAAGGCACCTCCAGATGATATCAACATACTGTAAACTACATAGACTATGTTTTTGAGTATTCAAATTCTAATTTCTATGAAAATAATCTTCAATGTTTGTTTCAAAATATGAAATAAACATAACATCTCTAAGAATGTGTAAGAGAAAACATTTTGAAGCCTAAAATATGAAGGTATCATATCCATGGTAAATGGTGGTATATCATCAATAAAATATATATTTGGAATAAGTGAGAAAACATTTCCATTTTCACTCAGATCATTGAAATGTTCAAGTGATTGCACATGGAATCCATATTTATCTTAGATGGATACATGATCAAAAAAATTTGGAGTGAAAAATCCATTCAAAAAATCATATAGTTTTAATTAAACTTCCATAATTTAATGGTGAGAATATAATTAATTTTCATTAAACTATATGAAAAGGAAGGTACCCAGGGTATTTACTTGATGAAATCCATAGAAATAGTATCCAACAATCTCCATTTAAATCCCTAATCATCTTCAAAATACTCGAAGCTTCATTCATTGCAAGTTTGACAAAATTGAGAATTGCCAATATCTTCAAGCGATCAAACAAAGGTAGACCCATTATGGATGAGATGAAGAAGTTGGTTCTTGCATTTTCTTGCATGATGCTAATGACATACAGTGTATTTCAATGATATGAACAAATGAAAAACCCCTTTGGTTTCTTATAAGATCCAACCAATAGATAGTGTAACCATATGAGTAATCATCATAGTATTAGCCCATAAACATATAATCCAAAAAATTCTTTATAGAAATGTCTTTGTGTGTTAATTACAAGGATTTTTCCTTACCCAAACTATGTCAACGTGTTGCATCAAACAAATGCATGTTACTGAAGAGATGTTTCAGCACAACCAAATGATATTTTTGTTTACTAACATTTTCCAAGAGAGCGAATAATCCCCACTCCCTAAGAGAGAGAGATCCAATAATGGGAAAATCTTGTAGGTGTAGTGACCACAATTATTTATCCAACTGTACATTAAATTGTGTATCAAAATTCTTCATCAACACATTGATTTCAACTAGGGAGGAAAATAGGGCGTTGTAAAACAACATTCCATTATTTACAAACCATTCAAAATATTATCATCAGCAATAACAAAAGCCAATAAAATATAAGCTCAATAATATCAAATAATATAAATTTATAATGATTGGATCCATAGGGAAATGAAAAATTTTCCTGGAAGCAAAGTAAATATTGTATATTATATAACAAAAAGTCAAAAAATATTTATAGTATTAAACATCTTAATTATCATATTAAACATGTTAAAATATTCTTCATAAATTAATCGTCCTTAGAAATAATGACATTAAATTTATTTAACAATAAACATATCAAAACAAAATACATCCAACAATTTTATCACCATTGAATCATATTCCTTTTCATCTCAAACTGTAAACAAAAACATATTGCATATGTTGTAATTCAACATTGAACATAAATAATAAGTAAAATATAGGTTCTCGACATAGCACCATCTTTCACACATTTTAAGAACAAGAATAAATTTAAATGATACTTGAGAAAGTCCCATGATACCTTCAACATGTTATACCTACATGTATGCATCTAACCGTGTTAATCATTACATGTTTGTCATGTTTTCTATTTCAAGCTATTTGAATACCACTGGAATGCCTGAGACACCATATTCACAATGTTTGACCAATGGAATGAAAAAACTACATGAATGGGAACTTAATGAAATTATATAGAAAAGGTTTCAACCAAAAAAATATGTAATACAATTCTACTGCTATGGAAATAATTTTTAACTTTTTTCATCTGTTTTTAGAAGTATGTTACAGCATGATCAACTAGAATTGAAATAAACTAATGTAGTTAAATAAATCAATTTGATAAAAAAATTGATGGGAAAACAAACACTGAGTAAGATAGTCTTTCCAAATTTGGTAACCAATGGAATGGAACATGCATTTTTATAAATTTCCTTAAGAATACTTGATGAAGAAAAGAAGGAGAGAAAATCCAAGCAGTGGAGAAAAAAGCAAGGATTCAAAGGAAAACAAAGAAAGAAAAATCCTAGATCGAAGGGTGAGTGCATCCCTCAAAGGCAGGACACGTCCAAGGAAAAATATGATCAAAATTAATGTTAAAATACATTTTTTAGAATCAGAGGAGGTTTTTGATTCCAGGAAAGGACATGTTGGCTCGGGGGGAACCAGATGCTTGTTCAAGGTTGTGTTGATAAGAATTTGTCCCAAGCATATTTTCGAGATCGATTTTTCGATTAGAGGTTTTTTCTTACTACTTCTACATTTTTGAAATTTCTGGAATAGATCGACAATTTTGTACACCCAAAAATCAAAAACACTATTTTTTTATATGAATATAGATTGTGATGCATGTACCATTAATATAATAAATTGTGGTAAGAAGGTGAGTAGAAGTAATTTCAATGTATTAATATCTTCTGTTATCTGAATCTGAACTGTGATGTATGTGCGATTACAAAAATAATCTACAAAAGGTAGCTAAGTAGATGCATTGTTAATGCATTATTTATATATTATTCAGATAGCATGAATTTGTTATTTATATATGACAGAGCACATATATGAATTAGTTATTTATATAAGACCAAATAGCATGAATTTGTTATCTATATATCATCCAGATAGCATGAATCTGTTTGATAGATGTTATGAACATGGAAGATCTTGTATTGGTGAATTTTTTACATTGAGAAGTGGAATCTTTTTATACTAGTGGTTCTTAGACATACTAGAGAGGTAGGGGATGGTTATGAGTTCATTTTTAACAAAATTTTTGAATTGGATAATAGAAGTTGACATGAGTAGTCAACTATTTATTTCTGGTTATTAATGTTTTTTATTTTCATAGGGGTATTGAGAAGGTTACACCCCACGGTGTGAATTGGTAGGAAGCATGTAGCAACTTAAGTAGTGAATAAGAAAACGAAAATAATACTAGGAAGAGATTTTATGTAGGCTATTTCTTAGCTTACGCGTTGAAATTTTAATATCTATTGTGACTATGAGTTGAGATCAGGTTTGAGACTATGGAAATTTATGGAGTCCTGGATATGTTGCTGAGTACCTGAGGTAGCCAACTAAATAATAAGGATAAAACCTTACGATTATAATAATATCCAAAAGCGACTGTTTACAACAAAGTTTATTCATCAGCCTCATTAAACCTGATGCTTAATGAAAAAATATATATCATATTGCAGAGGAGGAAGCTAGTAATGATTGGAAGAGTGTACTGGTATTCACATGCAACAATTAAGGAGACCATAAATGGGAGAATAATAACTCGAAAGACCATAAGTTATATTATGCTTGTAACTTGTGAATTTTTCCTCCACATGTAAATATTAATTGGTGTATCACCCACATGTAACTAGAAATGTAGGACACAAAGAAATTGCACAGAATCTGACTGTAATGACATACTACTTGCTAATTCGAGGTTAAGGTACCACCACCGATTTATAGTAATGGTAAGAACTGAGAAAGTAAGGAATAAATAATAACTGTTACAACCAATACCATTATAGCACTTTAATTACTATATTAAATGCAAGGAATACACTAACAATGAAAACACAAGCTAACGCCACATCAGTAATGCATTGGAACCATATTCACGAGGAATTTATTGCACTAGAAATTCATATATGGTGGTAAACAAAGAGAAATGAGTTTTCAACAAACATAAAATAATTGACAAGAATACAACTCGTATCGGAACAGTGGCCATAAATTAGAAATTAAAGGAAAATAAACCCAACAATGCTGCTTTAATAAATACACATAGAAGAAACATGAATACTCTGAGCGGTTTAATGTAAACAAAATAAGTTGATATATCTCGTTTTGCAAGTTCATACACACTTGAATTGTGGAAGGGGGAAATTCCTCTCTATGTTACATCAACAGATTGCTCAACAATGCATAGTACTATTTGCACAAGCCTATAATCCAGTCATAAGAAAAAAAAAACCACTAATAGGAGTATAAATCCTTTGAAAAATACCATTAAATACATTTAAGAGGAAACCAAATGGGAGCATGGCTCTCCTGCCCCATTGGACTAAATAATAAATAAAGGGAACACTTGGGAACTGGTAGTCTTGAGCTTAAACAAGTGCATAGAAAGTATAGAAACCATCAAATTGACATCGGCAACAATAAAAGGGTAGAATAGACCACTTTGAAGGAAGCACAGTAAACCCACTTGCAAATAGAAGTTGTTGGTTAGGGTACGTTGAGAGTAGAGAAGTCCCAGATTGTATGAACCACAAAAGTGACAACATAATACCTATGGTGATAATCAGAGACATAGAAACAAAATAATAATTAGAAGGGAATTCTAATTTGTAACCCCAATATGAAAGATATACAAAACGATATTATGTAAGTTAGAGTAGGAGTAAAATATTACTTGTCCTTTTCCATGAATTAGGGGTTCCATGATCCTGTAACGAGAAATATGGTATTGCGAAACGAGTAAGGGGAAACCCAAGAGATTCAATATCCATCCTTAAAAGTTTAGAAAAAAATTTAATAAATTGGAAAAGGACAACATTATTAGGAGTAGTTACCCTAGTACGAACATGTCCACCCTGAAGATTTCACCTCATTCCGATCTGCAGAAAAACCTTGGCTGGGACATACATTTACACTAATCCTATTGAGATGTATACCAAACCGAAGTAAACACATGGGTTTCTCAAAAAATAAAGAGATATATTATAAAATAGAATAAATCACAGGAACATCTTGCGTGACACGAGCATGACCTACTAGGAAGCATACTTTCTAATCCATCTAGGTTATTCCTCCATCTCGACACGGTAAGCACTTATGAAGGAGAAATAAGCTTATAAAGCCTTCATAACAAAGAAAACGAGAGTCAATTTTCAAGGCTAGAGAGCGACAACAAGAGGGGCACCAAGGTAGAAGTTCTGAAAGCCATCTCTCACAGCCATAGAAGTATGCAGTATTGGTGGCGTAGTGACTAAGCCAAATTAGGGAAAGGAGGTTAGGTGAATATGTTAGGGATTCCATGGGGATTATACACCCTTTATGTGATTAGGAAGCATCTGGACCGTTGAACTCAGCTCTTTGCTTATAGTGTTGGCCATGTGATTGGGTACAACAGTTAACATGGGAAAAAACACGACTAAAAATGAGTGGAGCGTCACTACCCATAAAAATAAGACTTGGAGTGCACATGATTTACGTAGATCATAGAAATGGGTTAATATATAACATAAGTAAAATAACGAGGCGCCATGTTGATAAAACATTTAGGATAAGGCTCATAGCTCGATTTCATTATGGAAGAAAATGCGGTCTAGGAAAAGTTACTATGGAGAGTGCAAATTTTCATCATAAGGATTAACCTCTATTTAAATAACAATAAGGTTATATCCCAAATAGTGTAATGTAGTGATCGCCAAGTGGGGCTCGGTTATATACATTGAAACCACATATGACATAGTGTTGGTCATATAAACAGAGAAACATTGGTGTAGATTAATATTGGGTTCTTAGTACAAATTATAACTAAGACGAAGTAGGTATGTATATCAATGCAATGATATAAAATATTAAAAAAAAAAACTACATGTGCTTAGAATTTAATCTATAAATTAAAGATTTGTGAGTTTAGAAGTTTTGAAGATGTCAAAATAAACATTTCAGTATATTGCAACAACATATGTAAATAAATGCATTTGTTTGACTCATCAAGTCCCATGACTTGTTACAAGAGGAAAAATGCAACTTGTTTTGAAAAGTGTATTTACACATTGGAATATTACATACAGTAGAGGAGCCATAAAATGAGTATGCGTTGAGAAAAAATGGTAGAAAATTGCTGAGGTACATGTAATTAAATCCATACACAACCTACGTTAAAAAGCACGTTGAAATATTTGAATATTACATATATTCAAAGAGTCATATGGGGACTATAGGTTGAGAATACATCACAACAAATTGTAGAAGTACATGTATTTAGTTCCATTTATCATTTATAAAATTTCTCCATTTCTTCAAGGATGATTTTTCATCATGGTAAGAATTCAAATCCTTCTTTCTTAATGATGACAGATTTCAAATGTGGTAGTTCTGTAAAGGTTTCCATCTTCAATGATAATGTGAAGAGGTGATTTGTATAGAGTACTTTGAGGACAATATTCTTGATTATAACTAGATCTTAAGATAATTAGTGGAATTATTTTTCACTAATGTAGAGTATGGTATATGTCACTAGTGAATATTTTCTTTCTTTCGTCCTTATTTTTTTAATTATGTAGGAGGAATATTTTGCAATGAAAAATTTGAGTAACTTTCTCGATCCAAGTTTGTAATTTAAACGTAACAAGCAAGGTTGGAATTTGAATTTCATTTTACCCGTCATATGAAATATTTTTGATGTTTTGGGTCTTCATGCTTCCTGTCAAGAAACATTATGTTTAATATTTTTCCCCTAAAGAGTGATGTTATGATAATAAAATTAACCCTACACCAATAAAGGCTAGATTAAAAAATTACCTTTCAATAACATAGTTATGTTAAAATTTTTTACATATTTATCATAAGGAAAAAAGAAAAGTGACCATAACACACAAACAACTTATTAAATCTTAACTCTTGGTTTCAAATTTCATGGAACACTCAAAACAAAATATTTGGAATCGTAGTTTCTGACTGTAGAAAATTTTCATATTATACAAGTGGTATTATAGCTCATTGATTGTTTCACTTGCGTTATAGATTAACAAAACTATTGTGATTGGATTCAACTATAATAGGCATATTAAGGAAATATTTCAAGCTTTTCCATGAGGTATTATTGATAGGATTTTGAATATTCTACAGCATAGACATAAGACTTTACTAAATTTTCCATATTCCTACAACATTAGAAATTTGACATAATATTATGCGGTTATTTTATGCTAATCACAACTTACCCATAATGCTTGGATTTTTTAACAACTTTATTTTCTTTGTGAAAAAATGGCATATAAATGTGGAAAGACACTGTGAAATCTATTTTTGAGCTTAAAAAATTAATGAGACAAACCAACATGCATTTCATATCTATCTAAATTGAATTAGAAACAACTACCAAATAAATGATGACATGAAATACTTGAATACTTGTTTCCAAAAAACCGTATCACTTTTTCCAACATTCATGTTTATGTTTCATAGCAATAAAGGTCGTGAGTATTAAAAAAAAAAAAAAAAATTTATCCGTCATCGGGGAAAAGACATAAAATTTGAGTGCATATGGAAATGAACAAATATAGTTGTATGTCTATGTTCCATAGAAATAAAGGCCTCGAGGATTAATAAAAGCGAGTTTTATCTCTCATCAAGTAAAATACATAAAAGTTGAGTGCATATGGAAATAAGGGGCAAAGTTTGGAAGAGGAAAAAAGTGACACTGCATAAACTTCACTTCCTAACATGATTATCTTTAAAAATAATATGTTATTAAAACTAGTTTATGGTAAATATAACATCCAAAATGGTCCTTTATAGTGGTGTGAATGGGATTTTTGGGTATTACATACCAAGAGTAAACAATGTTTTTCAATTGATTTCATGGAGTGATCAATTAGGAGATAGTAATGCTAGTCAATGGGGAACCAATTCAAAGAAGACATTTCTTTTCACTAGACACCAATAGCTAGGGTGTCTAGAAAATTTCCTATGCAAAAATGTTTGACTTTTATCAACTATTATTTCACAATACAAGTCACATGCATAGGAATAATCCATCAATTATAATTCCTTACAATGCACATTGTTGATCATGCACTCATACACTCTTAGCCTACACCAAGAGCTTTTCATTATATTGTTGATGAAATAGCTCATGTATATGACTTAATGAGAGTATACATCAAATGCCTGTGAGATACTTATACAACCAAAATACTTACCAATAAAGCTCTTACAAGCTACTTCAAACATCTATTTAAAACTAGCATACATGGCATAGTTATGCTTTACGAATAAAACATAGTTTTATGCCATTCTAGAACATAGAGAACATGCCATATTGATTATATTGGGCTTGATGTATGTATCCCACAGAATCTTATAAATGTGGAAAACTATATTGTGCCTACAATTCGCTTTTGATTTTTCATTTTCACTTTCTGCTTGGCCAATAACAAAATATTTGTCAAATCACTCAGGTATATCATTTTCGCATGAGATATCGACATGTTTTCATCCACTAGAAAGAAAAGAGATTGATATAGTCCCCATGTTTTGTTGTTCATAATATATGGCTAATTTCTTCCCTAAATATTGGGAACAATGAAATTGAGTCTATTTCTTCAATATCAACAACACTGACATTAAATACAATCAACTGTACCCAAAAAACAAAATGCATTCTCTCATTTACTTCAGTAATTTCCTTTCGCTCTTTCAAATTAATTTTAATCATTCTAATTAATATAATTCGTGATATGGGGTATTGTTGGAATTAATTTATTTTTCCATGTGTTTGATATTGTTCGGGGCATACACATGAAAAAGGATATTGTACTATACTTTTTTGAAACTCAAATATTGGCTTCTTGGATAATATTTTGTTTCCTCAATCCTCAGCAAATTATGATGACTTTTTATCCCTAGCCACGATGCTTTCTTCATAAAGCATGCCAATTATGGTTGAATGTACCCTCTGAAAGACATGTTTGTTCAAAATTCCTATACAAGCAAGAAGGTTGATGTGTTAGCTTTATACAACCTCATTTGTTACAAAGTGCAAGAGCCTATGTAGATGTCACTCCTCAGTCCTAAGAAAAAAATGAATTAAAATCTCTTAATGTAAATTCCGAACATGCCAATTATCCCTCCTACCTTTCAGTCTCTTGTAAGTCAAATGCCAAACCCCACCGAGATTCTAAGATCAAAAAATAGGCTCTCAATGAGAGTGCAGTAAAATGTAATTATAATCATATTTTATGTTGTGAATATAAACAAGTGCAATATGTATGCAAGTGGGCAATGTCCTCTGCTATAGGATTTCTCTTCCTATCTTATACAAATATAAATGAGAGTGCAATAAAATGTTATTATTTTCATCCTTTATGTGTTGAATATAAACAAGTGGAAACTATTTGAAATTGGGAAATGTGCTCTGCTATATGAGTTCTATTTTCCAAAAATCCTAAAAAGTACTTGAAAAATGAACCTTCAAGTTTTATAACATTGAGGAATGTTGGGAGTTTTTTTTAAGAAAAATAAAATAAAATAAAATAATATATATATATATATATATATATATATAAGCCCTCATAAAATATGTGAAGGGGGCTCCAAAAAAACCATTAACAATAGAAACATCAATAATAATAAATCAAGCATACCTAAGTGGAGGGTATGATGCTTTGGGAGTCCAAGTTTGAATCCATAAAGAAAGAGAGTGTTTGTGAAAATATTGTTCATGGAACCCCAAATCAAGAAACGACCACTATTTCTATTTGTGTTAAAAGAATTGTTAGATCAAAAACCTTAGTGACGAAAAATATTATTCTTTGTTGTCAAACACTAGTTTATCGATTGTTAGGTACAAAGTTTTGGATACCGTAAATTACATACTACAAGACTTTGTACCATAATACCAAAACATAACTAATTGGAGACCATATTGGAGCCCTTTTCATTCTTGGGGAGGTATGGGAATCAAGAATCAATGTTTCTCTCTGCTTGAAAATCTCACACAGGTTAGAAACCATCATAACAAAAATAAAGAAAAAAGAAATTAGGCTAAAAGAAAACACTTTAATACCCATTTTAAAAATAACATAGGGTAATATGCCACAAAGTAAAAGGAGTTAAATATAATTGTTTCTATTTAATTGATTAAAGGGGGAATAACTTGAATTGGGCATGCTCCCAAAATTTTGAACAGTAACAACATGCACCAGTTGATGTCCTCACGGGAATGGATAACATCAACTCTCACTTGTAAGGAAAATCTAAAAATACCCTGGTAATCAACCTACAAATAAGCAAAAGAATGAACCTTGGAAGGATTTTATTTTAGAAAAAGAATATATATAATAAAACCCCTCATAAAATATGAGAGAAGAGCTCCACAAAGCCCTTAAGAAGCTACACATCCACAATAAATAACAAATCAAGTAAACCTAATTTGATGGTATGATTCTCTTGGAGTCCATATTTAAATCCATAAGGGAAGAGAGTGTTTGCGACCATATTGTTCGAAGAACCCCAAATCAGATATTGTTGTTATTTGTATTTGAGTTAAGATAATTGTGAGAACAACAACCTCATTGTTGTTTTTGTTATTAGGTACAAGGCTTTGCATTCCCTAAATTACATAGTATAAGACTCTACTAAAATACCAAATCATAATTTATTGGAGACTTGATTGGATCCATTTTTCATTCTTGGAAAGTGTTGAAATCAAGACATCAAGGTTTCTCATAAAAAAAATATCATGTCGAAAAATAAATAGTTTAAGACTCACTTTACAAAGAATAAAGGGTAATGAGCCACATAGTTAAAGGATTTAAATACACCTATGTCTATTAGATGGATTATATGGCGAAAAAACCTGGAGTGGGAATGCTCCCAAACATTTGAACAATAATAGCTTGCAAAAATTGATGTCCTTGTAGGAATGATTAACATCGTAGTCTCATTCCTAAGGAAAATTTTAATGAACCTAGTAATCAAACTGAAAATAGCCACAAGAGTAAACAATCAACTGCAAGCAATAAGTATGAGTTCATGATGATATGAAATTTAACTACCAGAACATCACATTTCTTTGGGAAGACAAATTCCCTCATATTTATGAGACTAACCCTACCTAAACGATGTGAAATTTCTAGATGATGAAGGAAGAATGGACCATAATGACAGTTTGTAAGGGTAATCATTCCTTATGGTCGAGTTATAAAACTATAATATATATATATATATGTGTGTGTGTGTGTGTGTGTGTGTGTATAAAATAAAAATCCTAAGAAATTCTGAGAAGGGATCTCCACATAAACCTTAACAAGATAAAATTTGATAATTAATAATAAATCAATCATACTTGGGTGGAGGGTATGATGCTCTGGGAGTCTTGGTTTAAATCCATAATGAATCGTGTGTTTGCTACTTTATTTTGTGTGGAACCAAAAATTAGGGAATGACTTATATTTCTATCTGAGTTAAGTGAATTGTGATAAAACAACCTTGGTGGGGGAGAAAAAGTTAAGGTTTTGTTGTCAAACACCAATGTAGCAAGTGTTAGGTGAAAGGGTTTGGATACCCTGAACTACACAGTACAAGAATCTATACAATAATACGAAGCTATAACTTATTGGAGACATGATTGGATTCATTTTACATTCTATGTGATCCAACAAGGCTTCTCTTAGCTTAGGAAACCTCAAATAGGTTAAAAATCTCCGTAACAAAAAAAAAGAAAAACAATTATAGTAAAAAGGAAAATAGGTTAATACCAACTATACAAATAAAAAAGGGTAATAAAATGAGTATGCGTTGAGAAAAAATGGTAGAAAATTGCTGAGGTACATGTAATTAAATCCATACACAACCTACGTTAAAAAGCACGTTGAAATATTTGAATATTACATATATTCAAAGAGTCATATGGGGACTATATGTTGAGAATACATCACAACAAATTGTAGAAGTACATGTATTTAGTTCCATTTATCATTTATAAAATTTCTCCATTTCTTCAAGGATGATTTTTCATCATGGTAAGAATTCAAATCCTTCTTTCTTAATGATGACAATTTCAAATGTGGTAGTTCTCAGAAATGTTTCCATCTTCAATGATAATGTGAAGAGGTGATTCAGATAGAGTACTTTGAGGACAATATTCTTGATTATAACTAGATCTTAAGATAATTAGTGGAATTATTTTTCACTAATGTAGAGTATGGTATATGTCACTAGTGAATATTTTCATTCTTTCGTCCTTATTTTTTTAATTATGTAGGAGGAATATTTTGCAATGAAAAATTTGAGTAACTTTCTCGATCCAAGTTTGTAATTTAAACGTAACAAGCAAGGTTGGAATTTGAATTTCATTTTACCCGTCATATGAAATATTTTTGATGTTTTGGGTCTTCATGCTTCCTGTCAAGAAACATTATGTTTAATATTTTTCCCCTAAAGAGTGATGTTATGATAATAAAATTAACCCTACACCAATAAAGGCTAGATTAAAAAATTACCTTTCAATAACATAGTTATGTTAAAATTTTTTACATATTTATCATAAGGAAAAAAGAAAAGTGACCATAACACACAAACAACTTATTAAATCTTAACTCTTGGTTTCAAATTTCATGGAACACTCAAAACAAAATATTTGGAATCGTAGTTTCTGACTGTAGAAAATTTTCATATTATACAAGTGGTATTATAGCTCATTGATTGTTTCACTTGCGTTATAGATTAACAAAACTATTGTGATTGGATTCAACTATAATAGACATATTAAGGAAATATTTCAAGCTTTTCCATGAGGTATTATTGATAGGATTTTGAATATTCTACAGCATAGACATAAGACTTTACTAAATTTTCCATATTCCTACAACATTAGAAATTTGACATAATATTTTCCGGTTATTTTATGCTAATCACAACTTACCCATAATGCTTGGATTTTTTAACAACTTTATTTTCTTTGTGAAAAAATGGCATATAAATGTGGAAAGACACTGTGAAATCTATTTTTGAGCTTAAAAAATTAATGAGACAAACCAACATGCATTTCATATCTATCTAAATTGAATTAGAAACAACTACCAAATAAATGATGACATGAAATACTTGAATACTTGTTTCCAAAAAACCGTATCACTTTTTCCAACATTCATGTTTATGTTCCATAGCAATAAAGGTCGTGAGTATTAAGAAAAAAAAAAAATTATCCGTCATCGGGGAAAAGACATAAAATTTGAGTGCATATGGAAATGAACAAATATAGTTGTATGTCTATGTTCCATAGAAATAAAGGCCTCGAGGATTAATAAAAGCGAGTTTTATCTCTCATCAAGTAAAATACATAAAAGTTGAGTGCATATGGAAATAAGGGGCAAAGTTTGGAAGAGGAAAAAAGTGACACTGCATAAATTTCACTTCCTAACATGATTGTCTTTAAAAATAATATGTTATTAAAACTAGTTTATGGTAAATATAACATCCAAAATGGTCCTTTATAGTGGTGTGAATGGGATTTTTGGGTATTACATACCAAGATTAAACAATGTTTTTCAATTGATTTCATGGAGTGATTAATTAGGAGATAGTAATGCTAGTCAATGGGGAACCAATTCAAAGAAGACATTTATTTTCACTAGACACCAATAGCTAGGGTGTCTAGAAAATTTCCTATGCAAAAATGTTTGACTTTTATCAACTATTATTTCACAATACAAGTCACATGCATATGAATAATCCATCGATTATAATTCCTAACAATGCACATTGTTGATCATGCACTCATACACTCTTAGCCTACACCAAGAGCTTGTCATTATATTGTTGATGAAAGAGCTCATGTATATGACTTAATGAGAGTATACATCCAATTCATGTGAGATACTTATACAACCAAAATACTAACCAATAAATCTCTTACAAGCTACTTCAAACAGCTATTTAAAACTAGCATACATGGCATAGTTATGCTTTACGAATAAAACATAGTTTTATGCCATTCTAGAACATATAGAACATGCCATATTGATTATATTGGGCTTGATGTATGTATAGATAGTATTCCTATAAATGTGGAAAAAATTATATTGTGCCTACATCTCGTTTGATTTTTCATTTTCACTTTGTTTCCACAATAACAAAATATTTGTCAAATCACTATGCATATCATCTTCGCATGAGATATCGACATGTTTGCATCCACTAGGAAAGATAAAATTTAATGATATAGTTGCCATGTTTTGTTGTTCATAATATATGGCTAATTTCTTCCCTAAATATTGGGAACAATGAAATTGAGTCTATTTCTTCAATATCAACAACACTGACATTAAATCCAATCAACTGTACCCAAAAATCAAACCGCACTCTCTCATTTACTTCAGTAATTTCCTTTCAATCTTTCAAATTATTTTTAATCATTCTAATTAATATAATTCGTGATATGGGGTACTGTTGGAATTAATTTATTTTTCCATGTGTTTGATATTGTTTGGGACATACACATGAAAAAGGATATTGTACTATACTTTTTTGAAACTCAAATATTGGCTTCTTGGATAATATTTTGTTTCCTCAATCCTCAGCACATTATGATGACTCTTTATCCCTAGCCATGATGCTTTCTTCATAAAGCATGCCAACTATGGTTGAATGTACCCTATTAAAGACATGTTTGTTTGAAATTTCTATACAAGCAAGAAGGTTGATGTGTTAGCTTTATACAACCTCATCTGTTACAATGTGCAGGAGCCTAAGTAGATGTCACTCCTTATTCCTAAGAAAAAAATGAGTTAAAATCTCTTAATGTAAATTCCAAACATGCCAATTATCCCTCCTACCTTTCAGTCTCCTGTAAGTCAAATGCCAAACCCCACCTTGATTCTAAGATCAAAAAATAGGCTCTGAATGAGAGTGCAGTAAAATTTAATTATAATCATATTTTATGTTGTGAATATAAACAAGTGGAATATGTCTGCAAGTGGGCAATGTCCTATGCTATAGGATTTCTCTTCCTATGTTATAGGCCATAAATGAGAGTGCAATAAAATGTTATTATTTTCATCCTTTATGTGTTGAATATAAACAAGTCGAAATTGTTTGCAATTGGGAAATGTGCTCTGCTATATGAGTTCTATCTTCCAGAAATCCTAAAAAGTACTTGAAAAATGAACCTTCAAGTCTTATAACATTGACGAATGTTGGGAGTTTTTCTTAAGAAAAATAAAATATAATAATATATATATAATAAAAGCCCTCATAAAATATGTGAGGGGGGGCTCCAAAAAAACCATTAACAATAGAAACATCAATAATAATAAATCAAGCATACCTATGTGGAGGGTATGATGCTTTGGGAGTCCAGGTTTGAATCCATAAAGAAAGAGACTGTTTGTGACAATATTGTTCATGGAACCCGAAATCAAGAAACGACCACTATTTCTATTTGTGTTAAAAGAATTGTTAGATCAAAAACCTTAGTGATGAAAAATATTATGCTTTGTTTTCAAACACTAGTTTATCGATTGTTAGGTACAAAGTTTTGGATACTATAAATTACATACTACAAGACTTTGTACCATAATACCAAACCATAACTAATTGGAGACCATATTGGAGCCCTTTTTCATTCTCAGAGTGTAGTGGAATCAAGGAATCAATGTTTCTCTCAGCTTATAAAATCTCACACAGGTTAGAAACCATCATAACAAAAACAAAGAAAAAAGAAATTAGGCTAAAATAAAACACTTTAATACCCATTGTAAAAATAACATAGGGTAATATGCCACAAAGTAAAAGGAGTTAAATATAATTGTTTCTATTAAATTGGTTAAAGGGGGAATAACTTGAATTGGGCATGCTCCCAAAATTTTGAACAGTAACAACATGCACCAATTGATGACCTCACGGGAATGGATAACACCAACTCTCACTTGTAAGGAAAATCTAAAAATACCCTGGTAATCAACCTACAAATAAGCAAAGAGGTGAACCTTGGAAGGATTTTATTTTAGAAAAAGAATATATATAATAAAACCCCTCATAAAATATGAGAGAAGAGCTCCAAAAAACCCTTAAGAAGTTACACATCCACAATAAATAACAAATCAAGTAAACCTAATTTGATGGTATGATTCTCCTAGAGTCCATATTTAAATCCATAAGGGAAGAGAGTGTTTGCAACCATATTGTTCGAAGAACCCCAAATTAGATATTTTTGTTATTTGTATTTGAGTTAAGATAATTGTGAGAACAAAAACCTCATTGAGGGATAAAAATACCATTTTTTTCTATCTAAAACTAGTGTAGTGATTATTAGGTACAAGGCTTTGCATGCCCTAAATTACATAGTATAAGACTCTACTAAAATACCAAATCATAATTTATTGGAGACCTGATTGGATCCATTTTTCATTCTTGGAAAGTGTTGGAATCAAGACATGAAGGTTTCCCATAAAAAAACCATCATGGCAAAAAATAAATAGTTTAAGACACACTTTACAAAGAATAAAGGGTAATGAGCCACATAGTTAAAGGATTTAAATATACCTATGTCTATTAGATGGATTATATGGTGAAAATACTTGGAGTGGGAATGCTCCCAAACATTTGAAAAATAATAGCTTGCAACAATTGATTTCCTTGTAGGAATGATTAACATCATAGTCTCATTCGTAAGGAAAATTTTAATCAACCTAGTAATCAAACTGCAAATAGCCACAAGAGTAAAAAATCAACTGCAAGCAATAAGCATGAGTTCGTGATGATATGAAATTTAACTACCAGAACATCACATTTCTTTGGGAAGACAAATTCCCTCATCTTTATGAGACTAACCCTAGCTAAACGATCTGAAATTTCTAGATGATGAAGGAAGAATGGACCATAATGATAGTTTGTAAGGGTAATCATTCCCTATGGTTGAGTTATAAAACTATATATATATATATATATATATATATAAATCCTAAGAAAATCCAAGAAGAGATCTCCACATAAACCTTAACAAGATAAACTTTGATAATTAATAATAAATCAAGCATACCTGGGTGGAGGGTATGATGCTCTGGGAGTCTAGATTTAAATCTGTAATGAATCGTGTGTTTGCTACTTTATTGAGTGTGGAACCAAAAATTAGGGAACGACTTATATTTCTATCTGAGTTAAGTGAATTGTGGTAAAACAACCTTGGTGGGGGAGAAAAATATAAGGTTTTGTTGTCAAAACCCAATGTTGCAAGTGTTAGGTGAAAGGGTTTGGATACCCTGAACTACATAGTGCAAGACTCTATACAATAATACCAAGCTATAACTTACTGGATACATGATTGGATTCATTTTACATTCTATGTGATGCAACAAGGCTTCTCTCAGCTTAGGAAGCCTCAAATAGGTTAAAAATCTTCCTAACAAAAAGAAAGAAAAACAATTATAGTAAAAAGGAGAATAAGTTAATACCAACTATAAAAATAAAAAGGGTAATAATCCACATAGAAAAATGGCAAAAAAAAATTGAGTTTTCATCTTCCCAAAATTTCAAATACTAATAGCTTGTATTGGTTGATGTCCTTGCATGAAAACCTAACATCCTAGTCTCCTTAGTAAGGCAAGTTCAAAAGCCCCCGATAATCAACCTGCAAATAACCAGAAGATTAAATAATCATATAGAATAAATAATTAGGGTTTCATGAAAATATGAAATTTAAATGCCACAACATCCCATTTCTCAACGAAAATAAACACCCTCATCCATATGAGACTAACCCTAACAAAAGGAAGAAAAAATCCTCGAATGTGGAGGAAGGATAGAGCATAATAATAGTTCGTAAGACTATTCATTCTCTGTGGTTGAGTTATCAAATGATGACCACCAACCTATCTCCTCATTTTATCTCCACCACTCATCTTTTATTTTTCATGTAGGGGGTCAGGAACCATGGATGCCTAGTTTCCACGAAGCACGGAGTCTCCTGCCACATAACTTCAAATCTACAACAGAAGATAATATAATATTCTAACAAACCATTCGATAGATTAGAGCAGCGGAAAAAACGATGGTATGGAAGTTCATCCTAGAGGGAAATACCTTACAACATAATTACTAGCATGCTTGATAAATTGGTCTTTCATATGTCGTTAAAACTTTTCACTTACAAATTTACAACACAAATCCATTTCTATGAATAATTTCATGTGTGTTGCATTATAGGTGACTTCATTCAACAAATTTAATGAGTGTTTCGATATTTTTTATTAAATTTTATTTATATTTTTTATATTTTCTTTTTTTACAATTTAATTATAATAAAATTATAATTTCTATTATTTAAGTTGTATTTTTACTTCTATAAATAATTCAATATATTATAAAAATTTAAAATAAGTTGAATTTACACTTTTAATATATATTTATTATTTTAAAAAATAAGATAAACATTTAAAAAATGAAATATATTATTATTATGATTATTATTACTATTATTTTCTTATTATCAATACTAGAGTTAACTCGTGTAATATCCCTTAGAGCCCCATATGACATTGGATTAAAATAACATGTATAGACATCATAGTATTTATAATAAATAATAAAAATTAATTGAATTATTGATAGGTTCGTAATGCATTTAGTTGGTGGAAATATCGGTACAAGGTAAAACGAAAGTGCCACAGACAGAGAAGTGATCGTAGAAATATCTCGGTATGGAACTTTTACAGAGGTGAGAGAGATTTAAATGAACATGTGAAAGAAGACTACAATGAATTCCTTATCACCTGACTCCAAAAGTTGACTATATGATTGCTACCATGTAGCACTGGTTGATTAAAGACTCAAAAGAGGTTATTCGATTCTACCTTGAGGTATGTGCATTTGTATCTTGGTAAACATTTTATGGAATTTTGTGCAAGAGACAAAGATTATTAATCTTTATGTTTTTTAAAATATCACATGTGCTCTTGTAAGATGAAAATAAATATTTGGAAATATTTGCTTATTAATTTGAAAAAATGGGATAAAATAACGAGAATAATAAATCATAATTTTTTTTCTAATATTTTTTGGGATGGGTTTACATACACAAAAGAAAAGGTATTGCATCAATTGATCATGATGGGAGTGAAAATATTCACTATTGATTATTTACCTGACTTATTTTTCAATCTTATTATAAACAAGTTATATTCCCATATGAATATAAGCCTATCAAGATGAAATAAATATATGAGAAAATATTAATATTTCATGTGCACATATAATAAGTTGGGATTTCCTTTTTTAGTTGAAGTTAAAGATAATAGCTTATGGAATTACCTTCTGAAAAATTATATATAGATTTCATGCACAGAGATAACATAAGTCATAGTATCTTCTTTGGAAAGAATATGTTTTTCTTGTGAATGAAAGATGAGTAAATTGTGTTAATTACTTTGCAAGAGTTTGCAAAAGTTACATGTTCTTGTGTGTAAAAAGATAAGTTATTTGTGTGTTGTATACTGGAAAGTTTGATTTTATTGCATGGTTTAGTGCATAAAATGCTAACTTTGTTATTATTTTAAAAGAAGTTTTCCTAGTTATTATGCACAAACAATGGTTAATTTTGATACCTTCTTGAAAATAAATGCATGAGAACTTCGTACATAAAATATAGAAAAACTATGTTGTGTTCTGGAAAATAAGTATGTGTTATTTTCACAAAGAAATAATCATTTGAAAAGAACACATATGTAGAAGCATAGAAACAATAGTTAATTTCATCATTTGAAAAAAAGAAAAAAAAAAGTATTCCCTTATATAACATAAATAGCTAGAACCTCTTAAATGAGAGATATGTGTTGCATGCATTAAAGAAGGGCTATGGTGATAAATTATTGCATCCACAAAGAATACATATTGAAGGGATGTATGTGTTCTTGATAAGGTTTTCTTAAGTTTATGCACATGAAAATATAAGTTAGGGATGTTGTTCTCTTGAAAAGAGAATGCACATGAACCCTTCAAACAATAAGATTTAAGAAGACATGTTACTTTCCATCAAGAATGCATGTGAACTTTGTTTGAAATTATTTTATTAGATTTTCCTTATAATAAATATGCAATAATAGAGTTATTTCTTTGAGAGGATATAATTTTATCTACATGCATAAAATAGAAATCCTATGTTTGATATTTCTTGAAAAGAAGTATGTTATTTCCTTGCACGGGAAAAATATAAATATTAGGTTTGATCTCTTGAAAGGAGACATGCTAATTGCACCCATAAAAAATACACCTATAATGTTGGATTATTTGAATATAAGTATGCATGGGGAGTGTATAATTGTTGTGTTCGACTTTGGAAGAGAAACAAGTAATCACATGCAATGAGTGCATTAGATTTTCTTTGTAAAAATGCATATATTTGAGCTTAATAAATAATAACTAACACATCAGTTTCCTTATAAAAAAGACCATGTATTCTCATATACGATAGACGTTGTAAATATATTTGTCTTGGGAAAGATAATTTTGGAAAAATAGACTTGCATTTTCATGCATAATAGTAATAATAATAATATCCATAGTATTGGAAAGATTACTTAGTTACATGCACAAAGAAAAAGTTGAGGGGCTAACTTTCTTTGAGTATGTTTTTATCTAATTACATGCATGGAAAACAAGGCTAAGTTGCTAGTATCCTTTAAATGGAAATGGATGGTTAAAATGGTTTTCCTTTGGAGCAGAATGTGTGCTTCTGCGATAAGGATCGTAGTAATGTGGTATTTATTATGATATGATTTTGATTCTAAATAATGTATGAGAACTGTTGTTAGAAGAATCAGGTTGTGATATTTTACTTACATTTCATGTATACCCATGAATAGATGTTGAAGAATCACTATTAAAGACTTATTTTTGAGTTTTTGAGTTCAGAGTCTCCACAGTGAACATTTTTACGTCTACGTTTCGGGTCTAGAACAAGACCCATCGTATCAAGTTTGGAATAAGGTGTGTATTTTTCCACAGTCATCAACATGTTGTCGAGAACTTCTAAAAACTTGTGTCTTTTGATCAAAGGTCCCTTTGATCAAAATACACAAGTTTCCAGAAGTTCTCAACAAAATTTTAAGATTCTTACGCTAATGTTTATTGAAATTTAGACATTAATGAATATTGGTATATGATTTTATGCATGAAATTATTGTAGGATTGAAACTAAAATTATTGGGAAAGTGAATACTTATTTAAACAATGCATAGTTATGACTATTGTTGTTGGTGGGAATAGGAAGGAGTAGCTTAATGGAAACAAGAAAATATGTGAAGGTAAAAATTTGAAATATGAATTGCAATGAGAAAGTATAATTCTATTGTATGCATGATTATGTTATTTAGAAAATCGTAATGTATGTCATCTGTACGTCAGTTATGATTCTTGCTAATCTAGATATTTTGGATACATGTTGAGGGTCAAGTATAAATACATGATGTACAAATGTTTCTTTTGTTTTAATGATAATTTTCAAATGGGTAGTTATGTAAATTACTATGGGAAAGAGTGCCAAAAGATAATTTTACATCTTAGACAGTTCAGGACAGTTGTAAGAGGCCAAGAGTCCTTGGGTTGATGGAAGTTACCTAACCGGAGGGGTTGATGGCGCTTTCCTACCGAAATATCCTCTACCTAGAGATAAATAATCTCAGTAAGGGAAAAGAGTTGGCCAAGATGATGAAGAGGGGAAAAACCCTGAGGCAACTATTTTGATTTTGAAGCTGGTTGGAGGAGGCCCAAAATTCCTCATAGATGGGATGTTGTCAGAGGAATAGGAAGGACCCTTAGAAGAGAAATGTTGTATTAGACCCTTTGTGGTTATTGGAATTCTTGAGTTGGTTTCCCAGTAGAATTCCAGACTGGATCTGGTATCGTATCTATCAGCGAACTGTCTAGATGTGAAAATGACTCGGTCTAGTTGTGGAAACTTGTTCCCACTGGTTGGGAGGAGCTTTATTTTTCCATTTTTGTTCTCATAGCAAAAAAAAAAAAAAAAATTATGTGTTTTGTTGAAAATGAATTTTCTATATTATTGTGTAAATATTTTATGTGCATCTTCACATAAAAATAATCCTAGTGCTCAGTAAGGAATTACTTGAAGTCTAGTTCCTTTATTGTATTACAAATTTTTTGAACGTATTTTGCAGGGGCTAATACAATTTGCACTTGATGCAATGATTGATCATTTCAATGATTAGAGATTTAGGGGCTCTCTAAGTACTTTATAAGTAATGTGTAAATGTATTTAGCAAGAGCTAAGATAGTTTTTACATTTTTTATTGATTTATCATTTTGATGATTAGAGTATTGGTGCTCTCTAAGTACTTGTGGAAATATTTTGGTTAAAATATCGCTTGACATTGCATGAATGATTGATAGTTAAAAGTGTTTCATTTGATTGAAATTATTGTGACTAATGTGAATATATTAGATTTGTTGATCATAGATTACAGGGTTCTTGTTATTGGACTATAAAACCATTAGAGTGCATGTGTAAAAGTGACCAAGAGTACTTAGTAAGTAATGGTAAGTTGGTATAGAGATTATGTTTTGTTTTCATGAATTTGAGTAATGGCCAAGTGATTAAAAGTATAATTTTGATATTTTCATAACTATAAATGATTATGACTATTCATTTTTATAAAATTATTGTTTTTTCTTTTTGGTATTTATTGGAATGAAATTCATCATTTTAAATTGGAAGGATCCCCCGTTGGGTGGTCTAGATTCCTATATCATGAATAAAAGTTAAAGTTCCAACGAGAGATGGACACTGAGGATGGTGTTAACTTTAAAGGGGGGATAGTGTAATATCCCTCTGACCACCAGATGACATTAAATTAAAATAACATGTATGGACACCATATTATTTATAATAAATAATAAAAATTAATCCAATAATTGAACGATTCATAATTCATTTAGTTGGTGGAAATTCTGTTACAAGGTAATGAACTTCATCCCTAGAAGGGTTTGATGAAAAAATATGTTGGACAATTGGGGGAAGTGACCATTGTAAAGGATGTTGAGGAGAAGTGTTCAATATATGAGACCTTAGTGTTGTGCATCCTCAAAAGGAAAATGCAAGAGACAAAGAATTAATGGTAGAAATCTCTCTGTGTGGAAGTTTTACATAGGTGAAAGACAATCAAATGAATGTGTGAAATAATCCTACGATGAATGTCATCCGACCCCGACTCAAAAATTAGACTATATGATTGCTACCATGTCCCACTGGTTTATTAAATAATGAGAAGAGATTAGTCAATTGTACCTTGACATATGTGCATTTTTTTCTTGGTAAAACTCGTATGGATTTTTATGAAAGAGAGAAATATTATTAATCTTTATTTTTTTGAAAATATCACATGAGGTATGTATAAATAACACTCTAATACCATGTATAAAATCTACCAACTGGACTCAATCTAATCTTGTGACGTACTAAAACAAGATATTGAATCCTTCTACAATATTTGTGGAATACAAAACACAATCGCTCAATCACATGCAAGTAAGAGAAAGAAGTAAAAAAATCGCACAACACAATATGTTCCTGGGGAAAGCAATTGCTCAAACCCCCTCTAGATATATTTTTTATTAAGTCAAGGAATCATGAAACAATACAATGTTTAATCTCTCATGAGATTCTCCTACACTCTGCCAACTATCTCACACTGATCTAGACAAAACCTGTCTAGTTCATAGTCAATTCTCAGCCTTCCTTCACCTTTATTTTCTCACGCAATTCCTAAGGAATTAGCTCCCTATTAAATAGGAAAATCATCCTTCCTTGATTGTGAAATACATCATGGAACCCTCATGACTTTATAATTGCACCCGAGAAATTTTCTATAAATACAACTGATAGTTATGTTCCCTTTAACCTCTGTCTCAATTGGGTCTTCCTCAAAACTAACATGCAGGAAACTATTAATAGTGTAGTATCAATTACATGATTGATAACTAATTTTGAATTAAATCTAATTTAATTCACTATACCTGTCACTGGCTCATCACTTAGTTATAACTAGTTAAACTGATTCACACATATGCGCCACTGATGTATCAACTGCAACTGGACCCGCAAAATAGTATAATCCCTCTACATGCCTCATCTTAGACCCTGAACTCAAATTTTTTGAGCTCACTCAGTCATCATGACTTATTTAACTGATACAAGTTGTTATGAGATGAAATTACAATTTATTGTCCAATTTATTTAAGGGAAAAATAAATTACACGCCCCATA
This sequence comes from Pinus albicaulis, assembly GCA_034641835.2. Taxonomy (NCBI): domain Eukaryota; kingdom Viridiplantae; phylum Streptophyta; class Pinopsida; order Pinales; family Pinaceae; genus Pinus; species Pinus albicaulis. The sequence continues at coordinate 212,140,575 of CM076575.1, read as the reverse complement.
TTCCTCACTAGTGCGCATCATAATTTCCTCACCAATGTGCATCAGAACTTCCTCACAAGTGTGCATCAGAAAATCCTCACCAATGTGCATATGAATTTCCTCACCAATGTGGGTGAAATTTTTGTCCTTTGTGGTCGCCAATTTCACTGTTTCCTGTTGCAAGCTTCAACACTCCCTCTCAACAAGAAAGGAATTCAATCTATCCCGATCCGGTACCTTTGGAATATTATTCATGAAACACTTCTCTATTGTTTTTTTCACCTACAACTATTGAAACTAAATAGCCTCTGAACAACTGAATTAGTATAATGCATCTATCATCAGAATCTTCTTGCTACTCCTAGCGACTGCACCTATCTACTGGAATCTTTGCACTGCTACTGACATCTGCATCCGTGCCCTATGAACTGTTGCCAAATCTGATTTATGCTCCAGTATCTGACCTTTGTCACTCTAATTTATGTCTTCCTCACATCTTACTACATCAATCCAACCAATCGTTGCTGCAACCGTTGTATTGCGGGTTCCTCGTAGCCAAGTTACATTCATGAGACACACCATCTCAATGGACCCTGCTGAAACTTCTTCTTTGGATTATATCTGCACAGAGCCCCACCTCTCACTTGGAGGTATAGCTCCATGTACTCCCTCTCCTCATCTGGCTCAAAATTTCTCCCTCCCGGAGGACTCTTCTTGAGTGGACACCTCCACTCGATCTCCTCTCTCCTTCTCTAATTGTGGCTACTCCACTACCTCCTGAGACTGCTTATGAGGCTGCATTTTGAGAGATAATTTATCCCTCTCAACTACCAAGTCACTGACATTTTATTTTCTCGTCAAATATTTTCATGCATCCTCAACCTCGAGAGATTGATCTTTTTCACCAGTCCCGTGGCAATGTGTCTAAGGAACCCCTTTCCTTTTCTAAATATGACATCATAACCACGGTCTTCCAATACGACTATGAAGACAATATCCTTCCTTAGGAATGGAACATAAAAAACATATATCAGTCTGAGAGGGGAGCCAGACTCCCTCTGAAAGGTAATTGTATCTATGTCAGTTGTGCTATACTTCCCGTCATCTCCAAACTCTATTTTCTGCTAGAGGTCCTTCTCCTGCTAGTCACTAAAGAGATCTATATTCCCCGTCATATGGAATAAGGCACCGCTTTCTAGATACCACATGCATCCCATTACAGTTTTGTGCATGCATGCCATGAGAGTAAAATCAAGATCGAAATGTGAATCTAGTTCTTCACTCGTTGCAACTGCGGGCTCCTTCTTGATTACCTTCTACTTTGTACAATTCGAGGCATAGTGCCCATGCTCCTGGCAATGAAAACACTTGATATTGGAAAAGTCTCACTTGCCCTATTCACCTTGGTACTTATTTCCCTTCGCTTCATTTCCTTTTCCAACTAATGCGCAATATTCTTGTTTGTCTTTGTCGGAGGTCCCGTCTCTTCTATTACCAAGTCGGACCACAAACGCTCCTAATCTGGTAACTTTTCCCTCTCATCCATAGAGTATTGGTAAATATTCCAGCCCTTGAGAAGGCATAGAAGTGTTAGTCTCACCAAATCATCCTGGGCTACAGTCACACCAACACTTCCAAACTCATCTCGACATTGAGTGAACTTTGACAAGTATGTTGGTATCGTCTCGCCCTCCTCCATCTTGATATTTCTAAGCTTTTCCTTCAACGCAAACTTCCTGTGATCGCTTCTATCAAAAACAGATCTGCCAAGGTCTTTCACATAGCCTATGGAGTCTCTTTCCCATGGAGACTCGAGAAAATGTGATCTTGAGCACCCTCTAACAAGATCCTTCTATCCTTTTCTACCTTCTTCTACCATGTATTAAGGAGTTGGGCATATGCTATTGTGGGCTTGGGATTCTCAATATCTATGAATTCCTTCAACCCGTTGTCCTCAATCACTGGCTCCATATTTTCCTTCCATGATATATAATTCGAATTTCCCTCAAGATAATATTCGAGTCTCAAGCCATTGAAATACATCTTGATATGTTGTTGGATCCTGAAGAATAAATATGCAAATTTGAACCTGTTCGAGACAAACTCAATTTCTGATCTTCTATTGTGATTCTTGGCGCTCTGATACCATGTAGAAATTTATCACTCTCATACCATGTATAAATTTCGCTCGGATACCATGAAGAAAATATACCAACGAGATTTTATCTGATCTTGTGATGTACTACAACAAGATATTGAATCCTACTACAATATTTTCGAAATACAAAACATGATCGCTCAATCACATGTAAGTAAGAGAAAGAAGTAAATCAATCAAACAACACAAGATGCTCTTGGGGAAATAAACTTCTCAAAACTTATCTATCTATATTGTGTATTAGTTCAAGGAATCATGAAACAATACAATGCTTAAATTTGCATGAGATTCTCCAGCACTCTACCAACTGTCTCACATTGATCTAGGAAAAATCAGTCTTGTAATTAGACAATTCGTAACCTTCCTTTAGCCTTCCTTTCTCACACAGTTTCTAGGGAATTAGCTCCCTATTAAATAGGAAAATCATCCTTAATTGATTATGCAATCCATCATGCCATTCTCATGACTTTATAATTGCACTCGAGAAATTTTTTGTAAATACAAATGATAGCTATGTTCCCTTTAACCTTTGTCTCAAGTGGCTCTTCCTCAAAACTGACATGCCTGCAATTGTTAATCATGAATTATCAGTTATCTGAATGATCACTAGTTGTGAATTAAATCTATTTTTATTCACTAGACCTCTCACTAGCTCATCACTCAGTTACAACTAGTTAAACTAATTTTAACTCAATTAATTGAGATAGCTGATTCACACCTGCAACCCACTGATGCATCAACCACAACTGGACCCCAAAGATATTAGAATCCCTCTACATGCCTCGTCTTAGACCCTCAACTCAATTTTCTTGAGCTAACTCAATCATCATGACTTAGTTAACCGATACAAGTTGTTATGAGACGAAATTACAATTTATTTTCCAATTTATTTAAGGGTAAAATAAATTAGACGTCCCACATTCCTTACCATTGTGCATCAAGATTTCTTCAACAATGTGCGTTTGAATTTCCTAACCATTTTGCATCAGAACTGTCTCACCAATTTGCATCTTAAATTCCTCACCAATGTGGGTGTATTTTTTGTCCTTTCTGGTTGCCAATTTCACTATTTCTTGTTGCAAATTTCAACAAGTTCTTGTAAGATGATAAATATTTGGAAATATTTTCATATTAATTTGAAAAACTGGGATAAGATAACAAGAGTAATAAAAAATAATTATTCTGTTAATATTTCTTGGGATGAGTTTGCATACACAAAAAAAAAAATGTATTGCATAAGTTTATAATGATGGGAGTGAAAAAATTCACTATTGATTATTTACCTGACTTATTGTCCATTATCATTATAAACAAGTTCTATTTCCATATGAATATAAGCCCAACAAGATGAAATAAATATATGAGCAAATATTTCATGTGCACAGATAATAATTTGGGATATCCCTTTTTAGGTGAAATATGTAGTTGATATTAAATATAATAGCTTAGGGAATTACTTTCTGAAAAAGTATATATATATTTCATGCACAGAGATAACATAAGTCATAGGATCTTCCTTTGAAAGAATATGTTTTTCTTGTGTGTGAAGTATAAGTCAATTGTGTTAATTCCTTTGTAAGAGTTGGAAAAAGTAACATGTTCTAGTGGGTAACAGGATAAGTTATTTGTGAGTGGGTTATTGTATAGTTTGATTTTATTTCATGGTTTAGTGCATAAAATGTTAACTTTGTTATTATTTTAAAAATTCTTTCCTAGTTCTTATGCTTGAAAGAATGGTTAATTATGATACTTCCTTGAAAAAAAAATGCATGAGAAATTTGTACATAAAAGATAGAGAAACTATGTTGTGTTCTTGAAAATAAGTATGTGCTATTTGCACAAAGAAACAAACATTTTATTTGAAAAGGACAGATATGAAGAAGCATAGAAACGGTAGTTAATTGCATCTATTTTTTTTTAGAAAGGAAAATCATTCTCATATATAACATAAATATATAGACCCTTTTAAAAGAGAGATATGTGTTACATGCATTAAAGAATGGTTATTATGATAAATTATTGCATGCACAAAGAATACATATTGTAGGGATGTATGTGTTCTTGATAAGGTTTGATTAAAGTTTATGCACATGACAAGATAAGTTAGGGATGGATGTTGTTTTCCTGAAAAGAGAATACACACAGAAAGGTTTAAGAAGTAATGTTACTTTTCATCAAGAATAAAAGTGAACTCTGTTTGAGCTTATTTATTATATTTTCTTGATAATAAATATGAAAAAATAGAATTATTTCTTTGAGAGGAAATAAGTTAATCTACATGAATAAAATAGAAATACTATGTTAATATGCTATTTTCTTACATGAAAAAATAGAAATATTGTGTTTGATCTCTTGAAAGAAGATGTGCTATTTTCACCCATGATAAATACACATATAATGTTAGATTCTTTGAAAATAATTGTGCATGGAGAGTGTTTAATTATTACGTTAGACCTTGGAACGGAAACAAAATCACATCCAATGAGTGCATTAGATTTCCTTTGGAAAAATGCATATATAGACATGTAAGAAGTAATAACTAATACATTGGTTTTCTTTTAGAACAGAGCATGCATTTTCTTGTACAATAGACTTTGTAAATAGCTCTATCTTGGGAAAGATTCTTTTGGAAAAAAAATATTTTCATTTGCATGCATCATAGTAATAATAATAATAATAATAATATGTATTGTATTGGAAATATTACTTAGTTACATGCACAAAGAATAAGTTGAGGGGCTAACTTTCTTTAAACATGTTTTTATCTAACAACATGCTCGGAAAGCAAAGTTAAGTTGCTAGTATCATTTAAATGGAAATGGATTGTTACAATATTTTTCCTTTGGAGAAGAGTTTGTGCGAGAAGGATCATAGTAATGTGGTGTTTGTTTTTATATGACTTTTCTTATACTTAATGCATGGGAAGTGTTGTTAGAAGAAGCATGTTGTGATATTTTACTTACTTTCCATGTATGCACATGAATATATGTTAAAGAATCATGATAAGAGATTGATTATTGGTTGATAAATACTTGATGTAATCATGATATCAAGTTTTCTGACGATATAAATGTCATGAAATGATTGTGACTTATGCAAGGATAGATTATGGTTAACATTGTGGCAAGTAAAGAACTAATGGCCCATGAAGATGAGTGCAAGTTTTAGGATGGTCTACTGATGGAACCACCAGGCTGCAAACATATAACGATTGAATATTGTGGGTAAATGATATTAATATATAATGATTGAATATTGTGGGTAAGTGATATTATTATGATTGCAATAGATTTTAGCTAGATATGTTGTATTTAATGATATTTCCTTGTAATATTTTATGACAATTGTTAAGGGATGGACTCCCTTATGAGTCATTGAGTGAGGGGTGAACACTCTCACAATTAAACGTTTGTTGGTTTTCACCCTACGGGGTTTCCAGGGTATATTGGTTTTCAACAATGTGATTACTTATTGTGTGAGTTTGTCGATGAATATTCCTTTCATGCTGTAATTTTTATAATATAAAATATGTGATTAACTAATCTAGTTAAACGTGATGCAAGATTATGTCAGAAAGTTTATGTTAATATACTACAACATTGGTTGTGAATCATTATATAACTCACTATTAGATACTAAAGTTACTATATGTAGTGATGAAGAACTGTTGTAATGATTAATAAAGAATATGGAATACTAACTTAGATACTTACTGTGAGAAAATTATGTAAAAAAAATTCTAACCCCATATATTTTCATGTAAAATTACCGAGTGATGTTACAACCCATCAGATCATTTCTAATCCATTGAATCACATTTGAAATGACATCGGGTAGCTTTATCGTTGCCATAGAATTAAAAATTGTCACTGGGGAATATTTAAGTGTGGCACCCACGTGATTTTAAAATTCCATCATGCCACAATTAAAAATTAAAAATGTGATTGAGGGAAAAAAAAAAAGTCATTGAGGGAAGCTTTTGAAGAAATTATTTCTGATTAATTTAATTTAATGATACTTTATTGTCGAACCATACTTTTTAATAATTTAATTTAATTTAATAATTTAAATTTAATTGAAAATTTGAGTAATGTCGAGAACTTCATAGTCAGAGGATCATGTTAGTTTCCTAAATGATGGCAGATTTCATAGCCATAGAGGAGGAGACCTTAGATTACATTGCACAAATGTTTTGAGCAAAGCGTAAATGAAAAGAAAGGATCTTAAATTAACAGAATGTTTCAAATAAATAATAAAATAATTTTACATAAAGCATAAAATCAATAGATTGATCAAAGAGTGAAGGTCATTTTTAAATATATATAAATAAAGTTTATATGGTTGAAAATTTTTAAACTTATAATTTGAATATTTTTATTAAATTTTAAGTAAAATTGTTTGAAAAATATACTTTAAAATAATGAAAAATTCAGTAGTACTTATAGAGATGAATATAATATAATTGTGAGTTAAATTTACATGGTATGGTTGTTTAATTAAAATATTTTTATGTTTTGATCAACATTATTTTTTATGAATTTTGTTTAAAAATTAAAAAAAAAATTATTAAAAGAATAAATTTTATTTACTTTTGAAAATTTTAAAACTTTAAGTTTGAAATAAAATTAGTGCTCAAGCATCTTAATTTGTGGTCTTTCTCTGAAAATGAAGTATTATGTGTAAAAAGTTTAGAGATTCAAATCTTATACATGTTAAAGAATGGTAGTGGTTAGACTTAATCATCTAATTTTCAATTTCTCTACATTAAAAAAAATACCTTTATAATATAACAATAAATTTTAAATCATATTAAAAAAATTAAAATTCAGAAAAGATGTATCTTAGACGGTATTTTATGCATAGAATTGCCTAGTAAGTATTATATTTTTATCTAATATTTTTGAAATAAAACCATATTATTATTGTTTTATATTATTAATTAATTATAAATATATAAATAATTTTTTTAAAATATTACTTTATTTCAAACAAAAACATATGAGTATCTGATCACTTTTATAAAAATCAGAACACCGCTAAGATTAAAATCTACATTAAATTTGAACAATATTATTTTTATTAATAAAATTCTAAATAATTTTTTATTAAAAAAATTATATATATATATATATATATATATATATATATATATATATATGAAATGTAAAGTAGGTTACATGCTAAAGAATAAACACTGATGGAGTGCATGATGTGAAAGTCATTGGTTCAAAATTTCATGAGCAAAAATCCAACCATGTTAAAGACTAGTGATTTTGACAACTTCGATGCCTCTTAATGACACATTCTAAAGCCACGAATCAAACTCAAACAACTTAACCAAAAAAAATACAATATTCATAATACTAATCATAATATTTTATGACTTTATATTTAAAGCTATTTAATATTTATATACACATTTAAAAATAAACATTTTTTATATTATTTTGTTCAAATACTTTCTACCTATGACATTAAAAATTTAAATTATCATATATAAAATAAAATTAAAATAAATATATAAATATATATATATATATATATATATATATATATATATAAATATATATATATATATATATATATATATATATATATTATTAAGATTAATTATAAATATATTTATTAGAATTTAAAAGAAATTAAATAGGTTTGCATTTAAATCTTTTCTTAAATCTTATAAATATCTCACAGATTTGATTTCCTAAAACATGACAAATCAAGAATTAAAATAAATATCTTTTTTTTTTATAAAGGTGAAGTAACAAAATTTTCAATAAAATATTACATAATAAAAAAAGGAACGGATACTCTTTATTCTGATTTTTTGGAGTTTTTAGTGTTATGAGCGTTAATCTTGCTGAAAAATTTGAAGGAAAATCTTGATTTGTGTTATTTAAATTAGTTTCTTTTTAATGGTATATATAGATTCATCACTCTCAAAAATCCCTAAAACACTTCTATTGTGCACGGGTTACCCATCAAACTCGTCATTTCAATGAATTCCTACATGATTTTAGAGAAATTACACTGAAAAAATCCGCTAAAAAACTTCCAAAAAATAAAACTAAAAATGAGAAATGTACCCAAAAAAAAATAGGTTGCCATTTCTAAAATCTTTACAAATTTACCCTCTGTGGCAAATTAAATTTGAAATATCTGCAGGCTCGTTTTTGGGGAGACGTGTTATAGTCGGCCACTACAGTGAAAGTTCATCCAACGGTGAGAAATTTTTTGTTTAAGAAATCTAGATGTCACAACGTAGAGAAGGTTAGCTATTGTTACACTTCTTCACTAAAATATCAATGGCAGGTCAGCATCATAAGGACCAGAGGTGTACTCTCCCTATCTCCGGTGACTCGCGAGTCAATGACATTTGTGTCGGGAAAAACAATAGTATCTAGTGGCAACGAGCGCCGATTACAAAAATATCTGCTCTTATGTGATGGCATACAAATAAATTTGTTACTGGGAATATGCCAGTAATGTAAAAGGCATAAATTTGTAAGATGCTTATTTTCGGTCGCTAAAGAATTACTGCAGTAATATTTTGAGCAGGAAGAAGCTAATTGCTGTTTCTATGTCTGATCGTCGACCATTAGAGAAGATCAGCACATGGCCTTCGGTGTGGCAGATGTCAATATGGTCAAAATAGAATGTACAAATGACGGAAGTTCAAATCTCATTGAGTATATGGCCTGTTGTGTCTTGGCTAGAAGAGTAGGCGACCCCAATAGGGACGTCTTGGCTCTTGTTGAGGCATAAGTTAATTGCTATTGTGTGGTTTGCAGGCCGTTGCACCTAGCCTAGGTTTATAGTGGCAGCCAGTAAAATTTGATCCTGGGCCTTGTTCAGAAAAACTCTCACCAATTACTGATTATCCTAGATTTAAAAAACTAGCACAACCACATTAGTAAAAACTAATGTGGTTGATATACGCCGATAGGCGTATATAATATAGATTTACAACCACATTTACCAATGTGGTTGATATACGCCGATAGGCCTATATCCACTACCCATCACATTAATTTATATAGCAATAAATAAATATTATATATAATAAATTTATTATATTAACTTGAAAAATATATATTATATATTAATAAGAATATTAATATATTAAATATATTAATTATGATTAAAATCACAAAAATATTTTATATATATTAATAATATTATAAAAATATTACTAATATATATTAAAAATATTTATTAATATATTAAAAATATTAACTATATACATACTATAAATTAACTTGAAATATATATAATATATATTAATATAAAAAAATATTAATAATATATAATAATTTAATATATCATAGATGACTATATTATTAATAAAGAAAAAGAACTAATAATATATTAATAATATATATTATATCATAGTTGATTATATTATTAATAATATTGTAATATTACTAATAATCATTACTAATAAATATTAGAATATTTATTTACAATGATTATTAGTAATATTATAATATTATTTATATTACTAAATAAATATTAAAATATTAAAATATTATTAATATATATTATTAATAATATTATAATATTACTGGAGATGGATCTGGGATTAGCGAAGAACATGGCTTCCGCTAGGGTTTTCTGCCTGGCCGCCGCCGCCGACACGGACTTCTCCTCTGCCCCTGCCCTGTTCGGCCCTAACAGAGATGTCGACCGCACTGTTAGCTCGGTGCTTCTCTCTGCCGCTGCTCCAAGCGGTTACCAAATATCGAGTTGCAGGCTACAGAGGAACGCACGCCTCATTCCGGCAATCGACGGCTCCATCGCTTTCTCTACGCCCTTCACAGTGGGCGCTTCTGATGGTTTTCTACGCCCAGGCCCCAAATCTATTGAGATTACCTACGTTGTTCCTAAAGGTCCTCTCTACAAGCGATCTCCAGTTTCTAGCGCCTTCCTTCTCCGAAACTCGGATAGCGCAGGGGACAACATTGATGGCCAGATAGGGGCTGTTCGCTCCAGCATTCTTGCCGCCCCAACCTATACTTCGCCCCTGCAACGGCTCAGTCTCTGTTTCTTGGAGAAGCAGGGCAAAACGGATATGCGATGGCTTCAGGAGGGTTCTGATTTTCAGCCAGCAGCTCTCATAGCCAATGACCTTCTAAATCTGGGTACACAATACCAGATCCAGATCTCTCTTCCTTCCGGGGGAACGAAGCTGTTATGGGTGCATGCCACGGATCTGGTGCAGGACCTTCTGCAAGATCTTTACCTCAGTTTGGGAATTCCCTCAAGACTCCTGAGACTACTTTACAAAGGTAAACAACTTGAAAACCATCTACCTCTGTTTTGCTATAATATTGTGAAAGATGCTTCAGTTGTGTTATCTTTTCGCTTGAGAGGCGGAGCTCCTGGGCAAACCTCCTCGGCTCCTGCCTTCTCCTACAAGGATGCAGTTCACGCACACTCATCCAAGAAAGCAGCTCAACCACCTGAAGCTCCTAAGCCTTTTCTGGTGGACAAGCTTGAGGAGGTTCCCACTGTAGAGTTTTCCCATGCAGAAATTGCAGACGATCTTCAAAATTTAGCAGAAAGAGCCATCATATGCAGATTTAATGGATTGTGGCCACGATCAAAGGAACTCCATGATTGGATCCATGCTAACTGGACTCACCATTGCAAAGTCAGATTCTGTTCAAAAGGTTATTTCATAGTTTTGTTTGATAATATTAAGCATTATGAGAAGGCTATCGAAGAAGGTCCTTGGTTCATGGGAACAGCAAGGCTCTTCTTAACACCATGGTTCCCAGATTTTGACCCAGCAACTGCTGTCATCACCAAGACACCTGTTTGGATCAGGCTTCCCAACTTACCAATCCATCTATGCCATGTCAGAGTCTATAAAGCGATAGGCAACATATTTGGCAGTTTTCTGATGGGAGACTACTGGCGGGAAAACAAAGGTCTTTACACATACGCCAGAATATGTGTGGAACTAGACTTAAGCAAGGGACTTCCAGACCAGATCAATCTCAAAATAAACGACTTTGTATGGACTCAGACATTGGATTATGAGAATACTGCCTTCCGCTGCCGACACTGTCACCATGCAGGGCATCTGCAGAACTCTTGCCCAGCACTCCCAGCAAAACAGAAAAAGGTGAATTCCAAGGCCAGTTCTAAACGATGGGCTCCGTACTCTCCGCCTCCGGCTGCGAACTCTGATTCCTCTAGCTCAGAAGTTGATGAAAGTGATGCAGTTTCGGTTCAGAATCAGTCAATGGACATCCCCAACGATGCTCAGGCGCACCCCCCTGATATAGCCATTGCTCAGAAGCGTTCCCATGGGACCTCCTCTTCCGACTCAGAGAAGGAGATCCCCCCTATTGAGAGCTCCGATCTTCATGTTGTTTTAGCTCATCCACCTCAGGACGGATGGGTTAAAGTCAGTAAAAAGAAAGGGAAGAAGCTACGTATAGAGGCCTCTGCCCTCTCTGGGTAGTTTTCGGTTTTTTTGACATCCAGTCTTCTCTTGTGATTCTTGCTTGTTTCTCTCCTTCTCCAGAGCCGAGGTTGATAGTTTTATCATTTCCGGTTGCTGGTTATTCTGCTTCTCATGATTGTAATACCATCTTGTACTATACTTCTGCTTAATAGAATCAGTCTTATTCAGAAAAAAAAAAAATATTATAATATTACTAATAATCATTATTAATAAATATTCAAATATTTATTAATAATGATTATTAGTAATATTATAATATTATTAATATATATTATTAATAATATATATTAATAATATTATAATATTACAAATAATCATTATTAATAAATATTTGAATATTTATTTACAATGAATATTAGTAATATTATAATATTATTAATATATACAAAAATATTTTATATATATTTTTAATATTATAATAAATATTAATAATATATATTAAAAATATTTATTAATATATTAATAATATTAACTATATACATACTATAAATTAACTTGAAATATATATAATATATATTAATAATATTTATAAATATAAATATAATAAAAATAATATTTAATATTTTCATATTTATTTATATATTAATATCATATATGGTTATATTATTAATAAACCAAAAGAACTAATAATATATTAATATTAATATAATAATATTATAATATTACTAATAATCATTATTAATAAATATTTGAATATTTATTTATAATATATATTAATATATTAATAATATGAAACTCAAGAGAGTAATAAAACATATGAAACAATATTTAAAAACAAAAAACCTAAGAGATTAATAAACCCAAAGAATAATTAATAATACAAACCCAATGTCATCATAAACTAAAGGTTTAAATATTATAAACCATAGGAATTGGTGAACCCAAGGGATAAATATTATAAACATAAGAGATCAATATTAAAAACACAAGAGATTAATAAACCGTAAGAATTGATATTTTAAACTAAAAAACCTAATAAATTAATAATCCATAAGAATGAATATTTTAAACATAAGATATTAATAAACGAATGAGATTATTAACATTATAAACCAAAAGAACTAATCGACCCAAGGGTTTAATCTTATAAAGCAAAGGAATCAGCGAACCCAAGGGATAAATATCATAAACCTAATGGATGAATATTATAAACAATAAAGATTAATAAACGCTAAGAATTAATATTTTAAACTGAGAAATCTAAGAAATTAACAAACCCTGAGAAATAGTATTTTAAACTCAAGAGAGTAATAAACTGAATGTGTGATTAACATTATAAACCCAAGAGTTTAATACTATAAACCAAATCAATTGGTGAACCCAAGGGAAAACCATTACCGAAAAAATTATAAACCAAAGGAATTGGTGAACCCAAGGGAATTGATTTAAACATTGAGACAATTGTTGTCACAATGCGACAATGGACCAACTATGACCAAGGTTGGCCATGGGAGATTTTCATATTGAGACAATCTTTGTCAGAATGTGACATTTGATCATGGATGCCATTGATCAATTATTCATATTATAAACCAAAGGAATTGGTGAACCCAAGGGACAACCATCACCCAACAAATTATAAACCAAAAGAAATTGGTGAACCCAAGGGAATTGATTTAAACATTGAGACAATTGTTGTCACAATGCGACGTTGGGCCAACTATGACCATGGTTGGCAATGGGTGATTTTCATATTGAGACAATGTTTCTCATAATGTGTCATTTGATCATGGATGACATTGATCGATTATTCATATTATAAACTAAAACAACTAATAAACCCAAGGGTTTAATATTATAAACCAAAGGAATTGGTGAACCCAAGGGACAACCATCACCCAATGGTTTAATATTATAAACCAAAGGAATTGGTGAACCCGAGGGAATTGATTTAAACATTGAGACAATTTTTGTCACAATTGGACCAACTATGACCATGGTTGGCCATGGGCGATTTTCATATTGAGATAATATTTGTCGAAATATGACATTTGATTATGGATGACATTGATCGATTATTCATATTATAAACCAAAAGAACTAATAAACCCAAGGGTTTAATATTATAAACCAAAGGAATTGGTGAACCCAAGGGACAACCATCACCCAAAAAATTATAAACCAAAATAAATTGGTGAAACCAAGGGAATTGATTTAAACATTCAGAGAATTGTTGTCACAATGCGACGTTGGACCAACTATGACCATGGTTGGCCATGGGTGATTTTCATATTGATACAATGTTTGTCAGAATGTGACATTTGATCATAGATGACATTGATCGATTATTCATATTATAAACCAAAAAAACTAATAAACCCAAGGCTTTAATATTATAAACCAAAGGAATTGGTGAACCCAAGGGAATTGATTTAAACATTGAGACAATTGTTGTCACAATGCAACGGTGGACCAACTATGACCAAGGTTGGCCATGGGTGATTTTCATATTGAGACAATCTTTGTCAGAATGTGACATTTGATCATGGATGACATTGATCAATTATTCATATTATAAACCAAAAGAACTAATAAACCCAAGGGTTTGATATTATAAACCAAAGGAATTGGTGAACCCAAGGGACAACCATCACCCAACAAATTATAAACCAAAAGAAATTGGTGAACCCAAGGGAATTGATTTAAAAATTGAGACAATTGTTGTCACAATGCGACGATGGACCAACTATGACCATGGCTGGCCATGGGTGATTTTCATATTGAGACAATGTTTCTCATAATGTGTCATTTGATCATGGATGACATTGATCGATTATTCATATTATAAACCAAAACGACTAATAAACCCAAGAGTTTAATATTATAAACCAAAGGAATTGGTGAACCCAAGGGACAACCATCACCCAACAAATTATAAAACAAAGGAATTGGTGAACCCAAGGGAATTGATTTAAACATTGAGACAATTGTTGTCACAATGCGACGTTGGACCAACTATGACCATGGCTGGCCATGGGTGATTTTCATATTAAGACAATATTTGCCAGAATGTGACATTTGATCATCTATGACATTGATCGATTTTTCATATTATATAGCAAAATAACTATTAAACCCAATGGTTTAATATTATAAACCAAAGGAATTGGTGAACCTGAGGGAATTGATTTAAACATTGAGACAATTTTTGTCACAATTGGACCAACTGTGACCATGGTTGGCCATGGGTGATTTTCATATTGAGACAATATTTGTCGAAATGTGACATTTGATCATGGATGACATTGATCGATTATTCATATTATAAACCAAAAGAACTAATAAACCCAAGGGTTTAATATTATAAACCAAAGGAATTGGTGAACCCAAGGGACAACCATCACCCAACAAATTATAAACCAAAAGAAATTGGTGAACCCAAGGGAATTTATTTAAACATTGAGAGAATTGTTGTCACAATGCGGCGTTGGGCCAAGTATGACCATGGTTGGCCATGGGTGATTTTCATATAGATACAATGTCTGTCAGAATGTGACATTTGATCATGGATGACATTGATCGATTATTCATATTATAAACCAAAGGAATTGGTGAACCCAAGGGACAACCATTACCCAAAAAATTATAAACCAAAGTAATTGGTGAACCCAAGGGAATTGATTTAAACATTGAGACAATTGTTGTCACAATCCGACATTGCACCAACTATGACCAGGGTTGGCCATGGGTTATTTTTATATTGAGACAATATTTGTCAGAATGTGACATTTGATCATGGATGACATTGATCGATTATTCATATTATAAACCAAAACAACTAATAAACCCAAGGGTTTAATATTATAAACCAAAGGAATTGGTGAACCCAAGGGACAACCATAACACAAAAATTTATAAAGCAAAGGAATTGGTGAACCGAAGGGAATTGATTTAAACATTGAGACAATTGTTGTCACAATGCGACGTTGGACCAACTATGACCATGGCTAGCCATGGGTGATTTTCATATTAAGACAATATTTGTCAGAATGTGACATTTGATCATGGATGACATTGATCGATTTTTCATATTATATACCAAAATAACTATTAAACCTAATGGTTTAATATTATAAACCAAAGGAATTGGTGAACCCGAGGGAATTGATTTAAAAATTGAGACAATTTTTGTCACAATTGGACCAACTATGACCATGCTTGGCCATGGGCGATTTTCATATTGACACAATATTTGTCGAAATGTGAAATTTGATCATGGATGACATTGATCGATTATTCATATTATAAACCAAAAGAACTAATAAACCCAAGGGTTTAATATTATAAACCAGAGGAATTGGTGAACCCAAGGGACAACCATTACCCAAAAAATTATAAACCAAAGGAATTGGTGAACCCAAGGGAATTGAGTTAAACATTGAGAAAATTGTTGTCACAATCCGACATTGGACCAACTATGACCAGGGTTGGCCATGGGTGATTTTCATATTGAGACAATATTTGTCAGAATGTGACATTTTATCATGGATGACATTGATCGATTATTCATATTATAAACCAAAACAACTAATAAATCCAAGGGTTTAATATTATAAACCAAAGGAATTGGTGAACCCAAGGGACAACCATTACCCAAAAAATTATAAAGCAAAGGAATTGGTGAACCGAAGGGAATTGATTTAAACATTGAGACAATTGTTGTCACAATGCGACGTTGGACCAACTATGACCATGGCTGGCCATGGGTGATTTTCATATTAAGACAATATTTGTCAGAATGTGACATTTGATCATGGATGACATTGACCGATTTTTCATATTATATACCAAAATAACTATTAAACCCAATGGTTTAATATTATAAACCAAAGGAATTGGTGAACCTGAGGGAATTGATTTAAACATTGAGACAATTTTTGTCACAATTGGACCAACTATGACCATGGTTGGTCCAAGTTGGTCCAACCATGGGAAAAGTTATTAAAAACATAAGTTATCAAACATTGGGGTTTCTAGGGCGAGAGGGATGACAATGGTTGACCAAGGATGACCATGGTTGAGTAAGGTTAACCATGGTTGATTATGGCTAAGCAAACTTCTCTATCATTTAACAAAGGTGAGAATAAGACTATGTTGGCAATTTTTGGCCATAGTTGATTAAAACGGTTAGAATGTAAATATTACTAGTATTACTTATTCATATTCATATTAATAATATTTCTATTAACAATATTAATTTTAATATCATTAATACTATTAATGATATGGTTACAATGAATATATTTTTTTTTTGTCTCAAAATATTTTTTTATTTTAAATAAAAGATAATTATAATTACTTAAACCATTATTATACTTATTTAGATATTATTATATTCGTTTATATATTATTTTAATTATAAATAGTTAAATTGTTTAAACAATTATAACTATAATTAATTATTATAATTATTAATTATAATTAAGGCTCACGATGGATTATTATGGTTTAAGAGGGTTACCCATGGATGACTATGGCCAAGAAAAATGGTGTATCATAGCACTAGTGAGAATGAGTGACATTGATTTAGTGTGTTGGAAATGTTTAACGATATTTAATTAAAATGATTAGCATGTAAATATTATTAATTTTTAAAAGTAGTCTTAATAGTATTTATATTAACATCATTAATGATAATATCATTAATACCTTTAATCATATTGTTAGAGTGAATAAAAGTTTAAATTTATTTTTATTAATAATTCTATTGTTAATTATTACAAAATAAATATTATTATTCTTATTTATCAATATTAATGTTAATATTTTTTTTAAACAATATTAATATTCTTAATAATATTAATATTATAATATAGATATTATTATCTTAATAATACTAAATATCAAAAATTTAAAAATTTTAATATATTTTATGATATTTTCAAAATTTTAAAAATTCATGATATATTTTAATATAATGAGTACTATTAATGATATTATTAATATTGTATTTAATGGTATTATTAGTAATATTTCTTTTAATGTTAATTCAATTCCTATTTTATTAATAATAATATAAATTTTAATATTATTTTTAAATATAATATAAACTTTATTATAAACTGAACATTCTATTAATGTTAATATTATATTTTTAAATAATCTTAATATAATTAATCATATTAATATTATAATGTAAATGTTATTATCTTAATAATATTGAATAATAACAATTTTAAAACCATTAATATTACAAATATTATTCTTTAAACATTATTAATATTAATAGTATTTCTATTAACAATATTAATTTTGATATCATTAATACTATTAATGATATGGTTAAAATGATATATTTATTTTTTTAATTCAATTTTATTAAAAAGACTTTACAACTATCAAATTCTTTTTTAATTTAAAGAAAGAAGAATTATAATTACTTAAACAATTATTATATATATATATATATATATATATATATATATATATATAGATATTATTTAAATTATCGTTTATAATTGAAACAAAACTTATATAAAATAATAATTTTAATAGTCATAATCATGATATTTAATTAGTTAAAATTCTATTGAAAAAGTAAAAGGACATATTTCAATAATATACTACATTTGATTAAACTAAATAATTTTATATCATTTCTGAATTCTTCTTCATAAATAATTAAAATGATTAATAAAAATATAATTTTATAAATTTCTACAAAATGATTATACAATTACAAATTTGATATAAATAATCCTTTTATTTATTAAATCGTTTTATAATGAAAACAAAAATTCTAATAAGCATATGTTTCCTACCTGTCTTGTATGAAACTTTGAAAGAAAAGATCGCGTCAATTCTGTTATGAAATCAACATTAATGTGCGTATTAACTAGTTGACAACTGATGCTTTAGAGATAACAACTTTTACCATATGCGTGAGTATGAGAAGTTGTATGCTTATTTTATAAACTCCCAATCAGTGCAGCCATATATTCCTTTCTTCGTGCCCTATCTAAATTAAATAAAATATTGTAGAAAAGAATACAAGCATTTTACAACTTATTTATTCATATTAATAATAATATTATGACTAACATCAACCGTGTACACCAATGACAAAATAAATAAATAATACAATGCAAAGGAATACAAACATTTTACACTTTCTTTGTTTATATCTAAAACAAATCACAGATGATTATCCATTATCCACACTGTTAGGTTATTAATTTTCCACTTGTATTTGTGAGTCAAGTTGTCTATCCACCTATAATGCATGCTTCATCGCTAAATACACCTTGATTTCTCTGTACCTTATACCTATCGTTGAAACTCATGATCTTTGTATCCACATTTTATTTTGGTTGACATTTGCACTAAACTTTTGACCTGCAATTGCACCTACTTTCTTTACCATGTCTATCACTAATCTTCTTTGTATCCACATTTTATTTTGGTTGACATTTACACTAAACTTTTGACCTGCAATTGCACCTACTTTCTTTACCATGTCTATCAGTAATCTGCATGCCCATGTATTTAAACTTAACTGAGAACAAACTCATTAACATGCCTTTATAGATTTATAGACTTACTCTATGATATATAAGAGTCTCTCAAATCATATATAATATGTGTTTTCCTGCGTGGTCCACTAGACTTAACAAGCCTTTTGAAATTGTAAACAGTATTATAATCACTTATGATTCACTAATCTGACAATATCGAAAGTTATACTTGACTTATTAATATGAATTCTTACCATACAATGGAAAGCATGGTATAATCTAGCTATTTATGAGCCTAAATTAATTGATTTAGGTTACAATCTAGTAATTTTTTTTTGGTTTTATTAGGTTTTAACCTTTAAAGGGAAGAATTAGAACTAATTGATGTTATATGCGATTCATTTCATTAGTTTTAATCTTATTTCTTAATTTATGTGACCATTACTATAATGAGTATTAATAAATATTAAATAAATTATTAAAAATCTATAAAAAATTTAGTTAGTTACTATTATTTTCATAAAAATTATTATAAATAATAAGTTCGTTAAGAAATTAAATCTCAAAAATAAGTTCTTTTTATGTAATTAAGTTTGTCAACACAGTACGCAATGATTTTATCAACTTTATCATACAAAAAATGATTTGATGAGATTTTTTGAAATGGTTTGTGGTTAACTGAGATCCTCATAAATGAGGAACATGTGGGCACTTGGGAATATTAATAGAAAAATGGTTTTCATTTAAATTCTCTGTTAAATTATCAATTTTGCAACTATTAGCATGCAGAAGAGAATAGGAGAAAGAAACAAAAAAAAAAAACTTTTAATGGATTGGGACATGCTATTATAAAATTGTCTTTCCCATTCTCTGCATGTTTTTCTAATTAATTTATGACTACTTTCTGTCTTCTATTCCTTCCATTCTGTAATTCCACCCCTTATTAATGTACAATAACTGTTTGAATGCATTAAGCGTACAGTCTTATATTCCCTTATACATTGTAATTCCACTCTTGAATGGATTTTCTCTGCTCACATTTCCGAGGAAAAAAAGATAAACAATATCACAATGTTGCATCGTTCTATTATTTATAGATTTGGTAAAAATCCAGGAAAGCGAACCCACGAAAATAAAATTAAAAAAAACTGACTCAATCCCAAAAAATGCTGAAATTGTCACAATGATGTGGCCTTTATTGCAGACCTACAGGCCCCCGGCGTTCTTTGAGGATGAACAAGGGAGAAAAATGTAAAGAAATGACAAGTCAAACTGCATAATCATAAAAAATGAATGCTTATCAGCCTTTATTGTCTTGGATGACAGAGAACTGTGCCTGATAAATTATTTCCATTGAGATATAATGTATTCAAGGATGAAATCTTTGCCAAATTCGATGGGATTTCCCCATTGAAACGATTTCCATTGAAAGAAATATATCGCAATTTCTTAGACGAACCCAGAGACTGGTATTCTTCCCTCGTATCTCGAGGTCGAGAGATCAAAACTCATTAGCTTCGGTAGCTTATCCCAGACTCCCACAAAAATGGAACTTCTCAGTTGACCCACGCAAAATTTGTTTTAGAAATAAAACTTAACAAAACTCCCTTTCCATATAAGGAATACATATCTACAGTGGTGCAAGTGCTGTGTGCACGGCTGATGGAGCTATCTGAATGTCTAGTTCAAGAGCTTCGCTGTGTGAAGAAACTTAAAAATTCAAATTCCACACGCGCTTTACGAATTCCACATTCAGGATGCATTCAATGCTGCCCTCGGCAGGTGAGGGTGCCGGAGGGCGAGAGGGCATGGGAATAACGTAGACAAAAATAGTGGAATTTCCAAAAACAGAGGTGAGTTGCGCCGAAGGGTGAGGTTGTGCAGGGAAAGGTGGACGGGAGGTGTCAAATCACCTCCGATTTGTCCCAGCATTAGCTTCTTCCAGTAATGCTTTCAGCATTAGCTTCTTCCCATCAGAAACAAATTCCATCTAAAAATAAAATAACTCACCTTTCTCCTCGTTGTCTCCGTGCTTCCATGCACCTCGTCCCGTCCTCTGTTACAAAATAGTTACTATAGCCGTACGCACAATAAGCTTGATCGAAACACAGCTACAAAATTAACGCAAAAGAAAAACTATAAATCATTAATAATTTCTTCCATACCTCGAATTTACTGTGATATAATGGCGCAAAGCCTCACGAGGCAAACAGATATAATTTTGAAGGCAAAGGCAGCGTATCGCAGCAGAAGGAAGCGATTGAAGGGCACAGATAGGTTGCTAGCCTAAGCTGAGAAGGCCATATCAAGGGTCATGAGTTCAGGTAGGGTTGCGATCGCCCACCACCATACCATGGCGGATCGCCTCCAAGCGGCAAAACTGCTACAATGGAACGACAATGCATGAGCATTGCGCTTCTCCCCCCACTCCCCACTTCATGCGACAGTTAAATTCCCTTCCATCGCCACATGTCTACGAAGAGACAAGCAGTCTTGTAATGAGCAACGTGTCCATCAACATGGTTGGGAGATCCCCACACGTGGGAGACCAGCGCAGCTTGTAATCAGCAACGTGCCCATCAACGTGTTGGTTATGGGATGGGAGGATTTCTTAATTTGATAGGTGGCGGTCAACAAATGGCACAGTAAATTTTTAATCCAGATTTGTAAAAAATTAATTTAAGTACGGTTTAAACACGTGATTTAGATATGCAAGGAAGTTAGTGGGGTAGATTTCATCCATCGATTTAGTGGCGACGACCAGAATATACTGGCATCTTCCAATCCTCACCATCAGATCAAAAAAATTAATTTAGCTTAATCACAAAACATGCTCCTTCCGATAGGGGGTTACGCCTATCGGCGTAAAAATATGTATATATAGAATGTACAATTTTACCGGACTAGAAATTACCCCGTTCCAATCATTTTGCAGGACATGCATCGACATTAGAAGGGAGTGTATTTGACCGAGATGAAATATGTCTTCTCAATGGGTCCCATACCATTCATTTCTATATTCATCGGAATGAATTAATGCCTCGATAACGAAAGCCGGGAGACTATTTGATTTGGGCGAAATATGTTGTTCTCAATGGGTCCAATAATAACAATCAGTACGCATCAACTTTCATTGAATTTTTTGTAACTGAAAAATCGTTTTTGAAATAGCTCACCAGCATACACAGACCTGTCTGGGATTGTTTTGGGAATGACCACATCTTTAGAACATACTTTCTTATTTAATTGTTGGACCACATTTTTCTCACTAATTTTTATTGATTTTTATTGATCGACTAGCATACACATATTATGATGGTTTGACAATGACCACATTTTTGGAACAAACTTTCTCACCTAATCATTGCATTACATTTTTCTCACTAACTTTCATTATTTTTTTTAATAGAAGTTGTTTTATTAAAGTTATTTTATACCCAATTTAAAAATAAAATTATATAATATAAATTTTTAAAATAATATTTTCTTATATCATATAAAATTTTAAAATAATATCTTCTTAATGTTTGAGAGAGATTTGTTGTATCATTCAGATGATTAATAAATAATAAAATATAATGTTCCTTACCTAAAAGAATAATAAAAAATATAATAAAATAAAATAATAAATTTATTTAATTTAATAAAATATAATAAAAATAATAAATTTATTCAATATGATTTTGTGTATTTAAATATAAATTTTTTTAATAAAACTATAAATATTTTTAATTAAAAAAAGTATAAAAAAATTTATGATAAGGGAAATATGGAAAAATCAACTCAAAGGTCTAGGTTGCCTTATAATTGGAGAAATATTTAGCTAATCCTTAGAACTTTAAAAAAATATTATAATATACATATTACATTAAAATAAATTTAAACGGTAATGATTCAGAACATTGATTATAATATTTCATATTTTCATATATAAATTTAATAATATTTATATATAAATTTAACATTTATGGCTAAGTTTCTCGGATGCGGGTGATTAATAAAGGGCGACATACAGCGAGCTCATAGGGTAACACATGGCTTGGCCACATGGTCACCCATGGGCTCAAGCCATGGGCATTTATTCAGGCCAACTGCTACCATCGCATTTTTATTAATTCGCTCGGCTGCAGATGCATTCACTTTGTCTTCATAATGCCTTTGAACAGTGGCCCTCCTCCATTGCCCTCGAGTTGTATCTGTCCCTCTGTGGTTTCAGAGCCGAGCTCTACAACACCCACAGGGAGGTGATGTAGTCTCTACTGGTGTATCATTCTTTCTCCCGACCACCACGTCTCCCATAGCCTTCATTGCAACCTGAACCTCAACGTTGTGCCTTCGGCCCCCCTATTCTCGGCTAATACGGCTCCTCAGCGTTCTGTGCATTCTATCTAGCATTCATATAACACCTCCACGAACACGAACATGCCCAGGCGGCACCGTATGCACTGTCGTCGAGGCAGAGGGCGTGGTAGGGTGTCCAGACCTCCATTCTCCAATAGTTCTAACTCTTCATCGCCTTCGCCTGAGGATTTGCAGGGGCGCTACCCTATAACCCACAGTGGTAGAGGCCAAAACTTAGCATTGAAGCGGTCTCACTCATCAACCCCTGTCTGTAGTCACTCCCCACCGTGTCACCACCCCCATTTTTCCCCGCCGCTGCCTCTGCTGGAGACTCTTCCTTCCCCGTCCCATGCGCATACTTCTCAATTCCACTACTTATGCACCCTGGACTGTCCCCGCATTACTGCCACCATCTCCATTAGCTTCAAGGAGGAAGCTTCGCATGCCGAGAGCCCTCTCCCTAGGAAATTGCCAAAGAAATCTACTTTTGACTCAACGATTTTGCTGCCTACAAGAAATCCTGTTGCTCATGGCGCTTCTGCCTCCAACAGCTAAAGTAAGAGTGGCACCAACACCAGCAGCAGCAAAAGTGGCAGCAGCAACAAAGACTGTTCTGGCGATGATGAGGAGATGGGCAATGCACGCACCATCAACATCCCAGAACATGCAGTGCCCAGAGGAGACACGAATGTAGATGACACCAAGGAGTGCAGGTGCCTAATTGTGGAGGAGATTCCTCCTCCAGGAAATGACACCTAATTTCTTCCAGTTTCTTTTCTTTTTGCACTCTTTTTCAAGTTTTTTTTTATGATGCTCCTAGACATTCACGTTACTAGTCACTTATTTTTGTATAAAGCTAGTTTCTGTGTGATGAGCAGCGGTAGTAAAACTATTTGGCTGATTTCCCCTTATGGGGCAGTCACATTTTTTATCTTTTGCCTTACAATGTCTCTGGAATTGGCTAGTCCAACAGTTCCAGAGACCAAATTCTCCATGTACTATATGTTTTTATAAATAGAATTAAACTTACTTAAAAAAAACATTTATGGCTAAGAGGCATAGAGGAGACTATAAGAGGGTATTTTGTAAAGATACTCCATGTTGAAAAACTCACAAGTTTGAAACTTCATGTGTAAAAATCTAGCCATACTAATGATTAATGTTTCTGAGAGTAGGATCTTTCGAGTGCTTTCATTTTGTATAATCAATACTATATCTAACATTAGAAAATTAAATTATAAAATTTATAAAAAAATTAAAATAAATTTTAAACACACAAACATATATATGATTGTGTTTAAGAATAAATTAAAATATAAATATATCTATACTGTTTTATCATATGTTAAATTAATAGATTTAAGGAACATGTAAAAAAAATTAAATCTCTTTTCTTTTTAAGGAGTTCCTAATTTTTATAGAGTGAATTTAACTTATAAAGGAAATAACACGTTTTAAAATATCTTTATCAAATTTAGATGAAAAATAATAAAAAATGGTCATAAAAAGGTCATTAAATTTATAAATTAAACTACATAGTATCCCACAAATTTCTTTTCCTAAAATATGATAAATAAAAAATTAAGATTATCTATTCTATTTTTGTGAAAATAAATTAACAAACAAATTCAAGAAATTAAGATTATCTATTCTATTTTTGTGAAAATAAATTAACAAACAAATTCAAGAAATTAAGATTATCTATTCTATTTTTGTGAAAGTAAATTAACAAAAAAATTCTATAGAATATTAGATAAACAAAAGTTATAAAAAATAGACTGCCTCCGCAATTATAAAATCCACCGGACGTGTCTTTCGATACAAATTGACGTACCGTGGCCAATTACATTTGAAAGATATGCAGGATCGTTTGTGGGCACACGTCTTACAGCCGGCGACTACAATGAAAGGTCATCCAACGGTGACAGATTGTTTGTTTAACAAATCTACACTTCTTCACTAAAATATCAATGGCAGGTCAGCATCATAAAGACCAGAGGTGGCCACTGGGCTGACATCCATTCGATTTCGAGGATTACTGGGAATATGCCAGAGATGTCAAACGCACAAACTTGTCGCATGCTTTTTATTTTCGGTCACTAAACAATTACCGCAGAAGCTAACTGCTTTTCTATATATAATCATCGGCCCTCCGAAAAGATCATCACAGTGTCGATTTAGTGATTACGGATTACATTGGAAAATCTGAGATGGGTAGTTCTCCTTGCTGCGCAAAACAAGGGCTCAATCGGGGAGCGTGGACCGAAAAGGAGGACATGATTCTCTCCGAATACATTCGAATTCATGGTGATGGCAAATGGAGAGATCTCCCCGAAAAAGCGGGTAAATCTCAATAAATCTTTTATGCTGGTATCTCAATGAAAATTTAAATATATATTGCTAAGCGGAATTAAACTTACAGAATTTTATTTTGCAGGTCTTAAGCGGTCTGGAACGAGCTGCAGATTACGTTGGATGAACTATCTTTGTCCCGATATTAAACGCGGAAACATTTCTCCCGATGAGGAGGATCTCATTGTTCGGCTGCATCGCCTTCTTGGAAATCGGTATGTAGAGAATTACAGTTCATTGATATTTAGAACTATTTACATGGTTAGAAGCTTACGGTGTAAAATGTAATGTAAGTCATATATATATATATATATATATATCCAGCAGAATTCATGATTGCCCATGTCAGGCACTCCAACTTTGGAATTATTGTTACATTGAGCGTGACTTATATGCTATATGTATGCGTGCAGGTGGTCACTAATTGCAGGACGACTGCCTGGACGAACAAACAACGAAATCAAGAACTACTGGAACTGTCACCTTTGCAAGAAGCTGCTTCCAATGAACGAAACCCAACCGAAATCGAGTAAAGATAATCTCAAGACAACGTCAGATAATCCTCCTTTGCCACAAAATTATGTGTACATAGCCATCCCCGTAAAACCAACAACGGCGGTGAGACAGTCTGAATTTGAAACAGAGAATTCCTCGCAGTCGTCTGACAACCTACTTGTGAGCAATGACTGGAAGCGCATGACCTCCGATGTGGCAGATGTTAATGAGGTCGAAATAGAAGGTACAAATTTGTCGCACCAGAAATTACCCTGTTCCGATCTTATTGAAGGACGTGAATCTACATTACAAGGTAGTGTATTTGATTTGGCCGAAATATGTTCTTCTCAGTACGACTTTTTAAACGATTTCGGAGTAGACGACTTCTACAGTGGACCTGTTACATTTGGGGGCACAGAGACGAATGAGATTGAATTTGTGTGTTTTGAACAAACCAATATGCAGCACGTTAACAGTCTTACGTTCGCCGGTGCGCAGGGGATGTAAATATTCTAGAGATTTGAGTTACTTATGCGTGTGGTTATATTATGAATTAGCATTTCCAGAAATTAAATTCCGTTTTGTCAATCTTTTCAAGGAATTTTAAATACCCTAGAGGACATATAACGATATTTCAAATTGAGGTCAGATAATGTGTGAGTGAAAATCAAACCACTGAAAAAGGCAGTTATTGCGTATCATTTAAGGTTGCATGTCCCAAAGTAAATTTTAAAGGAAAGGTCGTACATTCATGCAATAACAAAAATTTTATTTTGCATTTATTTATGATTTGGTAGATAAAAATTTAGTGTAATTTAATTTTTGTTTTATGGTAATCTGGGTTTATGTAGAACGGTTATGAGAAATAATTGTTATTTTTTCTATTTAAATTTAAATTTTTCTTTTAACCTGATGACTTTGGTTGTAATAATTTATTGTCTTAGTAATTTTGCCAAAACTAAAACATATTTATATTTTTATATAAAATATAATATAATATGTTAGAGAATAAAAATTATGTTATATTTTATTTTATAATTAATTATGAAAGGATAGAGATTAATATAACATAATGTTGAATTTAAAAATTGAAATAAAAAATATGAGCTTAACGAGCTTTTAAAAATCGAAATTAAATTGGATTTATTTTAAATCTGAATTGACTAATTATTAAAAAAATATAATTTATTATCTTATATTTTAAATTTGAATTTACTAATTATTAAAAAAATTAATTTATTATCTTATTTTATTTAAGTATAGTTTAACTAATAAAAAATGATATTTTCTCTTAAAATTTATTTCTTAATTTTGTCAAAAATTGGTAAAGATTTTCAAGAAAAATAATTTTAAGTTATTTAATTCAGAAAGTTCTACTTATTAATTTTTTTTTTATGATGTTGAATTCACTTTTTCATTTATAAATACACTTTAAATTTTAAAAGACAAAAACATGATCTTATCTACTAATTGGACTAATCCTTTTTTTTAATAACTTTATAATATAATGAGATAAGGGATATATAAAATGTTGGGTAATTTTATTTTTTAACTAGAACACTAATTTTTTCAGAATTGATAACTTCAAAAATACAATTATTTTATAAATGCAACAAACAATCCAAAACCATTGTGATACAACTATTTCATGAATGCTACAACAACACATTCTGCCACTACCTCATGTTGACCCCATGGCTCTTGGAAACCCCTCCCTCATGTCAATGTTACATTTCAGAATGGTGAAAGTATCCTCCATTTCCACCTTTGGCTTCAACACCTTTGGGTTTAAAATAGGACGACATGGGGTTAATACTTAGAAAAGGTGGATGCCTGGTAAGCTTTAATCTACTTATGAATCCATGAGTTATGAGCCCATTTAATATGGCCTTCCTCTGTGTAATCACATCTTCAACCATTACCTAAATGTACTCTAGACTCTACTGAAACCTTCCTAAAAATTGAATCTTTCCAAACAATGATAAATCATTTTAAAATCTATATTAAATATTAATTTATTGAAAAAATACATTTAATTTAATAATAGATCATTTTAAAATGTATTTTAAATATAAAATTCTTGAAAAAATTATTTAATTTATTTTGAAAGTTTACTGATATATGATATATAAAAATTAAAAAAACATTTTAATTTATTATAATTATAATAATTATTATTTTCTTAATATAATTTTAAATGTCTTCAAATGAAAGTCATTGATGAAAATAATTTGTTTAATGATCCCTGTTATGAAGTATTATATGTTTTATACTAGAAATTTCCCCTAAAGGTACAAAGATACACGAAAGGTATGGAAGATTCGGAAGATCATCTGGCCAAGATTTGGGAAGATGAAGACCATCTTGCCAAAATTTGGGAAGATTGAATTATAACCAAAATATGTAAATTTTGTGTGCATTATTGTGCTTGAAGTAGAAACTTTGTCTTATGGTTATGCATACAACTTCATAAATGAATTATCACCAAAATATGTGAATTGTGTGTGTAGTTGCAACAACTATCCCAAATAATCTTTCTAATGCAATATCAACATCAGAGGATAAGGATGAAATCCATGCTAATCATGTAACTATCTGAAATTAGCTAGAACAACCACGTGATTGTGAGGACATGAATAGCTTCGTTTACCATGACTTGGCTCGATGATCCCTGTAGAGAGTGTGGTTGCCCTGTCATCATCTGAGTCAATTTAGAATTGTGTTCCATTTGCCATGTAATTAGTATTAGTCAATTTATTCGAGCTATCCCACGAATTTGAAAATATTTAAGGATTTCTCGCCTAAGAAAAGTCCAGAAGTTGATAGTTCCAATTTTCTTCATATAAACATAATAGTTAAATTTTACAAGCTATCCTCGAACCCGTAGTTTGAAGGCTTGTAGTTTGTGGGGTCTATTTCTACTTATTGTTTAGCTTTCAAATTGTGATGTCTATTTATACTTCTTTTCTAGCTTGTAGTTTTTGGGGAAATGGTGCATTATCTGGTGTGGTTTCTTGTGCCATTTTCCAATTTCATCTTGCTCACTTGGATCATAAATGGTTTTTCGACCCTAATGTGATGAATCCAGGAACGGATTTTATCACATCTATGGTTGTGCAAGTGATTATTAAATCACCCACACGTTTTGTCTATGTTTCTCTTGATTTTTAGGGACTCCATCAGAATTATTCTTTCGTAGACTAGGAAGAGGAAAATCATAATCAAATGCAATCTCTATTGGCTATTATTTCTCATGTATGTTTGAACATCGAAACAACCAATTACAAACAAGAAGGTCGTTTTTTTTTCCCAAGGAAAAAATCGTAATTTTATTAATGAAAACCAAATTACATGTTGCATGTGCTGGTAATTTTCAATCAAGACAGGCTATCAAACTGCATATAAGAACCTATTATACATGGGGAGAAATTAATATTTTCTCCCTTTTTTCTTTTCAACCTTTTTCCAAGCACCTTGTGTTGGCATGGCAGAGATAAGGTGAGCTTGTTTTCTTCTTTGAGTGCTCCATTGTCCTTATATGAATCTAAAGTATCTAAATTGTGTTGTATTTTGTCTCCCCCGCTCTCCAGTGCCCCAGTATCCATTGTCGTCTGTATCGTGGTAGTAAGGTCAAACGAATCTTTCATTTCTTGTTCTTGTACTCCTTGATTAGGTGTTGTTTTTTTACACTCATTTGGGATGGGGTCATCCTCTTGTTATTTTTTCTCTTGCTTTCGTCCACAAAACAAGAAGGTTGTTGTCTTTATATTCATATGGTTTTCTTCACTTTGATGTCCATTTGAGAATGTATTCAATGTATGCATGTATAATATCCTAAAACCATATATAAAGATCAAGATAGTGTAAATGTGCACTAATATTTTGCATCATATAACTTTACATTGATGGTACTCTCGTCGTCATATGTAGTACAAAACATAGAGGAAAAGTTTAAGGGTGTCCCTCAAGGAGTAATCAAACTTCATTTCAATGTTGTAAACCCATAGTGGGGGATTTTTCTACCAAATACATGATCATTATATCCCCTATCCAATGGTTTCTAAAATCGGGTGTCTACATCATGGAATATACGGTAGTGGGTTGTCACAAATATCAAGAAAATAAATCCAAGCAGTTATGCTTCTATTTTTCCTTCAGACATGCTATTCAAGGTGCACTCAATGGGATTCACGTATTTTCGGGATTCAAAGGCATTGTCTTCATGCTATCTTTCACAGTAGACCATTTTGAAAATGACAAGTGGGACTTAAGAGGCACATGCAATAGGAAAATTCCCTACAAAATTGTCACTGGGGAATATTTAAGTGTGGCACCCACGTGATTTTAAAATTCCATCATGCCACAATTAAAAATTAAAAATGTGATTGAGGGAAAAAAAAAGTGATTGGGGGAAGCTTTTGAAGAAATTATTTCCGATTAATTTAATTTAATGATACTTTATTGTCGAACCACACTTTTTAATAATTTAAGTATAATTGAAAATTTCAGTAATGTCGAGAACTTCATAGTCAGAGGATCATGTTAGTTTCCTAAATGATGGCAGATTTCATAGCCATAGAGGAGGAGACCTTAGATTACATTGCACAAATGTTTTGAGCAAAGCGTAAATGAAAAGAAAGGATCTTAAATTAACAGAATGTTTCAAATAAATAATAAAATAATTTTACTATAAAATCAATAGATTGATGAAAGAGTGAAGGTCATTTTTAAATATATATAAATAAAGTTTTTATGGTTGAAAATTTTAGCTATGCTAAAATTATGTAAATTACATAATTTAAACTTATAATTTGAATATTTTTTATTAAATTTTAAGTAAAATTGTTTGAAAAATATACTTTAAAATAATGAAAAATTCAGTAGTACTTATAGAGATGAATATAATATAATTGTGAGTTAAATTTACATGGTATGGTTGTTTAATTAAAATATTTTTATGTTTTGATCAAAATAATTTTTTTATGAATTTTGTTTAAAAATTAAAAAAAAAAATTATTAAAAGAAGAAATTTTATTTACTTTTGAAAATTTTAAAACTTTAAGTTTGAAATAAAATTAGTGCTCAAGCATCTTAATTTGTGGTCCTTCTCTGAAAATGAAGTATGATGTGTAAAAAGGTTAGATATTCAAATCCTATACATGTTAAAGAATGGTAGTGGTTAGACTTAATCATCTAATTTTCAATTTCTCTACATAAAAAAAAAATACCTTTATAATATAACAATAAATTTTAAATCATATTAAAAAAAATAAAATTCAGAAAAGATGTATCTTAGACGGTATTTTATGCATAGAATTGCCTAGTAAGTATTATATTTTTATCTAATATTTTTGAAATAAAACGATATTATTATTGTTTTATATTATTAATTAATTATAAATATATAAATAATTTTTTTAAAATATTACTTAATTTCAAACAAAAACATGAGTATTTGATCACTTTTATAAAAATCGGAACACCACTAAGATTAAAATCAACATTAAATTTGAACAATATTATTTTTATTAATAAAATTCTAAATAATTATTTATTAAAATAAATAAATAAATATATATATATATATAAATATATATATATATATATATATATATATATATATATATATATATATATATATATATATATATATATATATATATATATATATATTTATATATTTATATATTTTAACTAATAAAAAATGATATTTTCTCTTAAAAAATGATATTTTATTTATTAAAATAAATAAATAAATATATATATATATATATATATTTTATTAGTATATTTTAACTAATAAAAAATGATATTTTCTCTTAAAATTTATTTGTTAATTTTGTCAAAAATTGGTAAAGATTTTTAAGAATAATAATTTTAAGCTATTTAATTTACAAAGTTTTAATGACTATTTTTTTCTTGACTATGTTGAATTTACTTTTCCATTCATAAATACATTCTAAATTTCAAAAGACAAAAACATGATCTTATCTACTAATTGGACTACTCCTTTTTTTATAACTTTATAATATAATGAGATAGGGGATATATATAAAATGTTGGGTAATTTTATTTTTTAACTAGAACACTAATTAATACAGAATTGATAACTTCAAAAATACAATTATTTTATAAATGCAATGTATTTTATAAATGCAATGTCACGTCTATCAACATGTAAATTACCATCATAAAAAAAAAAAAAAATTTACTTATCGTACTTAACGGTCAGCATACCACAACACATGTCCATAACACAATTACCTGTACAACTATATACAATCAAGAGCACATAAATTTTGTTTTTAATGGGAATACTCCCGTTGATTCAGTCATATAAATATTTAACTCGTGGGAGTTTATGGCGGATCAAGTTGTGTAGTTCATAGAACTGTCACGTTTTATATATATATGTATTACATTATCCAACCATGTATCATTTCCGCATATAAATTGTACCTATGGTGATTGCGCTGTCTGTCATGTTTATTCATCTGCTAATTATTAATGAGCCTCGGAACATGTTGCCCCACCTGGCAATTGAATCCGCCTTTTGAGAGATGGGCTGTTAATTGCGCTCCATTGTCTAGCGGTACTGTTTACATGTGTCATCCTACCCTCGGGATTCTTCATTTCCCTCCAAGGGAGGAAAGAGAAACTTCAGCGCTCATGCCAGAACTCAATGAACTCGGTGGGTTTTCTCTTCGACTGTTAGTATGTGAGCAGAAA
This sequence comes from Pinus albicaulis, assembly GCA_034641835.2. NCBI lineage: Eukaryota > Viridiplantae > Streptophyta > Pinopsida > Pinales > Pinaceae > Pinus > Pinus albicaulis. The sequence continues at coordinate 212,107,592 of CM076575.1, read as the reverse complement.
GGGTTTAGATTGGGCGTTCTCTGCCAATCTCCCACTGAGCTCCAGGAATTTTTTGCTTGTCTGGGGTTTCACTTGGTGTTTTTCTCAACTTGGCTCTGAGGAATTGCAAACTCTGCCGGGTTCTATAAATGTCTCAGGTTTGGTCTCTCGACTGCATTCATCCGTAGTTCTGTACTTAGACCCTAACTAGTTGTTTCAATCTCTACTTGCTTTGTTCTACATGCTTCGATTTTGGCTTAACTTTCTTTCATTCTACTCTTACATCGTTTATCTTGGTAGAGGACCACGTCTGATATGGGACCAGCCCCAGAGCATAACTTCCACGGAAAGCCGCAACTAATTCCGCAATGCTAAGGGTAAATACTCGTTTCCAGCCTGCCTGTCATAAACTTATAACATGATTCGATTCTCTTTTCTTACCAGCTAGAGGAATAATCCGTATGGTCTATGATTTTGTTTTTATAGGTGGCTCTGACCACTATCTCATACAGGTAACCATTTTTCCTTATTTGTGAATTAAGTAAAGGGTTTGAGTTATCGCCCTTCAATGTTTACCATAAACCCTTACAAATTGCTAAGTTGATGACTGGTTGCCCCTCTTTGCAAGTACGGGGAGTTTCATTTCGTCGACTTTAACCCTTGGCCGGCGTTTACCTCGGCTGACTATTCTTCGCTCTATTGTAACAGGTATTTTTTTTTTTCAAAGGGTTAAACCCTCTCCAAAATTGCTCTGTTACGACTTGGTTTTCACCTTCCAGCAATCTCTGTTTTCTTTTCAAAGTGGGCTTGCCACCAGTGTTGGGGTTTCTCAGAGTACCGAGAAGTTATACCCTATAGGAGATGAGTTTTATTGTTTTATGTAATAATTATTTTTGTTGAGAGAAGGGGTTTTATCCCTGAACATTTTTATGGATGCAACTCTATGAATACTATTTTCTAAGGATTCGGTGATAACCTCGGCCAATGGTTATGGCCTTAAATACCCTAGCGACACTGTTTTACTTAGATTACTTATAATGTTAAATGTTCATCTGTTTGTCTATAACATGGTTTGTCGATACAACGTCTCGACGCTGTACATTCGAGTTTTTATATTTTTCCTACCTGGAAGCTTGAAAAGAGTTTTGTTGTGCGGGTTTATTTCTCTTGTTGGTATTGCAATGTACAGGTCTTCATTTTGCATTCACCCAAGACTATTTTTGTTCTCTTAATTCTGTTTTCGTGCCAATAATTAGGAAACATATCACTTCGCCCTTCGACAGTTCTCTGTCTGTAAGGGTTTATTTATTGGGGTTTGTAAATTGCACATTTTAATTGGTTACCCTCATTTCTACAGGGTATATGGAAGTTTTTTCGTTTTTCTATTATACTGTTACAACATCGTGGTCTCTATACTTGCTATTATTTTACTGTTATCACGTGCTACATTTAGACTCTGTGAGTAGAAAGAAATAGAGACTTACTTATACTTCGCTTGCATAACTTCTTTCTTCCAGTAATAATCTTTATAGATCACAAATTATAGTAATTATGTACTTTACTAGAGTTTTTGTTTCTGTCTTATTAAATAAACACTGTAGAAAAGGAACATAGCAGAATATACATTTCACTAACTAATTTCTCCATTCTATTAGGAGATCAGTAGGTAATTATCTCTACAGTACTGCTATCTTCTATTTATGCATCACATAACTTGTGGGTGAAAATGTGAAGTTGGGAAACACTTTTTGCCCTTTTTTGACGTTGAAAATTGTAATTTTCTATGTTTTTCAACTTCAACTCCACTAAACTCATATTTTTATCGCAAATTATGCTTTGACATAAAAACAAGAATTGTAGAGAATTGTCTTACCTCCATACCGATATTTAAAAAAAAAAAAAATACTGACATATAGAGGGGTAAATTTGTTGTTTACTAATTGCATATACTTGAAATTTTCAGGCAAACATAAATAGTCACTTTATTATCCTTAACTTTTTTTAGGGAAGGTTATTCATTTTTTGGAAAAAAACCATAGAATCATAATCTGCATATATTTCACTAGTGCACAGACTATTTTTTGGTAATTTTCGGATCAAATCACTATTTTTTATTATTTTTTGAAATGGACGAAGACAAAAAAATAGTGATGTTTCAGTACATTTTATTATCCTTTGATTTTCTTTTCAATGTGATCGTCAATAAGAAAAATGAGAGTACCCTTTTGAAGTAGACAGGGAGAGGAAGTGCATTATGATTTTTTTAAATTTTTTGGTGTCCTCGTTTGAATGTTATTGAATTTTCATTCAGTGCAATTTTTCGAACAATGAAATTCCATAGTGACATAGTTTGGTAAAAAATTAATAAAAATTTGAATTTTTAATGAAACTCCATAAATCTCACATCATCAAAAACTAGATTTAGAGAAGAATCTAATGGTACTTGGTCCGACATATAACATTTTGTTTTTGTAGGTGTTCTGCCCCTCCAAAGTTGCAGGTTTCTCAAAACTGCAGAGGTTTCTGAGTTTTTTGTTGACCAGAAACTCTCGGCCGAGAAAAACTCTCGGCTGAGAAATTTTTAAAACTCTCGGCTGAGAGTTTTAAACCAATTTATGCGCGGGAAAACTCCCGGGAAAAAGTTTTAAAAACTCTCGGCCGAGAGTTAGAAAAACTCTCGGCCGAGAGTTTTATTGCGCAAAATCTCGACCGCAAACTCTCGGCCAAGAGTTAGAAAAACTCTCGGCCAAGAGTTAGAAAAACTCTCGGCCGAGAGTTTTATTGCGCAAAATCTCGACCGCAAACTCTCGGCCAAGAGTTAGAAAAACTCTCGGCCGAGAGTTTGCGGCCGAGAGTTTTGTGACACAACTCTCGGCCGAGATTTTTCAAAACTCTCGTCCGAGAAAATTCAAATTATTTAAAATCTCTCGGACGAGAGTTTTGAAAACTCTCGGCCGAGAAATTTAGTTGACTTTTTTTCTCGGCCGAGAAATTAAAAAATCCTCCCGAATTCTATCTCATGCCAAAAAGTGTTTCCCAACTTCGCGTTTTCGCCCTTATATAATT